>NMRA01000292.1:113751-199438 GCA_002633005.1 Phoronis australis | reverse complement strand
TTTTTTTACCAAAGTGTGCTTTGTAAAACTATTTATCTCAGCCAGTACTGTTTGGTCCCGCGACAGATCGTCTATTTTTATAGGGATAATAAGCACAGGTGTACTCTTGGTCTCGTGACGGACCAGGTCAGCTTTTTGTGTACTCTCAGTGTACATCTGGCGTGCGTTCAGTAGACGCTAGGACCTACGCTAGGACCTAGCTAAAACCAAATTAAAGTCACGTGTTCTCATTTAAGATACACGGCAATATCTCACGTAATCTCGCGAAGTCTTGCTTTTTAGCGAGGTCCTAGCGTTACTGAACGGGAGGCTGGTCCCTCTGCAAACTAGTCCAGGGTATCTTTTCACCACTGTGCACAGGATGTTTTGGTTTCGTGAAACTGTTTTCAGATGATTTGTTTCCTGATAGATTTGACGTTTTTCAATTGTTGTCAACGTGATTCAGCTTAATAAAGTGATACCTAATTATTTATTGTCGCTTTTGATAATAGACTATGAGTTGAGAGCACCGGCCAGTTTTTCTCGTAACGAGACAGAACACATGTTTATTTCCGGACGAACAGTACAGGTCTTCGTTCTTAAACAACTTGAGGCTACTGTTACGCGATCATCTGATATTCAAGTTTTTACGCCCCGTCGGTGCTCCTTAATTATGCTCTTGAATATTTGGAAATTGTCTAAACCCCTGTATACACACCACACTTTTTTGTATACGACTTTTCGTATGCTAAAAAACGTGTGTGTAAGCAGATTTTCCAACAAAAATTTTTGCTGGTGGCGTGACTCATACCCAGATGTGCACAATATGGTTTCACAATACTTATGAGCCAAGTTCATGTGACGAAATCGAGAAGGGTTTTTAATTAACTTAAGAAAAACTCCAGAGACATGTTAAGTGCCAGAAACATTACCAGGATGCATGGAAATTTCACTATTGGCTACAAAAACAAAAAAATATCTTACACGGGAGGGGAAACCCCCCTGCCGATCTCCCCCCGCTCCGCGCCACGCGCCTAGAATTCGACCTTGGCGGGAATCCTAAACCCCCCCTTGCTGAAAACGTAGATCCGCCACTGGACTCGATCGGTTTGAAAACTAAGGATAGCCGAGTACAGCATGCGCAGGCACACACTTGATGAACCTAGCTGTAACACTGCCGGGTTCGTTGCAAGTCCACAATGACTTGGAAAACGGAAAGGTTTTCGTTTAAGCATGAAACGTGTTGAACAAAAGGGGTCATACTCAGAAAAGAGTCTGCGCCAGGGACCCGGCTTAAAAGGCATGGGCTTCTAGTTGTCACGGCAGCCATATGTTTTAGTCGGCGTTACGGTGCCGCCGCGCAAAAGAGGCTACGCTAGTCGAATTTTTTTTTTTGACTCACTAAGCCTTAATTCAGAGGCCGGCTCGAACGCGGAGCCCCCGATTGGGAAAATGGGCAAAAAGTCCGATGAGAAACGAGACAAAACTCCACTAAAACGGCAGGAACTACCAAAATTCGCCGGCGAACTAGTTGCACCGAAACTTGTCACAACTCTCAGGCTGAACTCGTCATTTTTCTTCAGTGTAAAAGGTCGGTCCACACTACGGTATCAGATACCCCAAACGAGCCCCCATTTTTACGCTGTCGCATATGGGGTATAAGTACAAACTTCGCACCGAATATCCGACAGTTAAATCTCAACACCAGCGTAATTATGACAGCTGAAAGTGAAAATATTGTAGCGGTGGTGTTATATGCAGCGTTGTGTTTTAGTGTGTCGTGGATGACCGCCGGTGTCGACCTCAGTGACGGATGCTCAGTTTGAAGTATGGATAGTTTACAAACCAGGAGTAAAGAAGATTTGAATTGATTAAAAATATATTCTTATTTATTGATGTTGTCGAAAATTACAAACAGAGGTTATGAGAAGGAATTTATCCGTCAAAAACTCAGTATTAAGCAACTTTAAAACTTTTAGACGAAACTACATAGGAGACTTACGAGACGGTCACTCACTTGCCAGATTGGACTGGAGCGGGTTTCAAACCCCAGACAGTCCGCCACTGAAAACTGCTTGTGCGCGGCTTTTTATAAGTAAACGAATGCACGTGAGGGTGAGTCCATGACATGAGTGACGTAATGAAACACCCCTATTAGAAGAGTCAATTAATAAAATTGCGCAAAACTGTAAGTTAAACTCTATATAATTCACAAAGGTAGGGCGCGCCACGGTCACACTATCAAAGCTCTCTGACTCTGGGCGGTTTCAAGGCACTAACTCGCTCAGTCGTGTTTTGCCATAACTCAAAAGTCAGACTTTGAAATTTACGGCACGTTTAAATGATTTATCATAAATTAAGTTTATTGGTTGAACATTAAGTGACCACTCGGCTGAAAAAGTAGACGACTGAACAAGAAAGGGCAGAGATGACCTGACCACAAAAGTCGTATGTAAATTTTCTGACGTCAAGTGTACACAGCGTCCCCTTACGATAGAATTAAAAACACTTCCGGTAGGTATGGCGGGAGATGTGACAGGTTTAAACACGTAGGTTTGGAAAGCTCATAAGTCTTGCCCTTGGTCTCGTTGTTGCTACGAGTTCGTGTAATATAAAGACCACGGACTTTGAAGGTAAAGTTTGTACGAAACGTTCGATTGGGTCACTTGATATAACCTTGTAGAATTAGAAATTCACTCAGAGGCTCAAAGCCCGTTTTGCAGACTGCAGTGAACCGAGTGAACGTACCACTTCCGGTTCACTTGTAAAAACCCACAGGCGCTTGGGTTTATCGCAAATGACGTCACTCTATAATATATATAAGAAAATATAAAGGTTGGACACTCGAAATCTGTTTAGCCGAGGCTCCCAACTTCAACCGTCCAAAATCCAAATAAAATCTGCGTGCACCTCCCTCAGTCTGGTGTTGCATAAACCTTCGAAGCCTTATCTTTCCTAGATCCCATTAACTGTCTTCGTGAGTGGTGAATTGGCGATGGAATTTCAAAAACAATCTCAAAACTCTGAATTCAAGGACCTGAAATAGTAAACATGGCGGATTTCTGTTGTGCTTCAACTTGTACGCCTGACGTAGGTGAAACTTCAAGTTTGAGCAAGCAACCTATATTTCAAATTCAATAACTCTAATCCAAAACTCAACTAATTGAGAATGTTAAAGTTAGTACTTTAATGATTATTTGTAACTTTATTCCACTGACGGCTCATTTTAGCCCTTAACTTAGAATTTTATTGCATAAACTGGCGTATCTTGTTTCTCATCTTGACATCACGCACTTTTTTGATTGAAGCACAACACACACTCGGCCAGGAAACGCAGCCCGTTACCCGTGCAAGTATTACAATGCGCGTGGCCGACGAGTTAACTCAATGGTTTTGGCCAAAAATAAAACCTTCATAAGAAATCACAGTACACAAAAAACTTCGCATATCAATACAGTATCAGGATAATTTATATTTGACACAAATATGTGAGTAATTACATTTATTTGGCAATAAAGTGCTCTCTGGTTCTCATGATCAAGTAGTCGATGGATTGACGGCGAATTTAGCTCGGGAGCGTCGGTCACAAACCCGGATGTGCGAAGACCGTCTGCCATGACATCACAGAATCAGGTCCTTGAATTTCTGATTTTGGCATTCTTTTGGCATTTTTGTCGCCAAATCACCACTCGAAGGCATTTTGAAGAGATCAAATGAGAGAAGGTATTCTAAGAGTTGTCCGATGCTAGTTTCGTGGAGTTCCATGCACATTTGAGTAGAAAATTCTGAGCAAACAGATTTCGAGTGTCCAACCTTTATATTTTCTTATACATATATTGTGACGTTATTTGCGATAAACCCAAGCGCCTGTGTAAAAACCTAGGCCCGCCTCCCGTTCAGTAACGCTAGGACCTCGCTAAAAAGCAAGACTTCGCGAGATTACGTGAGATATTGCCGTGCATTTTAAATGAGAACACGTGACTTTGACTACGTTTTAGCTTGGTCCTAGCATAGGTCCTAGCGTCTACTGAACGCACGCCCGGTCTCCAATCTCCTTACTCAGACTCGAATCATACTCAGACTCACACTTCATACTCAAACTCACACTTCATACTCAACTCGAGTACAGACTCAGCTTTGGTGTATTCAATGTCATACTCGAAAAATCTGTACTCGAAATTTCGAGCACATACTCAATTTTCGAGTATACTCGAACTGAAGCGTATCTCATCTATATTTCGTGTACGATTTTGAGTAAAATTCTGAGTATATGCTCCAAATTTCAAGTTTGGTCTGGCAGTGTGCTTGAAATTGTTCTCGAAAATAAATACGAGCGAGAGAACAAAATATCGAAAGGACACCGAGAGACACATAAAACAAATAAGTCCTCTTACTACATTTCAGTGCGTCAATTTCAGTTCAGAGATAATAGTTTCCATTTTAAATCTTCTTATTCTTCACCTTATTAACCCTCTGTCTGAGTCACTGCATGTCATCATCGCCAATTTATAAACTCAATTCCTGGCAACAGGTGCATTCTAATCACTTGTCGTCGAGTTGTTACATGTGTCGAAAGCAGTTGTGGGAAAAGTCGTGTGAGAAGTTTGTGCTGCCCTTATTTCAGTAGGTGTGCCTACGGTTTGTAGAATTTTCGAAAGACGAGGAGGCGAGGAAAGTTAAAAACTGTTTGCTTCCCTGTCAGGTGCATTTCACATCATAGTTTAGTCATCTATAATTCCTCAATCCTCGAATGGCATTCCAAATTTTGTTAGCCGATTTATAAGTACCGTCAGGAAGAGATAACCAGGTCCTGGTTATCTATTCCTGGTACCGTAGACGTCTCGTCCCGTTCAGTGATGAACTCTGAATGCCTGTATATAGTGATTTAACTCACGTGCCAAATGTCAGCTAACTTGATACATCCCGGTAAAATACGAAGATACAGTATCAAAATTTTGACGTCAGCGTAGGCCTAAACAGCAATGGGTTCTACGTCAAGACTAAATTAGCAAGAGAGAACGGGGGTTCTTTGATGTGATAAGCTGTTACAAATTTCTTAAGACATTTTCGGGAGAGTATGAGTCTGAGTCTGAGTATGGAGATTGGAGACCGGGCCCTAGTCCTAAGCTAGGACAGATGTCTTTAGCTGGCCCAGTAACTTGATTGTCTCTACTGGCCAGCTAGAGTCAGTGGTCGCTGTTTAATAAAAACTGAAAGTGCTAGTGAGCAACTTGATAAATCAAAATATACTGTTAGAAATAATTTTCTTTCTGCCTGAATTTAGTAGGTTGTTTACACTACAGTTGAGATGGTGGTGCTGAAGACTAAGGTCAAAATACAAGTAGGAACCATTTATTGTGTGTTACAGTGACCACCATCTCGACCGGCCTTCGAGACGGTGAAGCTCCTGTAGGCACTGAATATACCAGAATTGCTCCTCACACTGGTTAAAATATCAAAGTCACGTTGCTATAAACACCTGTTGTGCATAGGGACACCTTAGGAGGCCATCAGTATCTTTAATTCCTTCCAACTGGAACAAATAATCAAACTTTTTTCAAGCAGTCTTTTTTCAGTCGCCTAAATTGGCAACTGGCAATTTTTACACTTCGTGCACTAGGAGATATAACATTGTATTACCTGGCACAGGCATTGTTAAAAATAGCCTTTTTCTAATTTGAGCTACTGAACGAAGGGGTGCTCGAAAAAAAATTTTGATTACAGGAGTATTTGTTCTTGAAAGTAAGAAAGGAATTGAAAACATTGTCGGCCTCCTAAGGTGTTCCTCTTTGCGCAACAGGTACTTATTGCAACATGACTTTGATGCAATTAGACGAAAAGCTTCACCATCTCGAACACCGGTTGAGACGGTGGTCACTGCCTGTGTGTTAACTTGACATAGACCTTGCAATTTCCCACCCCCTGTTAGTTCTGCTTGTCACTTGTTGGGGGCCTTGCCAAGAATTTCTCTGAATTCTTCTGTGTCCTAAACTTAACTTTCTCGTAGGTCCCCTTTCCATCCAGTTACATTGGCAGTTTTGGCAAGTGTGTCGCATCACAGGTTTGATTCTTGGCGAAGACCAAAAATAGATTTGGGATAGAGAAATATTTTATGACACTAGTTTGACTTAAATTTTTGTGTTTATTGGCTGAACATCAGTTACAACTTTTTGCAAGCTGATGTTAGGTGTTCTTTTTTAAATAATGCAGTTGTTCCTAAATTGTTTGAATTAATTACATTGTTGTTGAACCTTGGTACAATGTACATCAACAACCTTTGAAATGTTATAACAGGGTGGACTAAATACATTAGGTGAAACCGGTGCTTAGGAGTTTGTATGCTATATTGTTAACATTCTAAACAAAACATTGCAATGATTGTTGGACCGTAGTTACAGAAATCTTGGCTCATTCATGTTTTCGCCACGAGTTCATGAGATAGGAGCCATGGGGTTTAAAGCTCAGTGGGAAACTTTCCAAATATAACTCTTTAGTGTTGTGAAAGTACAAAAGCGTCTTTGGCTTGACCTATTTCTAATCCTGGTGTGGAAAGTGGGCCGAGTTGACCGGTACGAAATGCAATTTCTTTCATGAACAGACCTTTTCAGGCGTTTGCTATTTTTGTGTGAATCATTTGAAAATGCCACATCGCAGCCAGTGACAATTTGAAGGTATGATGGTCACAATGAATTTATATATAAAAAAATGCTGAGAAAGGCACATCTACTAGAGACCTAGTTGCCTTATATGGTATATAATTTCGTAAATTCACTTTGTTCCAGACACCATGACGAGTCCACAGGGTGGTCAGGTTTACTCAATAGGAGGCATCGATGTCCACTTTCCGTACAAGGCTTACGGGACTCAACTGTCCATGATTTCACGGGTATTTATTTTTCATGAATTATATGATGAAGAGGAGTTTGTGGGTTGCCCTTAACATTTTAAGAACCCAATCCTTACTTTTGACCTATAGGTCACTTGTGTTATGATGTGTCATGTGCTTATTCTGTTGGCCTATCATCGTTTTATGATGTGTCGTGTGCTTGTTGTTGTGGCCTATCATTGCTTTATGATGTGTTGTGTGTTTGTTGTTGTGGCCCATCATTGTGTGATGATGTGTCGTGTGCTTGTTGTTGTGACCTATCATTGCTTTCTATGTTTGAAGTATCATCTTGCCACTTTTGGACAAATCTTCATTTTCCAAAGTCCTGTATTATTGTGAATGTCCACAATTTTTTTAAAATATTCATTCATGGTAGGTATGGTATGCAGTGTGAACATAGCAAAGAATTATTTTTCTGCTCTGTATCTTTAATCAGTGAGATTTTACGGTGCTGTAGAGTCTATTCAGGTCTCGACAAGTACAGTGCTGGATTTGGCGACCTGCAGATCACCAATGCGACCTCAGATTATGTTTGGCGACCTGTTTGGCCGCAAAGTCTCCACAGCTAATATCGAAGTCGTACAATAATTACCTCAAAAGTTTAAATTACTTACACTTTTCTCAGATTTAATATTTTTGGTTCACAATTGTTCCATTTATTTCTTGAAATCAGTGCATTTGGCACCCTCTGCAGTCAGTATACATCAAATGCGACTTGTCAAGTGGCGAGCACTGTATATAGTTAGTTGGGTTGGCAGTGCTTGACTGGCTGCTTCCATTACCTAACTCTAGGTGTCACTACTGTATGGTACAGTATGCCTTAGTGTGTTGAAAATCATGTGTAACTTGATGCATATTTGGTGAGCAGATGATTCAGGGACTTGACAAGAAAGAGAATTGTCTCCTGGAGAGTCCAACAGGAAGTGGGAAGAGTTTGGCTTTGTTGTGCGCTGCCCTGGCATGGCAGTCCTCTCAATATGGTATGTGATGGAAGTCACTGAAATGTGAAGATACTAACCATTATGTCGGGCTTAATTGCTAGGCTCAATTAAATATGAGCTCGCTTATTTTGGGAGTTTGTGACGGTCTTTCTTTCTTGGCATTGTACTATTTTCTTTTAACGTTTTATTGAGTTTCAATTTTAAAGTAAGATAAAATTAGAGAGAAGTTTATTAAGCCTATGAGCTCCATTTTGTCCTCTAGATAACAAGAATGTTAACTTGTTGTGTTTCATGACTCAATTTTTGTGACAGTCCCAGTATTAAATGAAAACATTCGACACTGATCATTGTTTGACGCCCCAAGTTAATAATGATATCTGCAAACGCGCTTATGCCTTAATTTTCATTCTTTAAGAATGGGGATAAATGTTTCTTAATTAGCCAAAATCACCTATTGTAAGTTCTGCATCATCCAATAAAAATTACTCTACGTAATTCATAATCTAGTTGTTTGAAGTCTCACATCTAATTTTATTCTTTCTTGAAGATGCTTGTCTTTTGTTACAACAATTTTGATGACTGACTTTTTCATTGTATGGCTAGACTTCACAAAAAAAGTGACCACTGATCTATGGTTTAGGAAACCTTATATTTCGATTTTTTTATTTTTTGGTCTGAACAACAAAGATCTCAGCTATAAAATATCTAGTTTACTTAGTTTTTGAGACCAGTGTAAAAAATAAGTGTGCCATTGGGTTATATTGAAATTTAAGCTGTGAAATAGCTTGTACCTTTTCTGAATTGTAAAACCCAATATGACAAGCCTGTTTTATGTGCTTCAGAAAAAGCGGCCCAGGAAGAAATGAATGGAACGTCCTCTGCTGATTGCTGTTGTGCTTGTCACAGGCCACAAACAGATGGCGCTTCAACTAGTGCAGACTCAGGCTTGGGATCAGCTAAACCAGACCTTGCAATGAATCCTGTCCATGCCAGTGGTGTTGAAGCTACGTCCACAGTGATAGGTTCTTATCCGGATAATTTAAGAAACTGTCAGTTTCACTGCACATTTTATCTGCTCTGTTTAATACAAACACAGTCGTTCAGATTTGAAATGAGTTAAAACAAATTGTGTAGGAAACAAATTTGTGCATTGCATTTGGTTTCTGTGAAATTGTTGTTTTGAAACCATCAACGGAAAATTATAAGGACCGCAAGGTACATTTCTCAATACATTTCCTGTTTTATATTTCTTATTCTGTGGATTCTAAGTTTTGTCTTGATTTCTCTCCCATAGAGGCCGCTAGCAAGGATGCCGAGAAAGATTCCGACGATGATTTCAAACCAGCCAACAAATCCTTCAAGACCTCCGCTGTATGTGTTGTATAAGCTGAATATTCATTTCATAATTGACGTAAATTTGTGTTCTTTCTCATACTTTAGCTTCAGTGGGCAATAAGCAAAGTTCTTGGTAATTAAACCACTAGTGGGTTTCTGTCACTTCCTATCATTTTAAATGCGTGCCTAAGGTATCAGAGCAAAATACCGTTCTTTTTATGGAGGTGTCATGAGTTGTAATTCCTTCAAAATCCCATTTTCGAGAACAGTTCTAACTTTCTGATGAATTGTCCATAATGGGAGACTCTTGAAGCAATAGTGTCTGATTCTGTGGGACCAGTGACTCACATGTCCTCCTAGCTGTACTAGGAGTTACTTTGTCTTGGCAGCAGATGGCATAGGGGAGCAGTTTGACTTCGTGAACAGACCTCTTTTACAATGTATGGGATTAAAATTAATATATTTTAAACAAAAGTTATAAAGTGCCTTCTCATCCTGTAGAGGCCACTGGTATCCATCCCATGTGATCAGTCATCACGTTGCTATTTTAAAGTCTCCCATTCCAGGTCATTGCGAATGGAATTTGGGTCATTTTGTCTTATTACTGTTCATGATTGTAGCAATTAAAACTGACTTCCCCGCATAATTGCAAATATCTATTCAACAAGTGTGCTCAAAAGTCAAAAATTTTGAATAATTTTTAATGTTTTCAAGCCAAACAAAAAGAAACGGGCACACCTTGGCATCCGTTACGAAGATGACGCAGACACCTCAGTTGCCAGCGTTGATGGCGGCGAGTCTCCCACCACTAGATGGCAGATGCTGCTTACTAATGCTCACGTCAGTAATTGTGCCAACCAAGTGGAGACGAAAAAAAAGGCAAACTGTACATCATGTGACTGTACTGAGAAGGCGGCTATCAAGAAGGATCAAAATAAATCTCGGTAATCACAACTTATCACTAGATTTTTTCACCTGTCTCAGCAGTTTTACAAGTCGTGATTTTGATAATGATGGTTCAGACAAAAATGATTGCCAGAATTGACCTTTCTCATTTTGGTAGGCTTCTAACCTTGTTGTGGATGCCCACAGTTAATAGTTCAAAATATTTTCTGTTTGTTGCTGTGGCGTAGAACATAGATATGATAACGCATCATTCTGGTTCTGTAAATCATTTATGAACAATGAGTATTGACTAGAATGTCATCTGTCTGTCCTAAATTGGTGAAATTTTGCTGTAATTTGTTGCCTGATGCATGTATTCAACTAAAGGCTGTTGATGTTTGGAATATCGAAAATGTGTAAAAAAGTGGTTCATTGACATTCAATGATCGTTATTGGCACCTTTATTAGAGCAGTATTACAGCAGTTTTGGTATCTTATGGTGGCAGTGGTAAAACTGTTTTGTTAAACAAACCACTTAAGAAGGTAAACTGTTTAGAAGAGCAAGTTATTTTAATCCTTTAAAGCCTAAACCTTTAGCGTCTCCGTTCTAGTTAAAATTTCTGCGTTAACTGAAACACTGAGTCTATAGCAAGGTGAATTTTACTGTTTAGCCATCTACAATTCTATTTCAGCGTACCTAAGATATACTTTGGAACACGGACTCATAAACAAATTGCGCAGATCATTCGCGAACTGAAGAAAACTGCCTACAAGAACAAAAGGTACACAATGTTCATAGTCTGTTTCTGAGATTGCATATTGCTTTTTTGCTGCTTGAATACCTAACCAGCATGGTCTTGGTTTTCTATTAATTACTTTTTGTTTCATCTGTCATCAGCCTAGTGATGTCGCAAAGAATTCATTGAAGATATATTGGCTGTACTTGACTGGCTTAGCTGGTCCTGCTTAGCTGGTCCTGCCAGCTAATACTTGTGATTGGTCTGTGAGCCAGAAGTAGTCATCGAGAACCAATCACATGTCTGTCCACGTTGACCTAACAAAATGGGCAAAATTAATCTAGTGCAGCCATTGTCTTCTAACATCAGGGCTTACAATTGTAATTATTCTTTGCATGCTATTCAGTAAGTTGAGTTAGTAGTAATTTTTTTGATTGTTGTCCGACTTGTATTATTATTTTATTTTTTAGTCATAATGTGAAACATTTTCCCTTCCGAAGTTTTTTAATCTTCCTTGCAACGCATGAGTAATTGAGATTTCTTAAAGCGGTATTTCACCCTGTTTAGCTGGTGAAAAAACGAAAGTCAAATTGGCGACATGTGGTTATCCAATGCGACCTCATATTTTGTGTGGTGACCTGATAACAATCTCAGGTCACCACAAAGCCACCAGGCATACATCCTAGCCCCCACTCAAAATACAACAGGAAGTAAATAGACAGGAAGTCGGAATCGCTCGGCAGAAACTGGAAGCCCCCAGATATTTGTCATGCATAGATAACATGACTTGATCGTCTTGACGTGTTTTAGAAGGTAAGACTGCGAGGGGTATGGGACCCAAAAAGGGAAATTGGCCGTTACTGAGCATGCAAGACACTCCTAATGTTCCGTTTTGCAGCCCCCTGAACAAGGTTTCCTTGGCGACTTCAGCTCCTGTTTAGTAACTTGGGAATTTTGCCAGTCTGAATTTGGCGACTTTAAGGTTATGCTAAGCGTCGAGCTGTGCTGTGATAGAATTCTGTTTTTGTTCCCAACAAAACATCGAAATCGTCAGACTCAAGGAAACGCTTTAGAGTTTATTGGTTTTGGCCAATCCTAAAATTGCGAATTCGAAAATGGCATATGTATGCATTGCCTGTGACTTATAAGTTGGTAACTAATAGAATACTATGATGGTGTTGATGTGCTAGCAGTGAAAGGCATTCTGTTCGGTTAGGAACGTTGAATGCGCGACACAGTGCGAGAACGCGGTCCAAGGATAATACTAGTCTGAAGGAGGATAATAGTTTTATTACATACTCTTCTACTGATACTACTGAGTCTGTTACAATCCATGCGATCATACACTTATATAGTGACATACATGAAACATAACAGGATTTAGTGAACAAACATGTTTACTATAATTCCTCATGTTGGGGGTGTATTACATAATACTTAATTCTCTGAACTACTCCTACACATGCACTCACTCGGATATGAGATCATACTCTAACAGATGGTAAGACTGATTTGTGATAGTAAAGGACCTAATTTGATTTTCGTTTTTAGCTAGCTAAACAATGCGAAATGCAGACTTAAAATACAATTACTTGCTGGATATATAGTTAGTGCACATCACAAAAGTATTGGTAATTTTACGTGACATATATTGAATCTTCAGTCAGGGACATTTAGATGTCTGTTTTTATCAACAGTTCTTTTGATTTTCCAGGATGTGCATTTTGGCCAGTCGAGAACACACGTGTATTCACAGACATATTTCTCAACTTGCAAATAAAAACGAAGAGTGTCGAAATGCGAGAGAGGTAACCCATTGAATTGAAAATGAAATTAATGTGAATTATTTTAATACGAAAACTTTGGTGAACGCATTATATCCAGGTTCTCATTCACTCCCTTGCGTACATTCACTGGTAAGACGGAGTTCAGAGGAGTAGCAGACACCTGTGTGCAATGCTTTGTTGTCAGCCAGTGAAGCCAGGATTTGAACCCAGGTCTCCGAAACACCAGTCCGGAGCTCAAACCACTGAGCCATAATGTCTCCTCATAACTGTATTTATTTACCATTATAGTGCTAAAATTTTTGATGCTGCAGTGACAGCTGTGAACATTTACTATATTTTTGGAACACTCAAAATTTTGTTTTTCAATAGCTCTTGGCAGATCTTTAACCTTAGTATATGACTGATTCCTGCCACTACAACTCTGTAGTTGCTCATCTGCGCTTATCATGCGGCGCATCAGTATAAAGATATCAGCAGATTTGTTTACGATTGATTATATCCAAAGTATAGGAAGAGTAAAGAGCTTTTCCATTCTATTAGCTTTCCATTAAATGACACGTCTTGACGGATGTCTATTATGATGGTCAATTCCGTTTCCATTCAACCATTAATGCTTGGAATTTTGTTACGACGCAGAATAATGTGTCGTTTCGTTTGTTTTCTTTTGGCTTGTACCTTGAACATGGTGTCTTAATTCCAATTGATAACGCATACTTTCTAGAGTTTGGATATCCATACGTTTACTATGTTATCAGTTAAGCAAGTCATGATATTTGACCTGATATGACTTAACGGTTATATGTGGTATACTAAACATCATTACGATTTTTTTTTTCTTTTCATTCACTCCCTTGCGTACATTCCCAACTAAGACCAATGTCAAAGGAGTAGGGGACACCTTTGTGCAATGCTCAATTGTGTGCCAGTAAAGCCAGGATTCAAATCCAGTTCTCCCATACGGGAGTACGGAACTCAAACCACTAAGCCACACTGTCTCCTCCAATAATTGGTCTGCAAAGTTGAAGAACAGTTTGTAAAAAATGAGTGACGCTTTAAATATTAATGATAACGTTGACTTTCTGATAATTTGGAAGTAAAGACTGAGGTTTTTAATGCATATTACTGTGAGCCATAGTATTTTTAACGTGCAATTGTGTCGTATGCCGCAGCTCATCATGTTTCACATACTGAAAATGTAAGAGTTTGTTGTGTGACTTGGCCATTACCATGTGATATACTTGTTGTTTTCAGGTTGGTGGATGCAGCCATTTTGAGCATGCCCGCAAGCTTCCAACCCATGAGTCACTGAAAGATGTTGACCTGGATCCTGCTTTTGACATTGAGGAATTTGTGTCAGCGTGCAGCAAGAAGAAGGTAAATATACTACAAGAAGCTGTGAGCACTGCTTTTTGGTCAAAACGTTTCCTTTAAATGATCAATTTATTGCCTAAAGGACGACAAATCCGAACTACCGTTGCAGCATAAATATATGTAAATGTGCCTCCTTGATGAAATGGTCTTAAAGTCTTAGTTGTAATTGTTAAGTTGTCAATTTTTATACAAAACTTGTTGTTCTTTGTAATACAATTAGTTTTTGGTTATTTTAATTACAACTGGCCGTGCCTGACATTACGAAATGTCTTCTTTGCAGGCTTGCCCTTACTATGTTACCAACCAAATAAGAGAGGGTGCTGACATCGTGTTCTGCCCGTATAATTACCTGATTGACCCCATTGTCCGCAGTCAGGTATGTTAGCTGCACTGGGCCCAAAAATAGACACCGACAAAGAACCTGACTGTCACCAATAGTCTCGAAGCTCTGAAATTGTATCTTGCAGTAATTCTCCACAAAATTTTTTTCAAATGCTGGAAATAATGGAAACTTTACCAAATGTTGCTTTTGACTTCCACACACTGAAAATTGTGCTAGAAATAGACTTCAAATTTTCAAATTTGTTTTTGTGGAGAAATGTATCGAGATAGAATGACACTGGCCGGTCATGTCTTGTACTGAGTACTAGTAAGTGACGAATTAACGTAATTGTAAAATACGTAAGCTTGATTTGTCTTAAAACATTACTTAAGTTCCACTTGGAATATTGATGTTGCGTGCTGTGTCTTTACTTTTATGATTTCTCTCTAATAGATGGAGATTTGTCTGAAGGAGTGCGTCATCATCCTAGACGAGGCTCACAATATTGAGGACAGTGCGCGCGAGGCAGCCAGCTTCAAATTCACCATGACGCAGTTGGATGAAGCCAAGACGGATTTGGAGAACATGAGTAAGGTTTGACAACAAAAAGAAAAAAACTTTTAAATTAGATGCGACTGAACCAAGAGATTTTATCAGAGTGAAGCAAAATCCAAATTATCCTAAAGTAGAGCCTCTGCACTGGGGAAGTTGGGAGTTAAAGCGGTGGTTTTGGTTTAGTCAACCTGCTGTTATGAAATTGTTCCTTAGTCAAAGTAGCTGTGATTTCTAGACTTGGAAAGATTAGAACTGACAGTTCATGAGCTCGGTGTGAAGAAACACCGAACTATCAGCTTTTAGCGAGCCTAAATACCATTTCTAAACTAAGTAAGGAACAAAGCAAAACCAATTTTATAATGGTAAGTGGCATCAATCAAAAAACTTTGTTGACGAAAAACACAACTTTAATATAATTGCTTTAAGCAGAGATTTGAGCGAGTTTTGCCGTATTTGCTAGCAAACTTGAATCCAATTGTAGATCTTGTTTAATCTATTTGTGTCGTTGTATGATAATCTTTGTCAAACCGCTAAGCTGTTCATGTATTTAAACTGTGTCTTTTTTCTCCACAAGCTCTGCTAGAAAGACACAGCACCACATTAGCTACTTGAAATTTGGTGTTTGAGTGGTTTTATTGAGTAACCCTTATTTAACTGATTTTCAACTCATTTATTTCAAACCTCACCTTTACTAGGCCGTTGGTAACTGCCATGTTATTTTACTTGTCAATTTGGTTTAATTTGTGGATTGTGCTACCTTCATCTTGAAGTGGAAAACATTCTTTTTCAGTCAATCGAGGCCAGAAACCACGAGAACACCAGCAGCTGGCTGATATTGTAAGTTGCCCTTAGCAACCAGCCTGAGTAATACACCTTCACTTGACCATTTATTAACAGCAGATTGAGAATTCAGTTTTAATTAAGGTTTTGGTGCGGAAAGTTTTAGGGTTTAAAGATGCTATGTCTCAATAAAACCCTGAATATTTAAATTTGTGGCAAGCGCTACGTAGTGATTTCCTGGAGAACTGTGTGTACAGGTGTAAAAAATAAACAATTTGTAAAGAAATTGCAGTTTTAAAGAAAACACACTTAAAAACAAGTTAGTGTGAACATTATAAAAAACCCTAGTAATTACAAATATTATACAATCGTTATTTGATAGTGAACTAAACAGATAATAAAAATTGTGCCTTGTTTAATTAGGGTAACGAAGAAATATTACCATACTGATTTACATAAAAATAGTTGCGCAAAACAAGACTTTTGTGAGATTGTAATGGTAACAAGTTCTTGAATGGTTTTTAGCACACTGGAGGACCCGGGGTTGTCTGTAAATTAGTACTTCATTAGCATATCACTATTTAATGAGACTGGATCTTTAACCACCCCTATTGTTTCCCAGAAACACACCCTGGGAATGTTTTTGGAAACATTTGTTGTATACACCTACTGGGCTTATATTTGACTGGAGTTACTGTATGGGATTTACTGTATGGAAATCTCTGGTACATAGACAATAACTATAACAGTACTATTTTCCAGCCAATTTTGTGCTTATTCCCTTGCTGTAGTTTCAGCTACATCTTGTCCAGTTCTACATAAATCCACCTGTGTGTAATAATTGCTGCTTTTAACTTGCTGCTGTCTCCTTCTCACCCTAATTCCTCGCACTTGCTGCTGTCTCCCGTCTCACCCGCCTCACACTACTCTCGTCCATTTCAGATTGCTAAGATCGTTAGCTTTATTGACATCAATAGTACGACACTGGAGCGGCAGAGTTTTGAACAGTCGGCACAGCACTGGAGTGGTCAAGATATGTTGGCCAGACTCAACTACATGGGCCTAGGGCCTGCTGAATTTCCTGCATTTGGCGTATGTAATTGCCTAATGTTCCCTCTGTCTTTCAATACCCTACTTGAGAGTTTAGTTAAAATTATGTTACACATTTTTCATAGCATTTTCTAGTTAGGCATTTTATCTATGTATTTCATTCAACACAGAAGTCATCGTTTTACATTTGATGTGTCTTCCTTACAAAGATTACGAAGTTCTAGGAGTAAGCATCGTGTTCTGCATTACATAAAATTTCAATCAGATTGTTGTATTATTCCAGAACTGTGACTCTAAAATGGTGTTATCTTGATCTAATTGTTATTCGGTTTGCTACTTCTATAGAATTCGAACCTGATCTTGAACTTCTGGAGTTTCAAAAATCTCAGATATTTTTAGAAACTTAGAAACAGTTACTCTCGATTTACTAAATGCAACATGATGATTAGAAAATGGTCAATATGTGTGTCATTATGCTCAATATGTCTGTCATTATGCTCAATATGTGTGTCATTATGGCTGCACCTGGCCACAAGTTTATTATGTGAGCATGAGACCAAGCCCTTGTTCATGAAAAGATGGCTGTTCAACTCTTTAGAAGGCAATCTAGGTAGCACTATTGAAATGACATTCCTAGCAGTTTGTAATTGCTTACTCTTTGGTACTCAATGACATAGCGCAAGACATCATATACGTAAATGATTGCAGTCATCCCGAAAAGGACTTCTTGTAGATGTAGATATATGATGTAAAGATCTCTTCATTTTGGTAGTATTTCAAGCAGTCAGAAGTTGAGCTATCATAGTTTTGAGCAAACAGGTGGCATCTATCCAAAATCAACTGCTAGCTTGCCGAGTAGACGACCGTCTGCGTAACGCTTCCAGGATTCTGGATTAGGTTTAGGGTGCACACACATCTATAAAAAAGGATGTTTTGGGGCCTTCCCTTAAGTGTCCGTATGCAACTGAGCAGATTTCTGTTCTCACTCTTTTCTGTTAAGCATTAAAGATATATATTGAGTGCTGTTAGGTAATATGTCTATTACCTTTTTACCTTGGGACATCCCAGTTCACATGATGACGAATGTCAGATGTTTCGATATAATTTTTGAAAAAGAATGAAATCAGGAAATAAGGCAAGTAAACACTGCTTGTTTTCTTTGGTTATACTGTGGTCAACATGGAGCTCATAGGTGTTGCTTTTGGCTTAACAAACCACTTCATTCTTATTTTTTTGTTGCAGTTGGCCATTTTTTCCCAGCGATGTAATGCTCAATATACCTTTAAGAGGATTGTTTTTGAGCACCATCCAGTAAATATCAAGTTCCCCATTTGTATGTGCTTGATGCTTTCATCAGTTGGTTTTCGCTTACAGCGACTTTGTCAAGAAATCTGGGCTGACGAGAGCGACCCTCGGGACAGATACAGACGAGACGTCAAACTGAAAGCCTCCACCAGTCAGTTGTTGGAGCATTTTCTATTCGCCCTGGGGTTCGTGTATAAATCGAATATGTGTTACCTTGATGACTACAGGTTGGCATTAGTGCGCAGCACCACCTATAGAGCTGCCCCAACTGTAAGTTGACCCCTATTGTTGGAAACTTTATGAAACATTCTGATTGGGTGGTGTTTTTGAAAGTATGCACATTAAATGTTACGTGCCAGTATGCGATGAACCTTCAGTTAAATTGTAGTTCGATGTTTTCGCAACATGTCATCTTTTGTATCCAAGTTGCCTAAAATTTGCATGACGAATTCAGGGACTTTGTGTTGATTTTCAGAAAATCATTTAGTCCTCATAGTTCAGCTGCAAGTTGTGTGAATTTTTTATTTTCATTCACGACTAGCTCTTTAAAATGTAATGTGTTCTCATTTTTGCAAAAACAAATTGTGAAATTGACTTCACTCATCATTCATTTTATGTATTGGCTAAGTTTTTGCATTGTTTCTCTTGTGCTAAGACGACTAAGTAAGACTTGTTTTGATTCCTTTTTCTTTCAGAATAATCAGTGGTTGGGACGTAATAGACGAAAAATGCAGCCTAGTGTGGAGTTCACTCTAAATTTCTGGTGTATGAATCCAGCTGTGGTACGTAGGGCTTTGCTTAATCTTTCAGAGTTTTGACGATTTCTTCGGATGTAATGTAATTCACACATTGTCGATTTCCTCATTCAGAGACTTTGGAAGAAGTTACTGTTTAATCCTTAGGCAACATAAACCGTACATCAGAAAATATATCCAAACTCTGGTTTAAGAGGTTTACGTTGACTTCGTATTATATTTGAAAATGTCTGCCATATGGTCTTGTGTACTAGGAACATTGAATATTATACCATTTTTGGTTTACACGATATGAACCTTGCACCACTCACTGTAATTTATTGTTTGTCTGGTGACAGCTGTTTTCATTAATCATTAAATAAACATTCGTTACATGGTTCTGCGTAATTATGTATAGGGCTTCCGCGATGCATCAGATAAAGTCCACTCTGTCATCCTGACCAGTGGCACACTGTCACCCATGGATTCTTTCCAGTCTGAGTTAGGTGTGCCTTTCTCAATTCAGCTTGAGGCAAATCACGTCATCGGAAAGAAACAGGTACACTATTTCTACTTCCTTTACTTGGTAAATTCCTTTTCAGTTACATCTGATAACTACAAACATCTGCCCAGAAGTTTAAATTAGACAAAAGTTGCATAAAGCTAGTTTGTTTTACTGTGTTAACATGTAAGGGTAGATTATTTGACAAACTACCCTTCAAAGTGGATGTTTTGCTTGATCCATTTCCTTAAAAGTCTTTCTTAATGTGGCAGGTTGAATCATTGTGTATGTGGACATAATAAAAACTTTGCCAATTTCAATACAAAGTGATACATAGGATCATTTCTACAAACACTTGGTTAATATGTTGATTCTGATTCGTGTACTTTCTGTAAGAACGAATGTGAGACAATCGAACACTTATTTGTAGACTGTTGTGTCACGCGGTCTTTTTGGCGCGTCATTGAAAGCTTGTTATCAGCAAAGGCCGACTCCAAACTAAATTTAGAAAAGAAGACAAACTTTTTTGGAACCCTTTTAAAAAAGAAAACAAAGTGCTCAATTGGTTTCTATTGCACACAAAATATTACATATACATGTTAAAAACGAATGCCTTAACCTTAAATGTTTTTATTAATCATTTTAATATAAATTTTACTACTGAAAAGTATATTCTAAAACAAAAAATCCAAATGAACTGGAGGAATTGTGGAAGTCGTGCGAGTCTACTTTTGCTGTCTAAGTTAGCCTTTCACTTGTACAATTAATGTATACATTGCACACTTAAAATTAATCTGAGAGGGGCATGCACTGGGTGACTGACATGTGTATGTATCATATATAAGTAACTACCTCAACACTATCATTAACATTGAAATTTCTTGTATGTTATATTTAAATGTCATTGCCTCAATATTTGTAATGTTATGTTTGAAGAATAAGTAGTAAAAAACATTGCGTTGAGAAAGGCCTCTGTGTCAAAAATCAGTTTTTAAATCTAATATTCCGTTGTTGTGAATAGTGTTCTTTTGTAATGACAAGTTTTGAGGCTGTTAGAAAAGGCCTTATTTCATGAAACTTGCAAGGTAATAGCATCACAGAATTTCATCCCTGTTCTTTGTTTTTTGGCCTCTGGTTCTACTCCCTGTGTCTGATGTCTCCTACAGGTGTTTGTGGGGACAGTAGGCAGTGGTCCAACTGGTCAATTGTTGAATGCCAGTTATCAACACGCGGAGACATTCAGCTTCCAGGATGAGCTTGGTAAACTGGTGTTGAAGACATGCCAGGTAGGGACTCGAAGGCTGCAGCGGAAAGGGGTGTGTTGTTTCTATAGAAATGGAATATTTTGCTCGTCTGACAAAAGGTGTCATCATTTGATAAAAGAAACGGAAGTGACGTGACTCGGCTGCTTTTTCTTTTTTACACTTCGGTTGCTAATGGATGTTGTGTTAATGTTTAGTTCTTACTTGAGTGCCTTGAAACTGTTCCACATCACTAAATTGGTGATAGAGAAGTGTTGACATTATTACGTCTTATTTACATAACAATTTTTACGTTGAGAGATAAAGTTCAAACCAAATTTTTGTTCACAACAGTCACTTTTATGTGTTATTCAATTTTCTTACTGAAAAAGGACTAGTCATCATGAAATGCCACAACAAATTAACGCACTCGACTTTTAAACAGGACGTTTTATGTGTATTTACTTTTTCAGGTTGTGCCTCATGGAGTGCTTTGCTTTTTTCCATCGTACCGAATGCTTGACAAAGTGTCCTCAAGGTGGCAGGCAAGTTTGTGTTCAAAACGTTTTCTGATGTTAATGTGAACACCTCGTATATGCTGTTTTTGTTGTTTCGTCGAGTACCAACCATTTTATCAGAAAAAGAATTTATCTGTCATATTTTCTAATTTTAAATTTAATATTTTTTCTCGGGTAAGATCTATGTTTATCCTTGGGACTAAAAAGTAAGAACTTTGGTTTGACACAATGCTGCAGCAAGTATTATCATTATTATTATTATTATTATTATTATTATTATTATTATTATTATTATTATTATTAAATTTGCTCTAAAAAGAATCAGTTCACTTAAAGTAATTCTAGGATCTAGTCTATTTTGAAGCGATCAATTTGCCCTAAGTACTCAATTTGTTAATTTCAAAATTACTGAAATTGGAAAGCAGATACCTTTTGAAACATGAGAGACATTTGGCTTCAGTTGAAAAACCACTAAGTATCCTCGTTTATTTACGTTAATAAATTCGTTAAACTGCTTTTTGATTAGGAAACAGGCTTATGGGGAAAAATCTGCGAGAAGAAAACAATAGTGTCTGAATCGCGCTCATCGACAGACTTTGACGAAACCATGCACGAGTTCTATGAGGTGATAAATGAGACAGATGGAATAGGTAGGTATTTGAGCGAATGTCATATCTTTAATTATGGTACATTCATTTTGTAAACTTTTCTCAACCGTATAATAGCTGTGTTCATCACAGAGGATTAGTCAGAAGCCTCTATTTGTGGAATGGCCTGCTAGTAAACTCCCTTGCTGGGACGTTTTGCTAATGGTGGAGATGCTCCAGTCCACAGAGTAATCGACTGGTGGCCCCAATAGCTTAGTGGACTAGAGCACATGCACAGTTAGCAAGAACTCCATGTTTGAGCCCAGGTCGGGACAGAAATCTTTTCAGACATGACTATTCGGGACACAGTTCCTTTCAGACTTGACTATTGGTCACTTGATGTGACTGACATATGGTGTGTAAGAAAAAACTAATGATTGTTACTTATACTACATCAATGCATTGATTTACATTACTGCACAATCATATACATATCTTTTATTATTTAGCTTTGGGTGTATGCCTTATGGAGAGTTGTTTTAAACACAGTGAAATTTTTACTAGCTCAGACAAAAGTTCATAATTACCAAGAGAGTTTCTTCACTGTAGTCTTAACCTGACCAGCAGATGGCGTGCTGGTGTAATCCACATACAGCTGTCAAAAATTCTCACTGTACCTGTAATTGTTGGTCATCTTAACGGAAGTTTCTTCAGTTGCAGTCAGGATATTGTGTCAGGATTTTATAACACCGACTTGCAAATTAAAGTAGAAAAAATTGCGTAATGCGATTATCTTTGAATGTATGTTTGAGTGAGTTGAGTTTTTTCGTGAGCATCCACTGTTGAATGATGTTTCAGATTTGATGAAAAATTATGTTATGTTATGTTATGTCATGGACATCCTGCTCACTTGAATCACGTTGTCATTTTTATTCAACTCGGAACAAACCTGAGTTTCCAGCTACATCTCATTTATTTATTTGTCACAAATATTGGCAGAAAATGTTGAAGACCAACAGAGGACTGGCGCTCTCTTCTTAGCTGTCTGTCGTGGTAAAGTCAGCGAAGGGTTGGACTTTACGGATAACAACGCCCGTGCTGTTATTACTGTAAGTTATGTTTTATTTCAATAAACAATTGCTGGCTTCACAAGAACAAGATTGTCCAGCCATCAACAAAATTATTGTGCTCTTATCACAACCTAGCTGTACTAGGAGGTGAAAAGACTTGAGTAAAACAAAGATTGTGCCCAGTTGGCTGTCGAACTAAAAGTGTATTGATATCAACAAATAATAGAATATATACAGAAATGTACAGGAAGTCTATAGGTTCTAGGAATATATGACTAATAGAGTACTGACTACAAAACAGGAACCACTAAACCATAAACAACAACAGGATAGAATATTATATAACGACAGGATATAAACACATTCCAATACAGTTATCAAATTCCACTCTCTTTCTTTTCCTTAAGATGATCCATACACCAAAAACTATCTAATATAGTATTACTAACACGTATACAATAAATGTTCTGACTAAAGTTCTAACATGCCTGTCTCTAACACTTTTCGCAGTACAATAGAGGATGCTCCACGTTTTGTAAGACAATCAGCTAGTTGAGCTTTAGAATCACACCATTTAATTTCTTTAATCTGTTTGTTTTCAATGAGTTCCTTTATACCACTGATTTCCATTCGAAGCCTCTTCTCTGTTACAAACTTTTGTGACTTAATTGCCTCAAATAATGACTTACAATCAGTAAAACATACCAGTTGTACAACAGTAGAATCTGGTGTCCCACACGTCAATTCACCTANAAATCACTTGCAAGTGGCAAGCCAACAGCTGGTCTAGGACTTGGCTTCTTGAATTTTAGACATGTATCACATTTCTTGATTATGTCTTTCAACAATGTAAACACATTCTCATCATTGACGCCTGCACACTTCAGCAATTGCTTAATTCTATCACAAGTAGCATGGCCAAATTGACAGTGTAATTTCATAAGCATTTTTGACTTCTAACTAACACTCAAATTCTTATCATCTAAGAAGAAAAGCTCACCCTCTGCAGTCTCTTCTTTCTGTGGTACACTGCTGATATCTACACACATATGTCCACATGATGTGTGTTTAATAGGTACATCTTGACCAAACATTGACACTCGGCTCTCCTTTAGGTCAATTTTTGTGTCTACCCTCTTTAGACTTTCATTGCTCAGCAGTAGAGGAACGTCAACGGGAACTACCTCGACTTTAATTTGGCATACAATCTGCGCTGGCAATGTTACTGTCTTGGTTGACACGATATTCTTCCCGAAGCCAAATTTGAATGATCTTTGACTGGGAATGGTCTTGACTTCAACTTCAGGCTGGCTCTCGAGATAAGTGTCCAGCCAGTTTTGCCCACATACTGTTCTTGAACACCCCGTGTCAAGAATAGCATAGTTCTTGGTTTTTGTCAGCAAAACAGTTTCATTGTCCAGTGACCAGTTAACATGATTTTGTTTCTTCTCTGGGCAGTCTTTAGCCCAATGAAACACAGAATTGCAGATCCTGCAGGATGTTCTTCTGCCATATTTGTTTAATGGGTTCGTTCCCCTCTGTGTCATATGACATTTGGCTGTCTGTGGAGCTCTCCTCCACTTCCCATAGAGGACTTCATCTTTTATCGCAACGCCCTCCGACGCCTCACTTTTAATATCATACGTTCCGAAAATTCGCCGAAGTGCCGATTTCATACTTTCATAACGTTAAGTCCGTACACGCCGTCAGTGTCATTTGTTTCTCTGTTTTGCTGAGATTTGCCCCATCCAGAAGCTTGAATGCTAGAACAGCATCCGGCAAAAACATGTCATATTTGTGACACTTCTTATTTAAGCCGTCAAAGTCGCAAATAAAATCACTAATTAGCTGACCGTCCTTACGCATAAAGGTGTCAAAATTTTTGTATGCTTCATAAGCATAGTCCTTGCTCTCCTTAATATAGATCTTGTCTAGTTCTCCCACTAGTGTTATTAGACCGTCTTTTTTCTCTAGGTCCTTGGCCTCCAGTTGCAGTGCAGTTTCCCGCACTCTCCCTGTGAGAGTTAAACTCACCGCTAGGCCCTGTTTTTCACAAGGTAAATCAGTTACCCTCTTCCACAGTTCTATCTCTTGCTTCCACTCCTGATAGTTTTCCCCAAACCGAGGTGGGTTCTTGTAGCTAACAGTTGAAGACATTTCAACCTTGCTCTGCTACCATGAAAAGACTTGAGTAAAACAAAGATTGTGCCCAGTTGGCTGTCGAACTAAAAGTGTATTGATATCAACAAATAATAGAATATATACAGAAATGTACAGGAAGTCTATAGGTTCTAGGAATATATGACTAATAGAGTACTGACTACAAAACAGGAACCACTAAACCATAAACAACAACAGGATAGAATATTATGTAACGACAGGATATAAACACATTCCAATACAGTTATCAGGAGGTTCTACTTCATCGCAGTACGTGGCATAAAGGAATGTTCACGAAAACACTCCTGTACAGCATTATGTAATATCAGCGCTCAATTTTGCCACCTGCAGGTCGCCAATGCAACCTCAGATTGTGTTTGGCAACTTGGGGAAAAATTTCAAGTCACCACGAAGTTGCCACTGCATATATCAATTTGTTTCAAAGTTCGTGTTGACTTCCCATTTTTAAATTTTCTAACAGTTTTCCTGGATTCATTACCTTTGATTCAAAATTGTTCGTTTATTTTGTAAAGTCAGTGCGTTTGCTGCCACAGCAGGCAGCACACATGACGCGCTTAAATTACAACAGGAAGTCGAAATTGTTTGGCAATCGGGCAAGATTGATGAAATTCACGTCAGCAGTGTATGCGATTGCCTGCGTTCTATGTTCGTTTGTCCATTGGCGGGAAGAATTGAGTTGAAGATACTGACAATGGGTCACATTACGACTCTACACCCTTTTTTGCTTTTTTATTCAACGATTATCTGCCTACCCAGATTTCATTTGGCCTCCTTGGATTTTCAGTTTTGGGCACTTCAGATTTTCAGATTTTGTTTGCAACCTGGAATTTATGCCAGGTCACCAAATGCGACTTGGCATTAACCTGATTTGGTTTAAGCTTTATAAGTAAATTTTCTCCTAATCCTCTAGAATTTTCATGTGATCAGTCACCAGGTTGCTGCTGGAAAGTCTTCCATTGGATGGTCAAGGACTGTGGTTTTTTACTCAATATATGCCCATAACAAGTAACTTGAAAAAAATGGTGTTGAGAACAGAGAACTCTAAACGTAAACGAATCATGCCAGTTTACACATCTTGGCACTAAATTGTATTTAGTGTATTGCAACACAGCTCGTGACTACATCCCCTCTGCAAAATGACCTGCAATTATCTCCCTTTTTTCGTTACTCACCAGGTGGGAATACCGTTCCCTAATGTCAAAGACTTGCAAGTGAGCCTCAAACGCAAGTACAACGATCAGCACAACGTGCAACGGGGTCTGTTGTCAGGAGGTCAGTGGTACGAGACCCAGGCCTACAGGGCTCTCAACCAGGCTCTGGGAAGGTGCATCCGACACCAGTAGGTCTATGCATTTTGTTAGTAGGAATTTAAAGCAGATGTCCATTGTGAGTGGTATTTGACATGAAAAAACCAAGAGAGACCTATTTTGAATTTAAGGCTTTGAAGCTCTTTTGACATGTGTCGAAAATTGATGGATTTACTTGTCGTAAAAGAGAAAATGCACCATGCTAAGTCTATAGTATTATTTTAACTTAAAAGTTATCTAAAATGTAAGTTTGCATGATTAAAAATGGAATAATTTATGTGCACAGTTTTTGTAGGAAAAATGCTGTTGCATAGGCATTCTGACTCTGAAAAGTATATCTCATGCACACAGAATGTTTGTTGAGTTTTCGTGCTCTTTGTTCTTGGCAAATTATGAAAATGAATGTTTTGTAGGTAAATTCTTCAAAATCCTTTTTAAAACCTTCAACTCGAGTATAGTTAAATTACAGTAACCATGAAGTTTTCTCTTTCTAACTGCGTGGAAATATTATTGCTTGTTACCTCTTGTAGTGGAAACTTTACGACTATGATTGTTTTTTTGACAGAGCCTAACCAACAAAATAGTTTACAGTTTCTGGTATTCTGTTTTATAGCAAAATGTCTATTCTTTAAGATATGACTGGGGTGCGTTAATCCTGGTTGATGACAGATTCAACAAGAACCCCAAACACGTGAAGGGTCTGTCCAAGTGGGTGCGCCAGAAGACCGTTCCTTTCCACAGCTTCTCAATGGCGCACAGCCAACTGCAGGACTTTGTTATGGACCGACTGAGTGATCCAGCCCCTAACAACACAAGGTGAGTGTACCCGTCCACCAACTGCAGGGCTTTGTTATGAACCAACTGAGTGATCCTGCTCTCATTAGTGCCAGGTGAGTGTCCCTTTCTATCAATTGCAGGACTATGTTGTGGACCAACTAAGTGTTCCGGGCCCCTATTAACGCCAGGTGAATGTTCTCCTGCGCCAACTGCTGTTGAGTTTTTCAACAACTAAATGATTTTAACACCAATTCTTGCGTGGTGAAAACTGCATTACACCCCTGTTTAGGTGTCAATTTTGTATTCTTAACTTAGTGCTTTGGAGATTAAAAACTTTACCACAGTAATGCAATCTTGAATTATTGAGCTGCCAACAAATCATAGGTGATCCGTACATGAGCCATTTTTGAATCCACTATTTTTGGAGTAGGACAAACACAAGCATTTTCATGTCCCTGATGGTTTTCATGTTCTTGTTGGTAATGAAAATAAAATCTTGTCATTGTAAGGAATACTAGTCCACCAATTTTGTAAGAGTAAAAAGACATAATTCAATTTTTGTTTTTAGCCATCTTAAGGATGCATAGTGTCATTAAATTGTGATTATGCGAATGAAGTACTTATTTACAAACAACCCTAGTTCTCCATTGTGTCGGAAACCATCCAAGAACCAGTTACCATTACAATCTCGCGAAAGTCTCGTTTTTTGTGTAAATGAGTATAATAAAATTTCATCATTACCCTAATGAAACAAGGCACAATTTTTACTATTTGTTTATTTCACTACCAAATAACGATGCCTAATATTTGGAATTGAGTGTTTTTTGTTTGTTCACACTTGTTTTTAAGTGTATCAGTTGTGGTGTTTTCTTTGAAACCGCAATTTATTTACCAGTAACTGTTGTTTCTTTTCCTGATTATACTTGTACACACAGTTCTTCAGGAAGTCACTAGATGGCACTTTCTGCAAAGTTAGATATTCGCGGTTGGCATCTTTTACAACATGAAATGCAGCTTCAATGGGAGTAGCTAACTGAGGTTTTTATGGATTCCTCACCAGCTTACATCACATCCCAGAGCAGCGGTTATGGGGAGTTGTCTCTTCAATCTCTATCTGCTTAATATCCATTTAGATTTTGATTTTGCATCCTTACAGGTACTTTGTAAACTCAACATAGGGGTCTTGTTTCATGAATAGTGATTCACTTCTTAAATTTTGACATAAGACATAAACACAGAAATTTCCATGTTTTATAATACCCCTGGTAAGTATATAAAACTTGTACTGGAATCAACCATTTCCCTGGTTTGGTATCACCTGAGTACGCTAATATCAGACAAGTTGCTGACACGAAACCTCAATCTGGCACTGAGATATGTACTTGCAATTAAGAATTTTTTTTACAGAAATGAATTTATAATAGTTTTATTGGTCTTATGAAATGTTTAATATAGCTGGTTTGGCTAACCTACAAACATAATCATTACAGCTTGAATATAACCCTGGGTCCATCTACTCTGGACAAAACTGCTGGTGATGAATCAGTCCTGGAACCGTCAACACCACTGATGAAAGTCAGGACTGTTGGAGACAAGGTGGGCATGTCGCTCTATATATTATGGTCAATATTGATTTATTGGAGAACTATGTGACACCCTGGTCTTTGATTATTCACTCAAAATTATGTCAACACAGGAGCCAAACATTCACACCATCTGCCCATTCTTTTCCACCAACACTGTCATTGGCTGACCTCTGTCATTCCAAGAGGCCGATTCCCTTTGTCTATTTGGCACTATGGGTTGATTGTACTGTATTATGTCATAATCATCATTTATTTACAACCAACTTATAAATAAGTTTGTAGACTCTTCTGTTGTACTGAAAGCCAGTTTTACGTCACATTGCACCCAAACCTTGAGCATTACCGCTAAATGACTAATTTCTGCATAATTTGGAAAAGTAAAATAGGTAATTTTGAGTATAATTAGATTTTTGAGAAACGATATGAAATTTTATTTGTGTGTCTGCTGTGTTTCTAGGAAAACAAGACCCCAGCAGTCCCGGAAACTCTGAGGCCTGATTTGCCAGCTGTTGCTACAAGCAGTACCACGCTATCTGAGACGCAACATGCAACGTCTATGAATGTAGTTAATGGCATAGACACTCCACAAGCAAAAGGGCATTCTGCAGCCATATTGGCAAGGACACCTCAAGTTCTGGCCTCAACTCCTGTCGGTAAACAAACACATGCTCTAGCTTACCCTCTCATGTCACCTGTCAATGAAACACTGGCACAGCCTACAAAATTAACTAATTTATTTGGAAACTCCCCTGGTGCAAATCAAACCTCCCAAGGGACGGTGATGCTCGTTTCACAGCCATCAACACTCACAGCAGCAACTCTCACACGATACTGCCTCGTGCCAGATGCAACCAATGGAGTTGTAGGTGGTCAACAGGTGCCACTTTTAGTCAGCTGCCAGCAGTCCCCCTGTCCTGTGCCACGAGTGCCTGGATCAACAGTGGAGCAGCGTCAACTTATGACACCAAGTGCGACAGCAGTGATGGCCACCAATGTAAACTATGGTGCAGCATCTGCTGACTTAAACAATCTTGGAGCTGTCTCCATAGTTAATGAAGTAACCGGGAATGAAGATGTTAAAAAGTTGGATTTTGTTGATCTAACCAATGACAATGAAGAGATGATCCCGTGCACGCCACCACTGTTTGACTCGGAGGAGGTGATGCAGACAACAGACTCTGCAGGGGGCATTCGGGATGAAAATGAAACAAATGATGGAGTTGCAGATCATTGTAACAAAAACATTAATGTTAAGAATTGTGCGAACTTAGATGGAAGTGAATCAATAGTTGGTCTAAAACAAGAAATGAAAACCAAGAAAAAAAGCAGTGAAGTTGAGTCCAAACATGAGTGCACTTTAAGTGGTGCAGGAAAGACACTGGGTCATTTTCCATTGAAGAAAGACATTCTTGCAAAACCAGTTGCGGACTTAACAAATAAAGATAGGCTATCTTCTGCGAAGTCAAAACTTCAACAATATAGTTTTCGTGATGCGAATACAGTCAAAGGCGATAAATTAGAAAAATCTGTTCCAAACCTAAAAACAAATAAGAGAAGTACATCTGCTGCCAGTGACACAGTGCAAGTGAAAAGTGAGAAAAAGGATCTGAATGCATGCACAGTGGAGCCGTCTATCAGAACCCGAAGAAGTGGTCGCAAACGACAGTCTATTGGGGATGTAGGTCAACGAAAAAAATCGAAGGCGGATGATTTCCTAACAGACATTGATGCAGAAAACAGTGTGAGTTTTTGAAGTGAAATTTCTTTGAACATTGTGTACTTTATTATCACCACCTGTTTGCAATCATTTTATGGAATTTGTTAATTTTGTTTTGTTTAACAAGAAAATTATTAAGATACTTTTAAAATTTGCAGTTGACATTGATTATATTTGAAATTCTTTATTTCAGACTTTTGCTTTGCTTGCAATTCTTGTAATACACAAATCGATTTTGCAAACCACTTTAAACAAGCTTTCTTTTGCATTTTGTTTCTGCCCTCCTTAACAAATGTAATTCAGAATTATTAATAACAACAACTTTAATTTTCTCGTTTAAGTTTCCTAGGCAACTAAAATGCAAGAATTGTCAGTCTGTCCTTGGAGAGATAGCACGAGGTAGGTATATTAGGGGCAATTCCATTTGTGACGGACGTACAATCAGAGAACGTTTTAACAGTGAAAAAAATATTCATCCCAGGAAAATAATTAATACATCAATGGATAGGTTTCGTGATGGCTTTCAAAGCGTATATCAACTTTTGCCCTATCTTTTAATCTGACAGAAAAAGGGGTTTGATGGACGTACGCAGAGAATTTGATTTTTTAAAAAAATTTTTAACATTCATTTTCTGTGAGTTGTATTCAGTTACAATTTTTTTGTTTTATATGCTGATTTACTGGAATGTTTGGAAAGTACAACACACTAATTTTTTTGATATCTTCTAACAAATTTTTGTCAGACAGCTTGATAGAAGTTGAGTTAGTGTGACGGACGTATGTGACAGACGTAGACTCTGAATTTCTAGAATTAAATTGTTTGTTGTGCCTAAGATATCAATTCAGAATGATTCAAACTTTTGCAGTATTTAAGCTATATACGGTCTTTTGCTACTAATTCAATGTTTTTTAATTGAAATGTACCGAATGACCTTTTGGACGAAATCATCACAGCTAGGCCTATGCTAGGAATATACTCTTCGATTTTAACTTTTCAATACATTTGATCAAAGATATAAAACGACCTCAAAATTTTCACTTTCCTTTGAACATGGTAAGCAATATACACTGGAATGAGAGTGATTATCATTTTTTGTTTGACAGCTGTTAGTTATCAGGAAAACCTGTTGATGCGTTAAATAGGATACCATTTCAAAACTAATATTAAGTAAATGTGGCTGTCAAAATATAAAATGTGAAATAAAGTTTAAAACTTATTAATCACTGTCGTAAAAAGGCATTTTAATTAATTGTTTTTTAATTTAAATTAGAACTCTCCTTATTAGCTTGTACAAAATTATTCTCTGAGCCATGCCATTGATGGTTCTGATGCATGCCCATGTAAGTAATAATGCTGATGTTAAAGTATTAGTAACAGGACTTCAGTATCTTCTTAATACAAAGTGTGAAGCATGGTTTAGTAGACAGCATCGACTTTTGGCATTCATATTTTGATTCAAATCACCCGTGCTGTCTTCCAGTGTGAAAACAAGACATTTTAAGTTAATATTGCATTTAGGATTATGATTTAGGAATATGTAGAGCTAACTTATCAGATGCTGGTTTCTACTTAGTGATTAGTACGATTAAGTTTTCATCCAGCTTTTTAACTCATGCCTTCTTTTCAAATTTAAATAGAGGCTTTAAATAATGCCACATCACAGAACACGCAAGTACAATTATGAATTTCTTGATCCACGATGGCATTTTTTTCGAGTTTCAAAGAGTATTCTGGCAGATATTAATTCTTCTCCCAGTTGCATCTGTTCTTCCCTTGGTCGTCAACAATTTCCTTTATTGTTTTGAAATGCCTGTTTAATTTCCTCAAAGCACAGCAGAAAAAAATTAGTCTAACTTTCTCTTAAAAAGATTGCGGCATCAAAAGTTTGTAAGATGAGACGATGTAATCATTTACTATGGAATCATTTTATACAGTCAAGTCACTCGATGACCCAATTCACTGAAAAACACAAAAAGAGTGACTAATGTCAGTGTGGGTGTGACAAAAATGCTCAATAAAGTAGGTGACAGCTTCTTACCCCTTAAAAATACCCAGTATCGGCTTTTTCAGCACAAAACACAGCATAGCAGGTCAGAGCAGAAATTACATGTTAATTCCATGCATTCCTTTAGGTGTCTTGTTATTTATAGTCTAGGGCGCCTTAGGAATTTTTTTGTATGAATATTTTTGAATTTTCCAAAAGCATTTCTTTACAAACAAGAGGTACTAACAGAAAAACAACAAGTTCATTAAATTTTGTTTTATATACATTTGATAATGTGGTCCAACTGTCTGATTTTAATAAATTGATTTCTACTAAGAATAACTAGGTGACATTATAAACTATAACTTTTCTGCAAATACTTTGTAAATTGAAAAAGTCCAATGCATTTAGTTTAAATCTGTAGCCACTTCTTCACTTAATTTTATAGAATAATACTTTGTAATATTTTATGGTTTTAAGGTTCTTAAATGTGTGATACATTTCATCGTCTGTAAATTTAGAAAGCAAAAATATGACCTAAGGTTATTTTCATTGGGTGAAAATTGTAATTTCATGAGTGTGACGGACGGATGTACACATTTGCTGTACGTCTGTCACGCAATTTCTGACTTAACAAATAATCCCTGGGGTCTAAAATTTTGGTCAATAGTATTGAGTAACAAATGTAACTAAACTTTTTAACACTTTTTTGTGACGGACGTACGACACCATGATATCCAGAAGTTGACCTTTGACCCCAAGATGATGTGCCAAAGTTGAAATGTTACTTTTTATAAAGTTTGGGATTCATGTGATTGTGCAAAATTGATAGTATAGTGAAATACCCGTAATTAGGGCAGATGTACATGATCAGGACCTCCTGGGGCAGATGTACATGATCGGGACCTCATGGGGCAGATGTACATGATCGGAACCTTCTGGGGCAGAGGTACATGATCGGGACCTTCTTGGGCAGATGTACATGATCGGGACCTCCTGGGGCAGATTTTCATGATCAGGACCTTCTAATTTTTGCTTATTCCGACTTCCATCCTGTTTACTTCCTGTAGTAGTTTGTGCTTGGATGTGGCATTGCAACCTGTGATCTTTTATAAGGTCACCAAGGAAAATCTGCACTCAATAGTGAGTGATCTGCAGCCCACAGTAACACCAATGTCAAATTTAGATTTCATTTTTCCTACTAGTTTGTGTTAAATTCAGAGCAAAGGTGCTTTCTTGCAGGCAAACTTGGTGGTCGTGGCAAAAGCATCACTATATCAATTGTGTAGTGACAGTGAACAGTTAAAGCCAGGCCTGCATAATGTTATAAGTGTCGCAGTCACTGCCTTTTTGTAGAGGATGTATATTCTGATCGGTCAAAAATATATATACTGGTTGCAACACAATGTGTGTTGATACTGCAAAAAGGCTGCGATTGTGACTCTCACCAACATTATGCAAACCTGGTTCTAGTGATGTACCCACATGTGGCTGTCTATTCACAGGCAGTTTGAAGTCTCACAGATGCCTTGAGTGGTTACTATAGTTTCAGCTTATTTCATTTGTGTACTTGATTTCAAGTTGCCTGAACATCTATGCACTATGTCTGTGAGGTGTTTTTAGGAGACCAATGCAGGGTTGTGCCCTGGCAACAATGTGCAGGTCCTGCAAATCATTTATTTAATGTACTTTTATATCAAAATTCTGTTTACTGTTTGTAGTTCAGATGCCAAAACTTTGAAACACAACATTTCTCTTCATATTTTTCAGTTGTTTTTTTTTCTTTATGTCTTCAGAGTCTGATGTGCAATTTATGAAGTGCTTTCCGGATTTTATGAAGAATGCATTTGTTAAGGAACCACCAAAAGGAGGATTCCTGGTGATTGACAAGTCAGTTATTGACAACAATATGGCTGCTCTTCAGGCAGAAACAAAGTCAGGTACTCGGAGGCTGTACACTGTTTTATTTGGAGTTGGGATTTTATTATTGCCAGCCACTCAGTTGCTGTTCATACGTCTATTCACTTGCACCATATTGGGCTGTCCTTTTTTGTGTCTAACCCTGAAATAATGACTTGTCCTTATTACTTTGCTGTGTGCTATGCACTCAGTAACTCTGCATTGATATAATCTGCTGTAAATTTTCTTTAGCCACGGTTAATTAAGCCAAATATAAAACTTTGTAAACTGCTTTTTGAAGTATATTTAACGTTTGGGTTTGTCTCAACAAGTGTGTAGTCAGACTATTGCTAATGGAAGTTTTTCCAAATGAAAGGTATGATTTTGAAAAGAAATCATTGTCCTGACAAAGGAATTGAACCCAGGGTAATTAATTCATTATGACAAACAAGACATAAGGTAAAATGTATGTTAACAAATTACGAAATATTATTCATAGACAAAATTTACTTGTTCATTGATTTGGATTAATTATTTTCATGATCATTCAACTCAGCTTATGTTTTGTTCATTGTAGGCATGTGCATGAACAGCCTGTACAGCCACACTGATCACTGCTCTGTGGTGTACCTCGCCTGCTGTATCGGATGTTCAAGGCATGAACAAGCCCAGGCTGTTCAAGTGGTTGCCGTGGACAACAAGTGCAAGACACACAAAAATGGAGAAGTAAGCTCATAGTGTATGACCTCTGCGTATTCGACTTTATTTCCTCTTGTTATGGAAACATGGAAAATGGCAAAATTAGTTCCCATGCATAGAATTTTTTTTGCAATTCATATTGTGACACGCTGCATTCAATTCTTCTTGACAACATTTTGTAGCAAAAATAACTATTTTCCATTTCATGGGAAAAGGTACTAGAAAAATTTACATCCTGGAGAACTGTTTAAAATTTAGACTTTGAGTTTTGTCCTGATAATTTTGTAACAGAAATAGTTCAAACATAGTCAATTCCTTAGTTTCCTTCTCCTTGCTATTTGAATAATGTCCTACAAAGAATGCGTCATATTTCTAGATGAGAAAAAAATTATCGTTTTCGACACAAACTTAACTCTGACCTTTTTTCAGAATTCTGGGCCTAGGAACATGAAATGTATCATAAAACAGATTTTAGTAAAGAGCCAGAAAAATGAATCAGTTCTATTTCTCCTTAACCCTTGTTTGTTTTGTCTGACACTCGTTAAAGCTTTTCTTTTTTTTGAAATTTTATAATTAACCATTTTGATTGTGTCTCATAAAAGTAGCCTCATGGATGTACAATTGAGCCCGGTGGTTGCAAACATTCCATAAAAAAACTAGTTTGATTTTGGACACTTACCACAGTATAAATCTGGTCATTACGCGAATCACAGACAATTCCTGGGTTTTGGAAAACTGACAACTTGTCATTGGTTGAGATCAGGCTTGATACACAGTAAGTTGACTTGTCATTACTTGAGGTCAGACTTGATGCACTGTAAGTTGACTTGTCATTACTTGAGGTCAGACTTGATGCAATGTAAGTTGACTTGTCATTACTTGAGGTCAGTCTTGATGCACTGTAAGTTGACTTGTTATTACTTGAGGTCAGACTTGATGCAATGTAAGTTGACATGTCATTACTTGAGTTCAGTCTTGATACACAGTAAGTTGACTTGTCATTACTTGAGGTCAGACTTGATGCAATGTAAGTTGACTAATCATTACTTGAGGTCAGTCTTGATGCACTGTATGTTGACTTGTCATTACTTGAGGTCAGTCTTGATACTCTGTAAGTTGACTTGTCACCACTTGAGGTCAGGCATGATACACTGTAAGTTGACTTGTCATTACTTGAGGTCAGACTTGATGCACTGTATGTTGGCTTGTCGCAGTTTCTCATTTTGTGTGCTGAACATGAAGCATGATCTCATTGAGTACTGTTCAACTGTCAGTACTTCCATTGTCCACAAATCGTTCCTCATTTGAGTAAGGAACAAGCTGAGAACAATTTTAAGGCAGAAAGTTATCTAGTAAATCAAAAGTTTACTGATTTGACAGCCAAACGTGGTTTACTGCTGCTTTATGAAATTTGAGAACTAATGAATGAAAGTAATTCTATGATCATGAAACTGTACGTTGTAAGAACGTAACATGTAACTCAAGTGTAATTTTGATGCCTAATTCCGACAATAATTATTGTACCTTTTGTAACTCAAGCCTTTACGAAGTTGTTGCATGTATTTTGCAGGTGTGGTGGATTCCAAGTTGATTACACGGGGAACTTTTGCTGTTCATTTCATGGTGACCTGATGAAGACTTTACAGTGAACTTGTCATATGAAGGTGGGATAGGTGATAAGCTATCACAGGACGGAATCTTTATAACTTGTGATGGAGTGACCTTATGTGTTCAGGACATTACAATGACCTCGTCATATCAAGGTGCGATAGGTGACAAGTTGATCACAGTTGTAGTGAACCTTTACAACTCGTGATGGGGTGACATGATGTGTTCAGGACTTTACAATGAACTCGTCATATCATACGATTTGCATGGAGATTACGACTTGATTTGAGAAATTTGTTGCAAGATGCCTTGTTCAATTTGCAGGTTGGCATCACGCAGCTTGTTTAGTGCTGGCAAATGATGGATTTTATGTCATTTCTGCACAGAATTTCATATGAAGTAATTTGCTTATCAGGCCAAGCCAAAGTCACAAACTTCTAACTGGGATAGATTTGGTTATCAATAATGAATCTTTCCATTCAAGCAATCATTGAACTCTGTTTGCTCCATGGTGTTTTCATGGTAGTGTAGCTAGGAACAGTAACTCATGGTGCTAAGTCAAAACAAAAATTCCACCCCAAAACAAACCACAATGATGGCTTTCTAAGATGACAGCATTTGGCTTTTAATTTACATCATATACAGTGTGAGCCTGTTTTTGTACTACTGTGGTGTAGAGTAACTATAAAATTTGGAATACTGCGGACCAGTTGAAGTTCAGTGTTTAGACTTGTCACTGCTAACTTAATTTACTCTGCTTGAATTGGGGAAAATTTTGTCCTGATCTAGTTATTGCTTTTTATTGCCACTCTTTTTGTGCTTGCTTCATGTTGGTATAAAATGGCTGGCCTTGTATGTTGTGAAGTCAGTGAGTACGAAATTAGTGATGCAAAAGTAGATTGCTTTAATTTGGGAGTGAAGTACACAGGCTGTCTATTTTCATAATGAATAATTGATAAAGGTTACTTTATCAATGGGTCATATTTGCAGCATTCAAAAATACACTTGCTTGTTGGAGTTATGTTGTTTAAAATTATGGATTCACAAGTGTTAAGATTTACAGTCAGGGAGGACAAGCTTGTGATTGGAAAGCTGGACCATTTTTTCCTTTTAAGAGAAGCTACAATAGGATGGTTCCAGATTACACAGCAGCACTTGAATCTCGCTGTGTTTACCCACAATGCCGCAATATCCGCCAAGCACTTTTGTAGCCTCGGTTTCACACCATTGGAGTTGTACGTTTTTGTTGTTTTCTTTACAAATTTTTCTTGGCTGCATTATATCCATCATATACCCGAGTGTCAAACTGCTGAGGGCTCCAATTATTATCGTACAAAGTTGGATCAATTTGACCCACGGATGTGTAATGTTAAGTTCTTCGCCTTCCGACATCAATTAACAACAAAAATGTGGCACAAATGAATAAAGCACGTTTGTCAGGTTAATTTTGAACCAAACAGAATTCCCTTTCTTGAAGAAACCTTTTCAATTCCGGTACTTTTAAACTTTTCAAATCGTGAATATTTCCACAGCCATAAACTTTGCCAGTTTTCAACATTACCTGTGCAAATGCGCTCGACATTCCAAGGAGACCAACGAAAATAATGCTTTCTTACCTTTGGTACAAAGGAAAGTTGTATTGCTGTGCAGTTCGGTAAAGCCTAACTTCAACGGAATTTTGTTATTAATTTTCGATGTATTGGGCTAACAAGATAGTCCTATCAAAGCCTTAGTAAAATAAAAAACTGTATTTCAATCACGCTCATCCAATGTTAAGTGAAGCTGCCTCTTCGTGCCATGTTGCGTCACCGCAAGATCCCAGCACAAACAATAAAAAGTTGCATTGAATAGGGGTCTGAATAGAACACCATTGCGTGCGGGTGTTATTTGCAGTTGTTTGAATTAAAAAGCGATCCTCGCGGTGACGTAGACAAAAGCAAGCCAATACGCCTAACAGTTCGTTACATTTGGCAATTTGTGACACTGGTGGGCTCAGAGCGATGCTCTTAATACTGTCGGAACCAAATTTATCATTGAAGATAGGCTTTAAGGCCCTATTAATATACCTCCCTCGAGGTCATGTGTGTTAGAAGATTGTTTGGTTACTTCCATGCTTAGTGCACCAGCTGCAACTGGTGGAAGACACATCAACATGCTTGCCAATTACAACACTTGTGTTAAAATGACCGTGGTCCCAGGCCTGGAGCGAAAAGAACATCATTGTCGTTCTCACTCACCTAAACCTAAGCGTGCAAGATTGATTTTTGGTGTTGTTTTGTGACTAAACGCAAAGTGGCAACCAACAGTTATGTGATTTTTATTCCTTCGGAAAGAAAAATTAGTAACCGTCAACGTATCTGGTACTGATCTGTTTATAATGGATAGCAATAATAGCAATAATAGCAATAATAATGTGCTATTCAATCAGTTTAACATCACTGAGGAATCGAACTTATCCGGTGCGTTAACAATCAACTTTTACGTAACCATGTCTTGAAAATTCAACAAAAAACTTGGAGGAAAATGAGTTTTAACTTTTTTAATTTTCAATACAAAACAATGAAATCAATAAATATAACAAGTCTTCAGTATAGCTAACAACTTAACATCTGTTCAGTAGTATGTTACAATCACTGTATCACTAACTTAACACAGCACAATGGAATAAATCGGTGCCCCTTGGAAATAAAATGATAAGACTTCATAGTTGCAGAATCGTGAAATTCGAGCAAAATTCAAGTTCATAGAAAGGAATGGCAAAGAAATTCACTCAAGAAAAACTGATGATTGACGATAACAAACCGCAATCTACTGACTCATTCCAATCAGAAATTCTGTGACTATTCAGATGTCTAAAACCAAAAAACACCCAACAGTTAGTCCAACACTGTCGGGATTGTACAAGTTCCGTACACAACCCGTGAAGAAGACAGCTGTCGCTGTCATGGAAACGTAAAATAGGAGAGCATTAGTTTACACAGGCAGTGAGTGCCCAATGTTTCATGCATTAGTTTACACAGGCAGTGAGTGCCCAATGTTTCATGCAAGTCAAGTGTATTCACCAGCCTACCCCGATACTGTCTATCACCTGGACCAGGCCCAGTTCTAAATTTTGCTCGACCTTTGAATAAATTTTACATGAGGGCCCTTCCACTGCAGTAGATTCATTTCATTAACAGGATGGAAGTGCTTAGCAACCATGCGACCTTATGTGCTGACAGACTAACTTAACCAGACACTACAGGCGAGTTCTTTAAATACAACCACCACACTTCTTCAAAAGACCCTTGCCGTACAAAAAAATTCCTAACTCCTCAAACAACAAGCACTGCAAAGGAAACATTTTCATTCGTCATCGGGCACAATAACTGAGCTTAAACTGAAATCTTAACAATCTTAACAACTAATTTTATAAAAATTGCAATCCACTTTAACATTACATTAGCTAATTCAGGGGTACCATAGAATCATACGCACGGCATTGCATCTAACGCATGAACCATCTATGAACTTAAGAATCATGCACATGAACCCAAAAGTCACGAATATGAACAAAAATCCTGAGCACGAACCATAAGAATCACATACACAAATCATACGCACGAGCATCCGAATCTGACGCATGAACCACCAAATGATAAAGAGCATGATTTTTGGGCTCGCATGCATGATTAATAGGTTCCTAGGTGCCTTGTACATGAGATGCGATGCTCATGCATATGATTCTATAGTACCCTTGTAATTCGCTTACGAGTGAACATCAACGCGCAAGTCTTCATAGACGATTCTACCATAAACGGATGCCATAGTATCTTATTTACATTCACAAAACAATAGACATTATGTGTGACCATGTCTGGTTACAATCACACCAACAACATGTATTATGTCAGTATGCAATACATATAGCTCATCTGGCTCTTCAAATAGATAAACATGTAAAAGTGACCTAGCCTCGAACTCCACGCAGGACTTTTACTGAACGGATCATTTTGACATGAAATCATTGTGCGTCGCCTAAACTAAGGCTCCTGTCAAACAAAGGCAGTTCTCAGAATGATCTCAAAACTGGGACAAAAAACGAGTGCAAACCAACTACAAGGATAAAATTCCTTGCGAATGATGTTGCATTCGAAGCATGTTTTTGTCCAAAGTTGCCCATTCCCAGACAGTTTCATCAAAATGTTAAGACAGGCATGGACATTCTGGGAGCAACATCAGTGCAACAGGGCCCAAAGTACACCCAATCATACTCTCCGACATCAACAAAATATACTTAGTTTCCACAAGCTTGACATATGGATTCATAACCGTGCTACAAGAAGACGAAGTCACATGCATTCTGTAGTGAACTATGGGCATATCATTATTCACTGATCATATTCTTGACACTATAAAAACAAAACAGTTGGTCTTGATCGTGTTAAACACAAACACTTAAACATAAGACAACAAGATTTTTAAAATGGCACTTTTCCCCATCACAGTGGGAGGAGAAATTCTGACAAATAAGATAATGCAGATCCTTCTCGAACAATTGCTAAGAAGCTACATAACCAGTCGAAGAACAAATTTTATACTAAATTCAAGAGCAGCTAGATTACAAGAATTAGTTTTAGGAGAAAATGAAAGGCTGGCTGTGCTTTTTGAACAACAAAATCAAACTGCGTCTTCATACCAACAACATATTGATTGCAGCAATGTTTAACCTGAGAAACCACTGCTCGGCAACTGCAACATGGAGAGCCAGCTGCACCTAGCTCTACAGTCAATATGGAGCGGCACATCTTGAACAGGGCTACACAAGTAGGGGCATGCTGAGGAAGTTTGACTCTTCTGGTTTAGTCTCCGTCGTCGAGGAATCTGTTGCTTCTGGGGGAGGAGTCTCTTTGTGATCCTCTTCGTCACTGGACACGTCAAATATGTGATGTTGATGAGGAGGAGATGGTGACTTAACCGGCTTCACCTCCAGTTTCACATCTTCTGTTTTCTCCGTCATGGAAAGTGGTGTTGGCGGCTGGTAAGGTGCCCTCTGTAGGGGCTTGTGAACAACGTGGGATGGAGGGCGCGGTGGTCGTGGGGGTTCCTTGACTTCAGTGAATGACTCGTCTAGTCGTAACACATTGCACAGTGGCTCGACACAGTTGCTAGGAATTAAACTGCCTGTAAAATAGATGATACAGCTTCAATGACTAGAGAAACACCTCTTATAAAAATGTATTTTCTAATAAATTTTATCCAGATATTTAGCCTTTACTTAATATACAAACCTGTGGGCAATGACAGGATGTTGATATGCTTCAATGAAACAAGATACACCTGCAACTGCTAGGCTCTCAACTACTGTTACTTTTATGTTGGCACACACACATAAATAAGCAACGAATCAGCATATCATGCCGCTTACCCACAATCCTCCTCCCATCCTCCGTGCGTAACCGTACAATCTGCATCTTGGAGTTGTGTCCCCCTGGCATGGAGGTGAGCACGCTCTCCACCTTGCTCCACACGCTGAGAACACTGCCACTAAGGACGTGGTAGGTGCGTGTGCGCAGCCCTATTTCACATGAAAGACCCAGAGTAATGCGCTTGCAGTTGCCTTTCCTAAGTAGGAAATAAAGACATCATGTTAACACTGGAAGGCCACTTCAGGTGTATAGGTCAGGGTGATAAAAATAGGCCTTGGGATAATAAGGTCAACCACTGATGAATGAAAGATGGTTCAATCACGTGACTAGGGGCCTGTTACACAGGGCAAGTTTCCTGCAAGTCCAGTGAAATCACATTCAAGTCACATTAGTAGAAGGCGAGCTTTGCGAATAAGCCGGAGACCTCACTAGTGATGTGGTTGATCGCCGAAGCTGAATTGTTGAATAAGAAACAATAAACAATCACGTAGTCCTATAGCATTGTGAGGACACAAAAGCGACCTCAGTGTTGATGAATACAAACCCCAATTTCTTTCATTCAATATTCACCAACATTAAGCGACTGTTCACACAAATCCTTCAAACATATCATCAAACACAAAGGTGATTTGACAGCATGATCATAGAGAAGAAACTTTATAAAAAACGCTGTTAAATTCCACTGTATTAGAATTAGACCTCCATCCAAGCTAGGTGTTGACTGTAGGTGGCATTAATGTACAGTGATACCCAGATAATTGGCAAACTTGTGTGATCTAAACAAACTCGCACGACACTAGTGTCATTGAAAGTTTAATATTAACAGTAAAATCTCACCAGCATGGGACACAACATAGTGGAAAGTGAAATTTTCTTTTCCTCAATTTTTTTCCTAAAAGATATGCAGCACCAAATTAATGCATTCCACATTCAAGCTCAGTGCTACAGCTAAAATGATATCTTTAGCAATTACTTTGTCCCAACTTGGTGATATTTTACCATATGAGGAGCCATCTCAGCGACACCTGTTGGTAGTTTTTTAACTGGAGAGAAAACAAGACCACATACAGCCTGCCTTAAGTGCAAGCACTGTTACCTACTTTCGGAACCTTTGATCTTAAATTTAAAGTATGGCATGTTGCCATTCACTATATAGACTAAAATTTGTTACTTTTCAATTTTTTACCATAATATATAGAAAGATACACGTCTAAAATCCGGAATGAACAAACAAACTCTTAATATAAAGACATTGATTGCTACAAATTTATGGTTTTGTTGAAAGTGAGAGAACCATTTCAATACAGCTTGTACCCTTGGTACAATAAAAGTGAGAGAACCTTTTCAACACAACTTGTAGCCTTTGTACAATAAAAGCCTTGTGCATGTATTGTCTTCAATCTTCAACTTGATGAACTTACCAAAATGCATGACTGCAAGTATAACTTGAGGCTTCATACTGATTTGTCCACAAGGGCTGGGCTTGATCAGCTACCATCTAGGAAGGAGACAGCAGTGAACTTAGTGTCTATTGCATTCACTCACTACACAGGCCAACACAGGCATGTATTATTTAACAGATATGAGAACACTTCTTAAACCTTTGTGTGAAGTAGTTCTCTTCCCACAGTTTCGTTGCTAGAGCACAACAACCCTCATGTGAATTGAGCTTTTGAACTGTCGTGGTGATCTTCTGTTCCAACAAGAGACGCCTTTTACATAACAGGTCATTATCGTGACAATGTGCGGGCGTGATAACTAATCCACCACTTCTCTAACCTTTGAACATTCAGTAACAAATTAATATAGTTTTTCTGATAAATTATCGTTGGTTCACAATATTGACAAAAGTCCCTCTAGATACCATCCATTCACCCACTGTTTTGTACATTTTAAGACCAATGTGATGCATCAAATGCATTAAAGTGCACCTCAAGTGTTCCCTTATGAGAATAAATGCTATCACACCATCAAATGTCAACTACAAACATCAGGGGTCTGTTTCATGAATTTCATGTCAAGTCACAAATGTGGTCTTATGCTCCACACAATTATTTCTCAAAAACACTTGAATCTCACTTGAACAAAAGTGCAAAGTCTCCGCTAATTACTGAGATAGTTTCTATACATTATTTCTAGACTATGCTGTGCTCAATTTTTTTCATCAATTGTGACATGGGAGCATAAGACCACCTTTCTGTCTTAAGTCACAAGTCACTTTCATGAAGCAGACCCCAGAGTCCCATTCTAAATCAATTTCCCTAACATTTAAAATAAATAATCAACAATAATTCAAAATTGATCACTTTAAAGACCCAGTCTTCACCTTGCACCTGCAAACACTGGGTCCACATGGACATACCAGGACCACATGGACATACAGGGGCCACATGGACATACAGGGGCCACATGGACATACAGGGGCCACATGGACACACTGGGGCCACATGGACACACTGGGGCCACATGGACACACTGGGGCCACATGGACATACAGGGGCCACGTGGATACATTGGGGCCACATGGACACACTGGGAACTCATGGACACGCCAGTACTCCATGGACACACCGGGACCCCATGAACACACCGGGACCCCTTCCAAAATTTTGAGGCTCAATTCAATTTCTTTCCATCCAGAAATCATTACCCTAGCAGAGAATGTAGCGCCAATCAATATTGGAAAATGAGGCAAAATAAGATGGTTCTTTTATCGTGGAAATATTAAAGGAATTTCAAGGAAATGAAACTCAATAAAAGTAGTCTTTATTTCTTCATATCTTACATCATATCAAAATTGCATCTTTTGTTTAAGGGCACCAAAAAACTCAAAGCCTCTGGCAAACACTGAGGTTTTAATAAATAAACTAACAATGGTTTTAGAATGTTCATAGTCAACACTTGAAAGCTCATGACTGAAAAGGTATCCAAATATATTCTGTACAACTTGCCATTCTCAATCATGTAATGTCAAAGTTTGCAATTTTGAAAAAACAAATACAAGACAGACAAAGTCCAACTCAGTTGTCTTTTGGGGTCACAAATCTCCATTCGCAAATGAATTGCAGTGAAAAACATATAAAACGCTGACTATCCTTCAAAAAAGCCTGCCAACAAGAGATTCATGATGAAAAAATTACTTCAGGGGAGTGATTAAAAGCGCTGCTATCACATGAATGACCTCCCACGACACCGAGCGATTTATTTTATTCAGCCAGGTACCTTTCTGTATTTCTTCTTGATGTTCACTAGTGTCTCTGCCCTTAACTGGCGGCCCGTGTTTGGTCGGTAGATGTGGTACAACTTCTCTCGCCTCGCTTTGGAACCAGACAGGGCGATGGCCAGGACAGCTGTGCTCTTACTAAGCTTAGACTGTAAAAGGAAAGAAATCTTGTTTGAATCAATTTTATTTGATTCCCATAATAGGATTCTATTAAACTGAGATTTCCAACGGTTCTTCAATATAATGCCCTGTTGGAATTTTGAGCAGAGACAATTTTTTATTACAAACAAAATACAACAGAACTTGCATATAAAATCGGATCTAATTGGGCAGAGAATTTTTTTCGAATAAGGCAAAATACAATTTATCTGATGGGCCGAGTAAACAAACTAGAACAACCACATTGCTAAACTTCGTCTGACTTATGTTGTACTCCATGTCAATAGCATTCTCACTTGACTGGAGACGTAGAAACCGTCCTCAGGTCCCGAGTTTTCTCGCCACAAATCCAATGCTTCCTGCCACGACATTCCCCGCTCTACACTGATCTGAAACAAACAAAACAATTCATCTAGTAATAGCTGGCAGTATTTCAAAGAACCTTAAATAAATAATAAATAAATATATGAAATGAAAAGTCACTATAAACCATATTCTGATGTCAAAAATGGCATTCTTCTCAAGAGTATTTGCTCTGTGTTGCCGGTTCCTTATCCTTTGCTTCATTCAAATGTGTTGCAGTAAAACAACTGGCATTACTGTCAGTTCTCCTCAAACCTAGAAATTACTATTAAACGGAATAAGGAACAAAATGTGATACTGATAGATTTTATAATCATGGTACGTGATCTGAAACAAAAGTTTGTATTTTTGATAGAAGACCCAAGTTGATTGTCCATTAGTACTTGGTATTACATTTCAGCTGCAAGTTTTTAACACAGAAAATCTAACATTTAACGAAATCTCCGCACAAAAAAGGCTTTGTGGGAATGCCAGAAATTGAAGTAAACCCCGTCAACCCATATAGTGCTCATTTTTGCAAAATATTTTTATCTGTTGGAAGTAAAAAATGAGCTGAATAACGAATTAATTAACTTTAATTATGCATTACCGTTTGTAGTTCAGTTCTGGCAGATCCACCGCTGAACTTTGCCACAAACTGTCGACAGTCTAGTACTTTTACGTTTTCACTACCTGAGCCGAGATCTGTAACAAAACATTGACTTAAACATTATGGACCCAAACTAATCTACAAAGTTCTATAAAATATGCTCCACTTCAACTGAAGAACTAAGAGGCATCTAAATTCTAAAGCACGTTTAGCGAAAATATTGGGAAAACCATGATAAACCTATCACACATAAACAAGTTTTGAAAGAAGAATTTCACTTTGACTTGGAAGTCAAGTTGCTGATAAAGCCGGAGAATAGACTAACTTGAGACTGTTAATCATTCCTCAGTTTCTCGCACTCGTTAATATAATTGCTGTGATTAGTTCTGTTGAGCTGATTGGTTCTGCTGAGCTCAGAATATCACACGGGACTTATAATGACCAATGACAAAAGGGGGAAATTTTTCCAGGTAACGTATCGTTCCACAAATAAATAGGCTTTAATAAGTGATAGAAATATTTTTTGTGGTAAAATTTAACTGAAATGAATGTTTTTGCATGAATAAAGTCAAAATAATGATAAAAAAGAAACAGAAAAAATAGGAAGTTGGAATTTAATATACAAGGAAATCAAAACCAAAAAAGAGGAAATCCTCGTAGCAGAGGAAAATTCCAAGCCCTGACCACAAGACCTCTGGTAGTTTGTAAGCACAGCAAATTTATTTAGTTGATGATCTACCGAGGCATTACAGCATTAATTAACTCAGTGATGGATCAAAAGTTGCTTTAACTTTTCCAACATTAATGAACAGACTAACACAAGCACTTAAAATTAAAGCACACATGAAGATCATAATGAAAATAAGTATTGACCAACAAAAACATCAAAATTTTCATACAGGGAAACGGGGAAGAAAAGTGCACATTTAGTACGGTCGGTCAGGAAAAGGTACTGATGGTGAAGGTGACACATGAAGACACTACACATTACTCTTGTCAGTCATTTAAAATGACTGCCACCTGTTGTGAAAAATTGCCTTTATATTTTGCTGACAATCATCGGTGTTGTAACAAATGTAATATTCACACAATTTATAAAAAAATTGCCTCGGCTTAATTTAATTTTTACCGACATCCGACGATGACGTAACGAAACACAGGCCTATAAAATACGCTACCATATACTACTTACCCAAAATCCCCATGTCCCATTTTCCGTTTCTTTTAGCCTGAAGAATGACAGCCTCCAATGTGTCGGTGAAGAACTGAAAGATGCAGTTCTGAAGTTCCACCTCCACGCCCAGGATCCGATTGAGGAATTTACTCATGCTGTTATAATCTGACAGGGTAAAAACAGAATAAACACATCAAAAAGAGAAAAACAATTATTCACCCACTAAGAGTTAACAGTAGTCGTCCATAGTCATCAAAATTTAAAAATTATACAATCAGAAAAAATGTATTGATGCAGTCTTATGAATGATCAGCCTTAACAAAACCTTGTCTATGAATTTTTTAAAGTAAGATTTTAGTTCTAGATTAGTCAAAATTCAAATGAAATTATTAATAAAATTAAAAGACAAAATAATGAATAAACCTAATAGTCTAACACAGACGCCACAATACATTTGAGCATAGCACAACAACAAACAATAACAAATACTGCTTATTTTGATGGCAAAATTATTTTTGAACTAATAAATTTATATAGCTATTACAATATCAATGACCTGTCAATCCAGATCAGTTCTCTCTTGTCTGCGGGCACTGCCACAAAATATCTATGTACAAATGGTATTCTCTTTACCTTTTTCTAACAAAGGAATGTTCATGCGTAGATCCATGGTAATGAGTCCAACTCCAACAAATGCTTTTCGTGCATCTGAAAATAATTCAAGAGTAAGTGGAATGGCAACTATCCTTGCTGTTTTATATTCCAGTTGCATTAGAACATTCCAGAAATCGCGAAACAAAAAGAAAAAATTTTAGCAGAGCAAGGTTTCGATCCTCGGACCTCTGGGTTATGGGCCCAGCACGCTTCCACTGCGCCACTCTGCTTCACCTGACAACACACTCTCAAATTAAGCTATACAACTCGTACAGACGTCAGTAGACTTGCTACAATTTAAATATAAGAACATAATAACAATTTTATTTCAAATTTTAACATTTTATAACACTCGAATCGTAGTTTGATCCCTTTTTTCATAATGAATAAAGAGGTTATTTTTTAAACGCGCCAATTTGCAGACTATAGTTATCCGTTCTGTCAAGAGAGGGGGCAAATCAGGGTGACAGGGGAGGTAATAACAAAACAGTTAACTTCCTGATTTTTAGTACTTAGTATTTCGACGATCCGGGCAGATTGTTTTAACTTTGTTACTGGTCGGAAATAGATGTCAACTTTTCATCTTATAGTTAGCTGGTAATTGTTAAAACTGGCTTTTTATTGAGAATGCTTCCTGTCGTGAGGTTCCGGTGGACTTTTCAACTCAGTCTCAGACTTCTGGGTTTGACAACAAGCAATCTCGTACGGGATTGCATGTCCGAGTGTCGTTTGACAGAATAATTATGACATTGAATGAGTAATCGTTTTCAGGAATACCAATATATACTTTTACGGAAATAAAATCTATAGTTTGTCAGATATTTGACAGACTTGTCGATAAGGTACTACATAACATTAATTTTCCACTCTCAACATAAACCTTCTAGTTCTACCAAAATGTAGAGCAATTGTCCACCATATGTGAACACAAATGATCACTCCAAAAATCTAGCACCAAAATAACTAAATACCAGCAATGGTTTAGTACTAGTTTGTTCGAAGAAGACTGTTTCTAATGACTTTTTGTTAGGTTTTACTGAGCTCATGTTATTCACAGTATCTTAGGCTGCAAACAGTCACCCAACAAACTGTACACAGTGTACCTAATTATCGGACGGACTAAATATCGGACATTACATAAAATCGTACTTGAAGCGTAATCTGAGAAATAAATGACACCAATCTTTGTTCCGCTGTAATAAATTCAATGTGCAGCACTGTCTTGTTTTTTCCTGGCGTTGCCTTGTTTTGATTTCACCGAGAGAGAGTGCAATTTAAACCCTCAAATCGGTCGTAAAAGTTGATAACAAAATCTTTTTCCACACTGAAATCATCTCATTGAAGTGACAATACATCACTGTTTCATTTTTTGTTTGCTTTTTAACTCAAGTCAAACCCTGGTGTCATATCAAGTAGGCAAAGACGGAGATACTAAAAACTGCATTGAGTTTGCCCGTGCTTTAGATCGAAACGTCTTGGCACTATCATCAGATTTCATTTTATGGATAATTTTGCTGTGAATGGAGCTTCGTTCTAGCAGCATATATGTCAAAACACTTGAGCTGAAATTTGGCTTCAAGGTGCACGCGACCATTACTTGGTTAGTCAGTTTTCCGCGGTGTGGCGTATGGGAAAACTCGGTGTCCGATATTTAGGTTCTCGGAAGGTTTGTTATTTGTGTTTTTTAAAGATCAGTCAACATAAATGTGGCTTTCGGTGACAAGATATAGTAACAGAATAATTCTGTGTCTTTATTTCAGCCAAGAATTTACAACAATTCGTAGTATTTTCAATTAAATAAAATGCAAAATGTGCCAAAACGTCCGATAATTAGGTCACTTGACTGTACAGCTCCGGCAATTTTTCCTTGCCATTGCATTGCAGCTTTTCGAATTATCTTGCTTCAGATTCTCATATATCTGACAGAAGAACTTTCTCTCATTTTACATTGCCAAAGCTTGAAACAAGGCCATCTTCATGCTTTCTTCCAACTTACAGGTTTTGTCCAAAAATCATAATTCCAAAAAGGAAACTGGTCAACCTAAACACTAATTAATAAGTAGCCTATTGTACATTGGTATTCAAGAATACAACATGACAAAGTTTAGCATACAATGGGGAGATAACTCCATGGGCAAAATGACCAATGATAGTTACCCAAGCAGATCTACGATTGTAGGAGTGGGTACCACCAACAGTCATCTGCAGAGGTCCCGCATTTTAAGAACCAGTCTGATGCCAATTATTCAGTGGAGAAAATTGGTTCTCAAAAAGCAGGACCTCTCAAAGTAACTATTACCCTTTTTCAATCAATTTAGTAATACTATCTAATAAAATTTACAACCTCCAAATCGACATGGGTAGTATTTTCAAACTGCGGTATCCTTATGAGTCACTTATATACGAAAACACCTCACTCTCGATTTCTGAGTGCCTTTTGTACTTGCAGGTTTTACGGTAACTTCACTTAAAAATAAAAAGCAAAGTCCAAAAATGAATCAATTTTCAAAAGATTTTAAAATGCACAAAATTAATTAATACCGGAAAACAAGCAATGGCTAAAATATTACAGACTTAATACTTGCTCTCCAGTAAGTAATGATGTAACGGAATTGGGTCATCTGTCAACTTTCAAACAGAAGATTAGTTTTACACAACAGTCCTCGGTCAATTATTGAACAAAAGAGTTCTGAATCCCTTGTGTGCTTAAAATGCTGAGGACAATTTCTGGAGCCTACTTTGCAAAAGACTTGAAATCGAACGGTTTTCAAAACCTATACCTTGTTTTACCAAAGGCTATAGTTCAATCACAGCTAAGACAGAACTGGGTATGAAGCTACAAAGCCAATACTACATAGACCATTTTTAATGCTCAACAACCACTGTCAAAAAATACTTAAAAGGAATCCTGTGCCAGGAAACCTAAGGTATCACAGTCTTGGTTACAACTGAACATAGCTTAGTGAGAATGGGTTTTTGTACCTGGAACTTGATTGACAAGTTGTGTATACATAAATAATGTTTGGTTACTTATACCACATTCAGATGTGTTGTTCTATAACAAGCCAAATAGAATGCCTGATTAGAAGCAGATCAGACAAAACAAGTTCACAAAGGCGTACTACCGGTATCTGTTGCATTAGTATTAAATAGCAAAGTTCATTAATGTCCAAAATGGTAATACTCTGCCCAGTCATATGGGTGAACGAAGCCTAATCAAAAATCGTGTCAATGACGTGGGCTTCTCACAGTAAGATCTGCTGTTTGGATGACAAGAAGGCTGATTAACCGTCTTGACAAGTAACCATATATTACCTTCTGATCAAAGGGTATATCAATGCTGTATTTATGAACCATGAATATTCTTCAAATTTTTATGAATTTACTGAACACTTTAAATGCAGGTGACTTCATGTTTGAACTATATATTCTTGCTGTCAATTTGCAGGGCACCGTGTCTCAGAATTTTGATTTACCCTCAAACAATCCAGAGTCTCTTTTTAAAACCTGGTCGTAAGTTTTAATTTTTGATATCTCTGTTGTTCGAAGGAAAATCAAAAATCTAAAGTTACTTCTACCACAGACCACTAAATTGGTAAAATAAGTGAGAAAATTTTCAGGAGAATCGACCCAATGACTATTAAAAAAGAAATTTGCATTTAAAAGTTCTGAAAGCATCAAAAATTAAAGGGACTGAAAATGACAGATAAAGATTTAACACGCAATTATCAATCAGTAGTACCAAACAACTTGCATATCAGGTGCATAAAAATACATTTAAAGAAATGTTAGTAGTAGAAATCAAAAATACAGACATAATGCTACACAATATGTCAATATCGAATTTTGAAAAACAAATGACCGGAAGGTTGTCAGTTACTTCTTAACAAAATCAGAACACTGTATTTAGAAGCACGGCCTGCAACGAGGATACCCCCATTATAATGGGAGACTTTCAAGAAGCAACAGGGTGGCTGAATGCATGGGAGACTTTCAAGAAGCAACAGGGTGGCTGAATGCATGGGACCAGATACTAGCGGCCTTTAACTTTAGTTTTTAAAACTCCACACTTCTAAATTCATACACAGTAAAAAAAGTCTTTTCTTGAAGTAAAAGCGTTCCTCTATGGCAGCAGCTACCAAAATGTACTTCCTGGTACAGCCAGGTGGTGACAAACATGCCACCTAACCCACATGATCAGCCTCCATTGCTTTCTAAAAGTCTCCCTCTCATCTTAGCAGTGTTTGCAGAGTTCAAACAATAATAGGAGTATTGAACGTACACTTCCAGTTTTGCTAGAATGGCCATTATCCATTGGTCAGAACAAACCGGTATCATGATCAGCAATAAATTCAAACCTGTCCAGTAAATACATTGCACAAGTAATAATAAAGTGGTAAATGGTCCAACCAAAAATGAAAACAGAACACATGACCTCATATGCAATTATGGCCCTTGTATGGCATTTTTTAGTGTTCTCGGGGAAATTCATTATTTCACCAATAACGCACATTCATCATGGTTTTCTTTTGCTGTATTACTTATTCAATATTTTCATGGAATGGTTTTAGCCAACCAATTTTGACCGGGACTAGCACTATACTCATTCCAGATTCTAACCGCACTTATGAATATCACTGTGGTCACGGCTGATTGGCAGAAAACAAGAAACGTAATGATTGGCCTTATACAGCATCGTCTTATATCGAAAAACTTTCAGGATTGTTGTTTATAACTGTTCTAGAAAATATATTATTTTGCCCAAAAAGGCCGTGGAGATTATTGTACCTTGAATGTCTTATGCTTCCTCACGTGAGCGTTGTACGTTGTAACCATTATTCATTTGTTAGAAATCAATAATAACTGTATACACTCTTACAAGACTACAGAAGACAATCTACCCTCTGACACAGCGCCACCTATACTGAAAAGTGGCCCTATGGAAACATGATGAAAGACACATGGAATTCCGTTTGTGGGCATAAACGCGCATGGCTTGGTCGGAAGTTAATCGATCACATCGCCACCATTGCACATGCCTTCTATGCACTGAACGTGTTTGGGCTTAACCATGGGATTGGGGACCCCTTGATTTTGTTTACTTTGATCTCTACCCGTTTTAATAAATTGTAACTACTCAAGTCAAAGGTGATCACCATCTGGGGTTTACCAGATTTCATCCAATGGGAATGACTGAATGTTATGACGTCGGTTTCATTACTTTAACCAATGAGAAGCTAATGATAAACAACATTCCACAGTTCTAACTTTCATAGCACTGTGAAAGTGTGTAAAGATAATCCTCACCTTGAACGAAGTCGCCGGAGTATTTCTTAGGAGGAGGAACAATGGAAGTTTCCAGATCTACGACTGATTTCATGACGCCCTCTAGTGCAACACGACCGTACTAAACATGTAAAAAAATTAAAATTCTATAGTTTTGTGAATTGTGCAACAAAAACGTGAGCTATGTGGCAAGACTTACACTAGTCTACATAACTTGAGATCAAGATTGACTAAATACTCCATTGCACGAATTCCAAGTGAAAGTGACGAATTTCCTTTGATTTAATTTATTCAACGTGAAGGTTCAAAAAGGTTGTCTCATTATCCTAAATTTCTGTTTCATGCACAGTAAAATTTACTCATCGAAACCATTAAGTTCCAATTCTGGCAGAAGGTTACGAACAAAACTTGAGAAGCAATTCCTAAAAATGCTTTTGAAAACGGTGCATAAATCATACTAACTGGAAAGTTTTATTTGAATCGCAACAACCGATGAGATATGATGCTCCAAAGTTGGTCAAATTTCCTCATTTTCAGACTTACAACCTTAATACCATCAATAGAGTATAAACACAACCTAGTCAATGCATGTGTATACTATAGATGAAACTGCTCACCTTATTATCAAAGTTAAATCGGCTGAGATCACGAGACTCTGTAGCGCGTCGATCCCCATGAGTTAAAGCACCCTGGAATAAAACTTGACAACTGGAAACGCTCTACATATAACTCTCTAGCACTGTGAGAACACAAAAGAACGTACAAGGGCATCATGGGATGTGTTGAATGACAATGAAAATCTGGGCTGCGTTTCTTAGACACAAGATACTTGCAAGTAAACTTAGAGTGACCAGCAGGCAGTGTAGCAGACAATTCTATTGCAATTAGCTCAAAGTCGAGCTTGACAACCATCTCCTATATGTATGCCTAAGATACTCACTAGACTTTCTAATCTCTTTGCTACTGTGGACGCAAATCTCCTCTCACCCGCCAGTTCAGAAATCAGGAACACGTACTCGGGAGCATTGACTTGATTAGAACGATGAGTTCGCCCTGAAGTGAAGACGTGATACGTATTACTGTCTACTCATAGACCAGTCTTGTAAACACAAGTCCAAAAAGGTCATTAACCGGTATTCTTTTAAACTTGAAGCAACAAAGTTATCCCATCCTCCACATAGTAAGTATTAAAAACAGGGCACAGGAATTGATGTTTAAGAAAAAAGTATTAGTAGAACAGTTGGTGTTGGTACAGTATTTTATTGGTGAAAGTAATGAATCAAAGCAATACGATCACTAAGTAAACATAATTATTATCTTATTAACCCTTGTAGTGCTATACACTGTAAACTGTGTCCTGACCATTTTTAGGTCAAGCTCAATATTAACACACTCGATTGTTTTAATCAAAGATTTAACAAACCAGTTTGATTTATATACCATGTATTACACATCATTGTGAAGCTCATAAAATCAGATTCATCTTTATCATATTAATTAGGTGGACAATTATGATATATGCTGCTGATGACCAATGGAACACCGGTAATGGTGTAAAATACAGCAGTTTTCAATATTCTCATCTCATGCAAATAAACACAAATAACCAAAAAATATGAACATATGTCAATTAAAACAAGGGTAGAAGTGTTCTGAAATCAGTATCAACTGTCCATTTCAAACAACAGGCCTCAGAACAACAGGTAAGTCAAGATAAGTTACCGGTGTGCAGGAAGACTGGAAAATCCCATGCTCAATATGGAATCCTAGACCAATCTTGCTCAATTAGCCAATCACAAACAGTCTTTCATGAATACTTAGGACCTTATGACTTGTCTGAAGCAACCCAGCCTAACTAGACCCTTTTAAATTTTCTGATTGGCCGTTATTTTTTAATTGAGTTTGACCTACTTAGATCAGTGCTAGGCAACCGGAGACCTTCGGGGTTAGCCAGACAGACTGGAATGTTGAAACCGGAGAAGCCCGGGGTTAGCAGGACTAGGGTTGATATCACCATTTTAAAATGCAACTATTCTAACCACAATCACCCAACATTCATTGCCTCGCCACACTCACCAAATTGCTGAATGGCCCGGTCAGCACTCCATGGCAGTTCCAGTGTAAGGTGCACTCTCCGCCGTTGGTTGACAGCCCGGCGGTCAGCTTGCAGGGAGATGCCTGAGCTAGCCGCCTCAGAGATTATAGCAATATTCTACAACAGGAGCATGCTCAGTGAGACGATTAAACAGGTAATGCCTTCTTAGGTATAATATATTGTTTCCAAAAGCCATCATTGAAGTAGCAACACAAATCCTCGAGAAGCATGCCTTCCTTGTAGAGATGATAACCTGTCGTTAACGTTTTGTTGCTGAAACATGCGCACAAATTGATGTAGTCGTGCAGTCGCTATAGTATCAGCGATGCTTTGTTCAAAATAGTTAATGATACAAACACGTGATTAGAGCACTGAATTTAAGCATTTAATGAAAATTAACCAACAAAATGATCCCCAACTTTCCGCGATTTCCTCAAAATTTAATTGGTTCTTAGAAGTAAGCCAAAAATATTGACACATCAGAGAACAACTTTAACTTTAATGCCACATGCAGTTTTCACGTACTTTTTCACCGTCCATAAAGCGCTGTTTCTCCGTGAGGTTCAGTGTCTCCAGGGGTACGTCAAACTCACTCCGGCTCTCGTACTGGACATTACCATCTTCCGTCGTTACCACACGCCCCTTACGGCCGGTCATCTGAAGCATGGAGGATAAAGTGTGAGAAAATGGCTTCTGATAATCAAGTCAGCAGCTTTGCTGATAGAGCACACTAATTTTTTATGGCAAGTTAGGTTATATTTGGGACAATAGGTTTTTGGAAGCAGATACAAGACTGTTAGGCTATTTGATTGTTAGCAACATTTACACAACAAGAGAAGTCATAAAAACAATTGGACGAAATTTAGAGTAGGCCAAAGAAATGTTGAGCAAATTTTTAGGATGAGCCTGTAATTGGTATTGAATTGACTCTTTAAAGAAAGAATTGAATAAACCCATATCCTAAAGACTTAGCCAAAGGAACAGAATAATGAAATTCTGAATCAAACTTCTGGGTGAAGAAGCATTCTGAGTTTGAAACAGTGAAAACAGCAGAAATGTATTTATACGTGGAGAGCTTCAAGGAGTGGCAAATTTTTGCTAGGCATGAGAGTGCAATAACCCAATATGATAGAAAAGACCAACCTCTGCCACGTTTTCTGTGCCTCCAAGACTGTCTATGAGTTCGTCCAATGTATTTGGAGGCAGTTTGTCACCGAGCACCTCCAGAGAGTCCAGCAGCTCCTGCTTGAGAGCCTGGGCCTTCTCTCGACCATCAGGGGTACCAGCCAACGGGTTAGTACGAGCACCTACAAATGATAGCACTTAATAGTAACCTTACAGCAAGGTCAGGGTTTAATCTTTCTACTCAAAATCAAACTCAAAATTATTTTTGCGGGTTTTTATTCCTTTTATGTAAGCTCAAGATTGTGCTAGAGTACATAATCATTTATGACTGACATGGATAAATGTGTTTTACAAGTTTGCACATGCTGACCACAGAATTAATGATACAAAGCTATAAAGATCTTTAATTTCACCAGCCCCCAACGAGAGTCTTGTAACACTCCACCAAACGATAACTTAAAATGTGGACCTTATTTATTTTTCCAAAAATTCTTATGCTCTTTGAAATCAGTATTGAAATACTATCAGTTTCAAATGTGTAGTATCATTATCACAATTTTGTCCACATAAAGAAGAACCACAGACAAAAATATTAACCAATCAATCAAACAACTTCAGTGTAAACCATACAATAAAGACAACATCCCACACTTTATTTTATACAATGCAATTAAATGCATTTCAGCAGCAAGTTTTCTTTAAGACACATTTTGTTAAACAAAGCATTCCACTTGCACTTAACAGCCACTAATGCTGTGACTAAAAAAGGAGTGCCGTGTTAAGAAAATTCTTCATTTTTAGGACAAAACATGAAGAAATATTATACTGAAGGAGCTTCAACTGACTGCAGAAACGGGAAAGGGTCACTCAGTATCCCCCATGGCTACATTTGACTGGTACCAAGGACTATACCTTGTAAAGAACTGAGACTAGAACTGGAGTTTTCCCTGGTGACTGGTTTATTGCTTGCCTTCAGACCAGCTGCCTCTAACGCTCGGTCAAACTTGTCGTCGAATGAGTCCTTGTCTTTCTTTGGTTTTGACTTTTTTGCTTTTTTCAGCTTCCGTGGTTTTTGTATCCAAGAATCTGAAAGTACAGCTTTGAAGAATAAGCAGGAATGTTTAGTGTTTTTTAAATACAAAAACTCTATTTTGACAAGAAATGTTGTACAAAAATAAAACAAAATTTTTAAAATTATTTGTTGCCTAGGTAACTCTTAAATTTGAAAACATATTCAGTTGAAATAAAAAAATACAAACCAGTGTCACTATCGGACCCGCTGCCAAATGGATTGAAATCGTCTTCGTTTTCTGATAAACTTTCATCGGACAATGAACTATCTGATGATTCATCTGAAGATGGACAGAATTCACTGTCACTTTCAGATGCTTTTCCATTTGCTTCTTTGTACTTCTTCTTGCCTTTCTTAGCTTTCCGATCACCTACAACCATAGTTACAGTTACTACGATCACCTACAACCATAGTTACAGTTACTACAATCACCTACAACCATAGTTACAGTTACTACGATCACCTACAACCATAGTTACAGTTACTACGATCACCTACAACCATAGTTACAGTTACTACGATCACCTACAACCATAGTTACATTTACTACGATCACCTACAACCATAGTTACATTTACTACGATCACCTACAACCATAGTTACATTTACTACGATCACCTACAACCATAGTTACAGTTACTACGATTAAACAAACCCTTGAAATAGTCAAAGCAAATAGGTAGAATATTATTGAACTTGGTTCATCATATTTCTTACACGAATACATGGCCATAGATTTAAGTTTACGCAGTCATTTTTGTATACATATTAGTTTGCACTATCAAAAGGCACAGCACATTTTTTACAAAACTTGCATAAGTCAGACATGTCAGAATCAGATTTTTGCTCAACTCGGACAAAGTTCTGTGGTATGGTTCTAGTTTATTCACTCAGCCCTTCACTTAAGATGAACTTTTCCTTCCTTCAGTCAGGGTGGACCCGACTTACGTTGTCCGAGTTTCCATGCAGTGTCAGATGTGGTGAACACAAGCGCGCCAAATGCAACAACCTCAGATTCCTGGTAGTGACTTCAACCTGACTGGTCTCATTCGCCAAAAGTCCATTTCACATTTAGTTGCTTAACTCTTAACTTCAAATTCAAAGATTTTCCACCAGATTCTGCCTTTTCAAACAAACTTGTTGAATATTTTGAACTTTCCTCGTACCGAAATATTTACACTCTCTTGGTGGAACAGGGTCACAAGAGTCAGAGAGACTGGCCAATCAAAGCTTCTGTTATTAATCATAATGTCACACAAAAACATAATCAGATACCCTTACATAGAATATATTCACCTTCATTTACTAGTTGAGCAGAGGTTAGGAGGCCGAAATTAAAATCATGCAAATTTGAATTTATAGTAGCTTCAAAAAACATCAAAGCCCATTGCGTGCCGATGGATGTAGAGTTGACTTCACAGGGCTCGACACTTAGCATAACGTGAACTCACCAAATGCCATTTGGCAAAATTCATACGTGTCTCCAAATGGGAAATTAAGTCGCCAAAACAAGGAAACTCCATATGCCATGGTGCAAAGACCTAGCCTTGACAAACGACGCATACGTAGTTGCCAACAGTCGCAAATGAGAAAATGGACATCTGAATTAAACAACTGGGGCAACTGGGTAAATGTATCAGAGCACCCAAAAGATCCCACGTGTTACTTTCTTTTCTTCTGCCAAATGGAAAACTAGGAATATGCCGTGTATTCAACTGCGAACAAACTCCCCCTGTGCTAAGAGAAATGCAGGTGATCACAACACGTACGTGCTTACATGAGGACTGGGTCCTTCCCATTTTTGTTGGTCAATTCCAACTCCCATCTGTTTAATTCCTGTAGTATTTTGAGCCCATCCTCGGATGTGTGCATGATTGTGAACCAAAGGTATTTATTGTATTTGGAAAAAAATGCCATCAAATTTGGAAGTTTGAACCAAATTGCAAGTGAATTTTTATTTGCCCATTTGGAGAAAATTTCTCCAGATACCCCTCTAAGATCAACCGGCTATTAAACCTGAACTCATTTTCTTTGGCAAGGAAGTAGGAAAGTCCTCATAGGTGTGAGATACTGAAATGTGCTCTGAAACAAACCTCGCTTTCTTTTTTGGCCAGATCTCGTAGTCTTTGGTGACGAAGGCGGTGTGTCACGCAGCTCATCAAATATGCTCTTGCCAAAACCAAACATATCAAACACTTTACCAGTATTAGGCGCAGGGAAATGCTTTTCTACGAGAGATTGGAAAACACCCCTACAAGAAACAGAGAAATTAACAACCAATGTCAGCAACACTCATGAAACTATCTCCAACTGTCCTATATAGGGTGTCCCAAAAATGCACTCATGTCTCTGTGCAACCTTAAGTGACAATTACCTAAGTTTATTATAATAATAAACACTACACAAAACATTCTTTGTTGTCGAGGAACAAAAAACAAACCATAACTATTAAAAGTAACCTGCAAAGTCACCTGCATGTCTTGAGTAATGGACTGCACGTATCGCCACAGACGAGAGTGCGAGAAAATCATAAATTGCGATTTTTTTGATTCACTTAACAGCAACTTAGTTGCAGAAATGAAATCAGAAATGAATGCATTATCTTTGATTCCATAACAGTACAGCTATGTTAAAAGAGCAATACATGTTTACACCCTGGATTCATTGGCCAGGTACTTGAGTGTCACCTACTTAGCTGTTGAAACAAAGTCAGTCAACTCCCCCTGTTCTTCTAGCTGTTCCAATGTTCGTGCCTCCCCGGTTGACTGAAGACCAATGACAACACACTGAAAAACAAAGCCACCTCACAATAAACAAAAGGACCGTACAGAGAGGCATCACATCCACATTTACCATGGATTCTACCAAAAAAAAAACGATGATGTGTTTAAAGAATGTCATTTGCAAATAAGTACAATATATCAGCTTGCATAAAACTTTGTTTTAAAAAGCTATAGAGCACTCCAACTCTACATGTCACCTCTGAGTACATTGGTAATCCTTACCTTGTCATCCTTGACAGCCTCACGAGCCAGCTTCACCAGAAAGGGCACCTTGGCAGATATACAAAGGTACTTGAAGAAGCGCTGGTGCGCTGACCAGAACTGACCCCACATACTCTTCCGCATCTGTTTCTCAGCATCGATGAGGTCAGCGGCCAGTTGAAACTTCTCTCTAGCATCCACCCACTGGAAACATGCAAAACAAGTCAATGTAACCCAGAACAGGAAGAAATGCATAAATAGAGCATTATCTGATTTCATCTCAGTTGGTGTGCAACATCTGGAGACCCAGAGTATTGCATAGTTACTTAAATCCAACCCGTTTCATCAATTCAACAATACCATAAGATTGCACATACGTCCCAAAAAAATAGAAACAGAAAGCACAAAACGCCATACGCCTCCACTACAGACCAGCCTTACCAGTTTGACGGATGCGTTGTACACCTTGATGGTATCTTTGCTCACTGGAATCTCCTCAATCCTGAATGTGACGCCGTGGAAACTGAGCTGCCTGGCGATGTACATACCGCGTAGCTTCATGTCCATAGCAACCAATTCCATAGCACCAACACCTCTGAATACAAGTTCAACAAGAATCACTCAAGCTATTTCTTGCACAAATACAGGCATGTGTATCACATGTGGTAGAAATCAACCCAAAATTGAAAGCACCAATTTCAACTGTATAGCAATGAAATGTCAAATTCTGGAGAGACACTCTAGTGCCAAAATCAACTGGTCCAAGTCACAATTCAACAACTGATTGGAGTACTGGTGCACTTAAAGGTATACTTCTACTAGACTTTTCTAAACTCCATAACACCATGTCCTCAAAAGATATGCCTTCATTCCAAACCCATAGACCATTAAAGAGACAACTAGAGTGCCCCCACCCCAACAACACACACACAATTAGCTCCCAGAGTCTGTATGAATTGGTTGTCTGGGAATGACATCACAGGACAACTGAAAGTCATCATTGCATAATGGATTACGTTACAAGTAAGCTGTGATGAATGTCCCTCAAGAAGTTTGAATATATTGGGAATATAACTTTCCGATTTGTAATTTTTTAGTGTTACTTTGGGAGGCAGTATAGCATGTCTTTTCTGTCCAAATAACATTGCAGATGAATATCATTTTATACTTGTATGTCCAGCATTTCATGACTTAAGGGTTAGATTTATAAACATTTCCTAAACTAGTCATACACAAAAGTGCATGTTAAATGGTGTCACTTACTCTACTCGACAACTAACATATACCACATACCTTCTTTCCACAGCCTGAATAAAGTCATTGAACTCTTTGAATGGAGTACCAACACCCCAGAGACCAAGTCTTGTCATGTATGCCATGTTTCGTGGTTCGGTTGCACCTAAGAAATAGCATTCAGCATGATATCTCCCACCACCCTTCAATGTAATAGAAGGGAGTCAAAACATGGTTATGACATCATTGCATAAAAATCAGTGAGTAGAGTCCACTGAGACTCTATAGAGGTCACCACATATTTGCATGGCATAAACATTTTGTCAGTCTTAGGCGGAAACCAGTAAACTGAGTGAATTTGCAGCATAGGATGTATCAAAGCCTAATCACTCTAGAACTGATATTTTTCAAGAAATGACAAGTACGGATTTTGCTTTAAAACAAAAACTTTCACAGTTGTCTAATTCCTTTTAATCATAGACTCTAAGCAGTACTTTTTCAAAAAGTAAAAAATTTCTCTCTGAAAACCATCGGAATTATGGAGTGATTCAAATAATTCAGATTAATCGTTCAGTTGCATTCTGGTTTTTATCTGGACAAAATTCATCAATTGGTAGTATCTTTATCTGTACAAATCCTTTAATGTGTGTGTGTGTGTGTGTGTGTGTGTGTGTGTGTGTGTGTGTGTGTGTGTGTGTGTGTGTGTGTGTGTGTGTGTGTAACTAAACCAGGCTTTTTCCAATGGATACCAGTTCCACCTGGTCGTAATCCCAAGATTGTAAATCCCTGCTACTTAACAAATTCATGGCTCACCGGTTGCACTCGCATAGACAATCCTAGCCTTCGGTAACTTGTTCTGAAGGTCCAGCACTGACAGACCCGTTTTAGTCGGCTTGGATGAGCCAGTTGGACAGAGGTTCTTGGCCTTGTGACACTCGTCAAATATGATCTTTCACAAGGTGTTAAGAGAACAGCAATAATACCAAATTCACACGCACGTTGTTAGACAGTGAGTTTGTTTTTAAACAAACAGTACCACAATCACTTTGGCATTCACTCGCCGTCGTACATTCATTAAAGTGACATTCTCAACGAGAAAAATATTTTTACACACTCAGAAATTTGAGGTAGCACAGATTCAGATCCACTAGCTCCACAGTACTAGCCAAATTTTGTTGTTTTATAACACTGGTCAAAGTTAAAATTTTCAAGAAGTCTATCCCATCCAACAATAACCCCAAATTTTTTTGGCACTAAAATGATAACGCCCTTTAACAACACTGAGCTAAGGGTAACAAGATATTTTTGGGCAGTGCTAAATTGGTTGCCTATGTTGCCAGGCTATGCACCCAAGTCTTCCAAAATGAAAGGGTTCAGCTAAATTAGCTAGAATTTCTTTTGTTTGGACACTCGAGATGTGCTTATAGCTAAAATTCTTTGCTTATGAAATCCAAATAACGGATTCTATCCCATAATTCAACATCCCAACCTCACTATCACTTCAATGGCCACCATTTTCCTGATGTACACTAATCTGTAAGCTCCAGAGCACCCTCAAAACACTCGCATTTCACTCGGGAGATTTTCCATGCTCCTTTTTTTTCCAGACACTTGCGTCCATGGAACGCAGTCCAGGTCTGGTTACCATCGATCCTAAATAACATTTTTAATCATCACTGACGAAACAGACTGAAGACAAAAAGAACTATAAAGAGGTACTGCAAACATGAAGCAGTAAAAGTATTTTAAGGCTATGTAGGATCCTAAAAAATGTCAAAATTAGGCTAATTTCGGAACTTCATATCTCAGAAATAGCTGAATGGATTCATATGAAACTTTTTGATACAATGAGTTATGCACTAATCTCCAATACGCTGTTAGAAATTGTTTTTAAAACTTTCCCCTTTTGCATGAGTGGCCATCAAATGTTAGGACTTTTATGATTTTGATGAAGAAAAATAATAAGTTGCATAAAACGAAAGCGAAACAATTAAGAAAACTGTAAATGCATTTTGAGACGTCATCTTGAACACTGATATCGAATGAATTTGACCACATTGTAAGTAACATTTACTTTTAATGTACCTTTCTTTTTTGCTAAATTGTAAAAAAGCATGGTCACGTGACCAGACTATTTACAAGTCAATTTTATAATCAAATTCTACAGGCTTTCAACTTTCAGAAAATGTACTTTTACTGATTAAAATCTACAGTTTTATAGACATTTTGGCTAACTACACTAACTTGTCAATAAAGTCCAACATAACGTTAAACAATGAATGATACTGGTAAAAACCAGGGCTTGGAATGACCAATGGCGAAAAACGCGGAAATTTTTACGGCCCGAAACATGCGCGCAGCCAGTCTTGAAAAAGTCGGTGTGGACCTTTTCCCCACGAAAATCGAGAAGACTAAAAAAAAAAAAACGGTACCACCTCCGGAAGCTTGCGTCTGCGTCTGTCTTAGCTCGTCCGCCAATCCCGCCTCCAAACATTTTTGGCTGCAGAGTCGTAGCATTTGTCACCGCGCTTTACAATCACACGAGCCGCTGCCATTGAGGAAATCCACCACGCTATCCCAGGTGCCCCGGCAATGTTGACAATTTACGTTCCTCCGAAACATTAAGAGCGACTTCCGCTTTTCGAGGGGAAAGTTGTCGGCAACGCGGCGGTAAGAAAGAAATTTGCCGCAGAAATTTTATATCAAATCCGATTTTTTTACACGGAAATAAAATAAAATACGCGGACAGAACATTTGAAAAAAGCGGAAATCCGCGTTTCCGCGGAAAATTCCAAGCCCTAAAAAACCATAAAACCCGACTGGTAATTTCATAATTAATATGTCAAGCAAAAGAAGAATAAGATCATTTTGAATGAGAGCAAAATGGATACAAGTCCATCAAAATCCTTGCCACACCAGTGAAGCAATTGCTTCATCCGTGTTCGGTACTTGCCACCTGACTGGCTTTCACCAATCAGAGATGAGTATGTAGCAAATATGACCCCTTTTTTCACGCTGTTGTTGTCCTTAGAGGAGATCTTTCCATATTTGAACTGGAACAAATGAAAGGAAAAATTAATTAAATTTTTGACTTACTGATAATTAATTGCATGAAATTTCAATCTCTTGCACATTTTGAACCTCATGACGTCTGCTTATCATGACAGTGATACCAAACTCTCCAGCTGTCACTGCTATGAATAATGGTAAAAATTGCCAGCCATACGCAAGTCAATATTTTGCATGTAGTTGACATAAGCTCACCTCTAAATACGGACAAAAGACATAACTTAAAAATTTGAATATTTTAATGTTTCAAATAAACTACGAACAACTTTGGAAAAGATGTGTTTGCGGATTGAACAAGATAATCAGTCTGTACTGGAACCACAGGAGAAAATTACTTAGTGTGCCACAACTCTTATCTCCTAATCAGGCCAAAAAAATTGGTCATATCCCACTGATTCCCACATCAGATGCCATATGGTTGTCACTACCTTATTGAGAGCATGGACATCTATTTTCCCAGCACCAACGTCATGGAGATCACGTTCTGCATCAACACGCAAGTCGTTGGAAACGCTGAGCCTGCACAAAGTACAATTAACACCTTATTAACGCAATCAGCTCTAAACACAAGCTATTGCTTTGACAATTGTTAATCGACCAAAACCGGGGTCTTAAAATATATTGAGGCTTTTTAGCAAAGACAACATCAGAGGCATAGATTTAGAGCATTGGTAATAGGCCACGCAAAACCAAATCAAACAGAAAACACCCCAAAACGTCTGTATTAAATAATACCATAACGCAAAATGGTAATGATGCAATCTTGGGAATTTTAAGACTATGAACTACACAAGATATCATCTGACACCAACTTTAGTAGTCTACATCTCATAAACATGATAATTATATATGGGCACTGAACTATTTTAAAGTGAACTGGCGAGAAGCATTGACAGGAATTACTAAATTTTCAAGTGCCCAGGAGTTTGGACCATCCCACATAGGTAGGCTGACTATGGTAAAACCTTACTTATTTAGGTCACATTGAGGCAGACAATTAAAATTTTATTTGATCAGTTTTTCCATGAAACATTTGTAACACCAAATTAAATGCTTTTCCACGGTCAACTTTCATATCACAGATACCATCAGACAAGGTTTTGAAAAATTGTAGGCATTCACAAAAAATGTTTACGAAAAATGAAAAATGTATTTGACCATAACTTTTGTCTGAAATTGATGAGGTTTTCCCCAACTCAGGACATCTATCATTAACAAATTGTGTTATGCCAACTGGAGACGAAGGCATAATAGAGACTTCATAGTCATCTCACCACAAAGCTCTCTTCCTTCCCAAGATGTAGTTCTCAAAGATGATCCCAGCAATGGTTCTTCCTTTCCCTACACCCGCTCCATCACCTGTGTAAAACAGCAGCACATACTAAAGATACAATTTTATGGACTTGAAAAACACAACAACCAAACACAACCACACATCAATGTTTTCAAGACACGCATTAGTCCAATTTGTCTCATGAAGATCCATTCACTCATTCCAGCAGCACACTGTATTATTGGTGCTTATTTGTGATCTTATTTTACCCTTAAAAATGAACAGACACACGTTCGAATGCACAAAAGTACTGTATTGCCAATAGACTGGACACTTTTTTCACTTTGAGAACAATCCAAAATGGATCAAACATGACAACTGGAAAAGAACTGAACTAAATGCGCAATTTGTTTGTTCACAACGTCAAAAAAACCATTAAGATTAATAACATTGGTTTAGGACACAGTAGTAACAAGAAATTGAAGACAAACCAGACACAAGATTTAATAGATGATTTCATTTTTGTTTTTTCATCCGTATATCACCATCAGGATAACATCGTTCACAGAACAAATGACCATAAATATTCAGCTGTTATTTGTTCTGTGACGGATATTCTCCCAACGATGATCCATGTATAACATATCAAGACATTGCCGAAATCTTGTGTCTCATATGGTTTTGTCAAAATCACCGAAAGTATTTCCACTAAATGCTAAAAATACTACCAATGAGGAAGCCGGCTCTTTCCCCTGATGGCAAGAATTCCTCGTGACGCTGACAGGCATATACGATGGCCTCTAACTGTAATGCGGAGAGGTCAGCGTAGTCTATGGTCTTCTCAGGCAGCGACAGTTTATAGCGGATGTCCGGAGGCTCGACGCTCGACAAAGAGCTCGTCTCGACGACCGGGTCTGGGTGCTTGTATCCTATCCTCACTATTGATGTATAAATCAATGTATCAAACTGATAACACTATTCAAAGTTAATGATCGCATTGATCAAAGTGCAAATAATTACATTAAATTGAAAATACCAATTACAATGTTAACACATAAATCAACATGTCAAACTGATTAGATCATACAATGTTGATGTGTGAATCAATGTATCAAACTGGTAACACCGTGCAATGCAAATAATGAATTGGAATGTATCAGACTAATGACAAAATACAAGATTAATGTATAAATCAATGCATCAAACTGATAAAATCACAATACTGGAGTGAAACTAAAACAATGGGTAATTAGTCAAAATGACCATTAATTCTTTGCTTATTGATTTCATTTACAACCTACTTGTTTCAAGATTCTACATATTTTCACAGATCTGTTACAAGGTTTATCGCTCTGAAAGTGAGCTGCTGATGAATTAACATGGAAACACGGTGCCCCAAAAGATATCACCACAAGATCATACTAAGAACTTTGGTTTTGACAAGAAATGCACTTTGACATTAAGGGATGATGCTAATATCGTCGATAACTTTTGTGCACCTTTCACTAGAGTATAGAGTATCATGAGTTAAGTGGTCATGAACGCCTGTTGTATACGGGAAGAGCACCTTTGACTTAAGCCACTCACATTGCTATAAATTTGGTCTCAACTTGTTCCCTACACAGATGAGAAGTGAATTTTGGGCTAGAAAAAATTTGGAAGTTCGTATTCCTTGAGACCATGCTAAGCACCTTAGATGACACCCTGTGACGAGCCAACTTGTAGAGCGTGTTCTTTTGCAATAACGCGCTGTCTATTCTGTGAAATCATCTCTAATCTGACTAACTTAGGAACAATTGGAGACCAATTTCTGAACAGTAAATGGTTTACATATTCCAAAGTGTTCTTGGAGATGGAAGAGGCGAGTTTATAGCCAATTTATAATCCCTTCCACAGATTAGAAATATCAATTCAAACTTTAATGCGTACATTTACTCGGCATATAATCCGCATAAGTCTCCGCATGACCGAGTTCTTCATCCTCCTCTTCAATCTCTTCTTCATTTGTCTCGTCTTCTTCTTTGTTGATTATTGCTGGCTGAAAACGAGTAATTCGGTAAAACACATTCCAAATATGCAAACAGATCACCAAGGATTAATAATCCATGAGCATGGGTGTGTGTATCAGACTGAAACTTGAGAATATTTGCATTGCAGTAAAAATTTATGAGTTTCATACAAAAACATTTACCATATTGACCTTTTTTCATGTTTCAAAGGTTCCTAATATTATTGTGAATGTCCACAATGTTTCAAAATATTGTCTCTTGGTAGATATGGTAAACAATTAGGATATGGCAATGTATCATTCTGGTACTGTACGTCAGTAATGAAAAAATGAGAAAATAAAAATTCATCTGTCCGCTATATTGAGCTATAACTTGGTCAGATTTTACCATAATCATAATTGATTGAACCCATTTGGCAACTTTCCAACACACAGTGTAAGTATGGTAATAAACACATTTTGCATTTAAAACAGACGTCATATTCTAAGAGTCTGATAGTTGTTACATCAGACTTCCATCACAAGAAAAAAATAAGACCACTTAATGATATGAAATTGTCTCAAAATTGTCCCTTAGTCAAAGTAGAGACAACTTCAGAGCTTCAAAAGAGTTGACAGTTTGCTATTGGTTGAAACTTAGCATGGTCTCAAAGTATAACAAACTGTTAGGTCTTTGAAAGCTCAAAGGAAGTCACACCTCGTCCGAGTAAGGAACAAGTAGAGGCCCATTTTATAGACTGAGGTAACTGTGCTAAATCGAAATTTCTCTCTTTGGACGAAACTCAGTGCTATAGCCACTTGAAAGACCAAAACCAAGCTCAACAAGGAAGAGATGTTGTCATAAAAGAATTCCAAAAATGACATGATGGGGATTAGAACCCACCATCAATTGGACATAAATATAAGGACACTTGAAGCAGCTACAATCCATTTCTTGGTCTCAAAAACAACTTTCTTCGCAGGCATCTTTGTTCATCTAATCATCGTAATCGCGTAACTATCCTTCATTTGAATTGAAATTGGTTTAATATAATAAAATACATGGAATTCCTGTCATAGTGCTTTCCATGGCCAGAGCTGCAATAAGCCTGGTATGAAGTAGTAAATAACAGTCCATTCTTCTCAAGACAGTTCTAATCTGAGTAAGGTGCAAGACGAGATTGATTTTTATAATGATCATTTGCCTAAATAGAATGTTGGTATTTGGACAGAAGACACGGGTTCATTGCCCGTTCATCAGAAATACCAATGAGGAATTAAACTATACTTACACTTGACTGCCTTGAAATATTCTTGTATTTTATGTCTTCGTTGAACCACAGTCTTGACACGTCTCTGTTGGTCAGCTGCTGCCGTATTGATCCGTTGGTCGTAACAGGTACGACAGGCGAGGAATTAGAGGTGAAATTTAGTGCACCACTGCCACCAATGCGAACAACCCGAACTCCGCCTGAAACAGGCGACGATGATCGGAAACTGCCACCACTGGTGAGAGACTGCAGTCTTTGAGAGTAACTCTGGGGTGCTAGCATAGTTCGGAATGTGTTCCCACTCTTAGTAACGATAATGTTCCGACTTGGCTGGACGCTGGGTTTTGTGCCGTACTGAAGAGAGGATGTCGTATGTCCAGTGCTGTTTGCACTAACAATGCGCTGTCCAACAAGGGACTGAGGTGTGTGACCAATAGAGGGCAGCACCTATAATGAGAACAAAATCAGACCAAACACTGTACAGATGCTCTGTATTTGTATGCTAAACAAATAAAACTTCACAAATGTAAACACTCAGAAGATGAAGAATCAGTTTAAACTCAATTTTTCATTACCCCTAACTGTTCACTTCAAACTGTAATGTGTGTCACATCTATTGGGGTTTACCAAATCATGTCACTCAAGTTTGCCAATGCTTTGCAGCTGGACATATTTAGGAAAGTTATGCAAAACTCAGGTTAAATTAGGTTTCTAGAATGGTAATTGAAAGAATGTTTTCTTATTATTGTATTATTCACACACGCATCTTAATACAAATGAACCATAAGTTTGTATTAGTTGTCCAAAAGTTGAGTGCACAGTAGTTGGTGTACCAGAGCGACACGAAAACCCATGAGATCTCGCAAAGATTTTTAAAGTCTGCACAGGCCACGAGCTGTCAAGTATAGATCTTCTACACTGATATATTGTCAAATCTCAGCACAATCCCCCCCGTCCCCCGCCCCCCCCCCCTCAGTCTTTCGCGCCTGGAATGTCACGCTTTGCACGCCTTATGCGAGGTCTTACATGTACACACAAACTTTTGAAATCCTAGATGAGCACCTGATCAAACACCAGGGCCCGCCATCTAATTCTTCTACTGGAAATCAAAATCTAAAATTATTTTTTGGTATTTTCCGTTACACTTTTGTGCAAACTCATGACGAGTGTCTATTATTCTGTGGTTGAGTACATTATGGTCTAAGAAAATGAATGTCTAATCCTAGTTTGCATCAGATGATCCCTAGATTCAAGTTAAAAATTAGAGTAAAAATTCAAGCTTTCAAGTGAAAGCTCAAAATTTCGAGTTCAAACTCAAACTTTTAGCCTCAGTGATAGGGTCGTTAAGTGAAAACTAGAATATTAAATAGTTATCCACACAAACCACTACATTCTCAAACATTGAATAACAGACACTCGTCTTGAGTTCACATAAAAGTTGAATAGAAAATGCAAAAAACAATTTCCAGTTTGATCTCTAGTAAAACGATTAGACTCTGGGCCGTGTTCTATAAGTACGTACCTGTTTGGACGTGGGCGCATTGTTTGCTGCCAATTGTTTTAAAGCTTGCGTGAATACCTCCGCCTCATTAATATCTCCCCCTGCCCTAGTGTCAGAACTCTGTAAAGAGACATCATTGCATTAACTTTGTGAACACGGCAATTTTAATACACCTAACTTACCATGGACTTGTAAACCCACCTGTAGGTAAAAAAGAACATTCTTCCTTTTCGTTTTTCCTCACGTAATATACTTGGGTATTAGCTAACCCCTTAATCCTCAATCCACAAAAATCAAAGAGTTACTATACTTCAAGTAGAAGCTAATGGGTGTCAGCGCAAATGTCTAAATGTACCAGCGTATAACATTAAATAGGACCTTACGGACAAATAGGAGTGTTTTAGCCAAATGTCTACAAAAGTGTAGATTTTGGCTCAGTAAAATAATCTGAAAGTAGAAAGCTTGTCAAATTTGAATTTTGACTTTTAACTAATCTGCTATTAACTGAATCACATGACCATGCTTTTAGTAAAATTTAGCAAAAAAGCAAGTTACACTCTGATAGCGAATAAATCTCAAAAATGCTGAAATGGTTTTCTAAAATATTGTCCTGTTTTTCTTTTTATGCAACTTTATACTTTCATCAAGAACATCAATCATGAAAGTCTTATTTCATAGCCACTGACATGCAAAAGTGAAACATTTTAAAAACAATTCCCAACAGCCCTTGGAGAACAGTGCAAAACATCGTATTTTAAAGTTTCACACGAATCATTTCTGAGATATAATGTTCCGAAGTAAACAGATTTTGACACTTTTCTATGGTACTACATAAGCCCACCCCATTCTCCCTAATACACCCACATGGCTATGACAAACATAAACTGCGTTTCAAGCAAGACAAATGGCACAGATAAACAAACTAATGCAAGTTTGATTTAGATAAACAAACAACAAGCAAAATAAGCATGAAATCCCCTGCGACAAAACTGGAAATCAATCAGCGTAAGTGGACTTCTAATCCTCAGTGATAGAATAGAGATTTATTTAATTATTTACAAAAAAAAAATCCACAAACAATACCCTTTTCAACACGTGTAGCTGGCACAGTACTATAGTGCTCAGGAGACCAGACGGTCTTGTGTAATTCATATAAATAAACTAATCCACCTGATCATTTACTTTAAAAAGTTGATACGATACCAGTCATTTTGTAAAGTGTAGTAAAGAACTGTAATTGTAACAATTCATCACAGTGGCAGGGCTTACAAAGTTTAAAGGAGTACTGAGAGTACATGTAGAAGATACAAATCAAAGACTAAAATGTAACAGTCAGTTTATAAAATCATTTTAAGTGCACATGTTACCCATCATTTAAAACATATTTATAAATAGAGCTTTTGATCACAGCTGCATGTGATAACATGGATTTTTTAGAACGCCATATTAAAAAATAATTCAAAAAGATCATTTATTAAACAGCAATTTCCTCAAATCTTGATAAACAGAACAGTAAATGATAAAATGAAAATGATTATTAAAGGAATTTAGATCACGTAATCTGTTTTCCAGTTGAACACTCCTATATAAGCCCTTCAACTTGTACATTAACTGACAAGGCACTAAATCCCATGGTTTATCTGCTGTTTGTTATTAAGACCGTTGTATCTTGATTTTTTCATGACAATGCATTCAATGATGTAGTTTGTGAAAGTAGACGTTAGCTGTAAATGTAAGCCATGGTCATGTGTATACAATAGAGCAGGACGCTGGTCAATACATACAGCAGCAGTTGTCCCTGTAGATGGGGTCAGCTCACTGTCGCCAAACCCTGTGAAATCCCCTGTCAGGCCAGACTCATTCAGCGCAGCCGACAGTAGATCAAACCCCTGTAATACAGAACGAACACATGCTTACTGCTATGCAGAGTATCACAAGAATAGTGGACAGTCATGAATATAAGCCCATTGCATATAACATGCATTAAATGGTTTAAACTGAGCAAATTCATGAACATGTTGTCAGTTTTGGGAGTCAATAAATACAAAGAAGAATTAAAGCTGCATTTCCCCATGTTGAAAAACAACAAAAATTGAATACCATAAGCCTTTTACTCAATCCTTATAGTGATAGGATTCTATTTCCATTGCCAGCAACAACACTGAAACCATCAGTGACTCGAGAAAATGCTTCCGAGTTTATAGGGGTCGGCATCCTAAAACTGAGAATTCATAAATTGCACATGTGCCCATTGCATGTGACTTGAGTTACTGGCTCATTTAACACCCAAAAAGCTTCAATTAAGAATTCAACATTGACTGTTAAAAAAGCATCAAAATGCAGCTCCAAGTTATCGTTATCAGAAGGACAATAAAATAAGAGAAATGCTGTGATATTTTAAATCAAGCTTATGACCGTTAACACCTGACGACTAATTGTACATCTATAACTGTTTAAAACTGCTTTGGGCTGATGATGCAATAAATCATTTTAAAATCCAATGGCCAATTGATAAAAACATCTAGAGGGAATTGGTGGCGAACCAGGGAAGAGAAATTGGTGACAGCACCCAGTTGTAGAGAGTATTTTTATTTCAAAGCAAAAACATTTTTGTATCTAAGTAATGTAATTAATGAGCCAGATGAAATAAAAACAAAATTAATTATCCAGAACTGAGACAGAATATCTTCATCACCAGAAATACTTTTTAAGAGACATATTTTATAGATGTACAATTTTTGACAATTTTACAGTACGTAATAATTAAGTTTTTTAGTTGCCTAAACTCGGGCATTTTTCCTCTAAGTTTTTGTTTTTTAAAAAAGAACATCTAAGTCAAGGAGAAAATTGTATTGATCTCTAAAACTTTCTCAGAAAGAATATAAGAAAAAATTACACTATGATTTAAAATTTGATTTTGACAATGGGTTAAGGCACGGTGGAAAAATGATGGTGACCAAGGCAGAAACAAATATCTGTCATGATCCATGAAATTAAAAAAACAGTCATGAATTATGAAATCCATTTTACTTTTGAGAATCGCGACACAACCCCCCTCACAAATCTTCCTTAGGCTGAGCAACACCTGAAGGTGACCAGAAAAATGACTGACACAGAAATTGAGCCAATATATATATTATAAATAGGCTATATGTTGAGTAAATTAAAAAAATCAAATTATGACCATCCAATCAGACAATGATGCAATCAACTTAGACAAAATGAAACAGACTATAACACCAGATAAAAAAAATGTTTATCTCCAAGAAATTGACGCAAGGAGGCACTTAATACTTTTTGTTTTGATGACGTCGCCAGAAGAGGTGTCACAGATCCTCACGGCGAAGGCTGCCATAAGGGTCCGTGTTTGCCTGAATCTATCATATACACTTAATATCATATCATGTATTTGCCTCGCTGCAAGCAAACACCTTCCTGAAGTGCCATTTTAAGGAATTACATGTCAATCAACCCAAGATGCATGGCAGCACAGACAACAGGTCAAGCTGTTCCTATATGTACCACTCTGTCACACAGCCGGTGACAGATGAATTTCCATACTAAAACAGGGCGAATACTTCCACATTCTGCAAATGTAATTACTGACTTTTGCAAATGGTTATTTTCGAAAAAAAAGAAAAAAATCGACTTGGCACATTTTTCAGCGCAGACAGGGACCGTAAACATGTTTATCTGGCCTAGTCTTTTCCAAAGTATGAGCTAACTTTGACAAGTCCAGCACTGTTTGGATGTGCAAGGATTAGAAGACACAATATGTACACAATACCTGGAGTTGTTAACAAAACAGCCTTATCCTGAGTCTCAGTTGCCCACGCACTGACTTTTCCAAGAAGTCACTTAATCCTGGCTAAAGGAGTAGGGCATTGTTTTTCTTTTAACAAAAAAGAAAACTCGTAAATGTATGTAACTAAAACGCTTAACAGCTTCTTTTATCAAGAACAAGCTATTGCACACAGTGACCGCCCGATGCCACTTGTGCAATTGCGTTTACCTCCAAACGAAAGTGAATGTGTGGCCCGCAGTGTCCGTGGACGTTAGTCAACACGGTACTTAGAGATTGAAGTTCCCAACCATAAACACACAAGGATGTGAACTCTTGAAATTTAATATTAGACAATAGAGAATTTTTTGAAAAATACAAAACTGAAAAAACAATGGCTAAGTATTACAAAAACATTGATAAGAAAATTCATAAATGCCTACTTCCGCGTTATTGTCCATGTTTACAAGAGAAGACTTCCTACACAGCTTTCTTTACGCCATTTTAATTTCTATCCCAACATGCACTTACATAGCCGACTTAATACAAATGTAAGGCCAATATTTGAATTTTTTCCAATATGACGTCAAACGTTTCTATAAAGAATTAACGTGTATAAATATAACTTAAAAGTCATGAAAATTGTTTTTGTTGTAACACTATCATGTTTTAAAAGACAAAAGAAAAGCTGGATTGCTGGTCATGTAGCTGTTAACCAATCAGGTTCACCAAAAACAAAACTGTGTCAAAGTGCAAATACACATTCGTCTGGTATTTAAATTTCTTTGAGGCAATCAGTTGAGTGCATGTTCACTGTTTCTCTGGTTGGTTTGTGCCGTCCTGACGAAAGATTTTTATTCTGATTGTGTGTTTTCTTGTATTAGCATCTTGGCGTCTATTTCTGGTTGCTTATAAGGTTTGTGCTTTGTGTAGTGAACAAGTGTCGATTTACAAATTTTCTGTTTCACTAGATCGGGGACGAGGCATTTCCGTTGGCGTTGTTCAGCTGGTCAGTTCTGGCAGCCTGTTGACCAGTTGTTGACGTCGCTAGCGCAGTTAGACAGTGCCACTTCTGTGCGTGAACTTGGAATCCTGCTTGCGATAATCTCAAGATCGCGTATGGAACACACGAGGAAACTTGACAAGTTCACTCCGATAATCTCGGCTATTACTGCAAATGAATGGCGTAGTCGGCAAACGGATGATCTACCGTCCGATGAAGCACTGCCATCTAGTACCCGCGGACCTCGAACGGCGCGCATTGATGCATGGTGATGGTAAAAAGTTCCAGGAGTCGAGGACCTGTATGAGAGACAACCTTGTGTTCACCTGTGTTGTGGTGGTAAAGGTACCAAGGGACGTTGATGACCTGTATGCGAGACATTCTTGGTGTTCACCTTCCTGGTGGCGTGCCTGTTCCTTAGGAAAGGGAAAATGTTGTAGATGCGCTTCCGGTGAATCATATGAGCCTCTGTTAACTACTCACTAACAGGCAATTGTCCATTAGCTGAATGGTTAGCACGCTTGCCGGTTTTATGGGGGTCCCTGGGTCGCTTCCCAGGTTGGGTCGTAATCTCAGCGATTACTATTACTACAGCTTGATAAAAATTTGCAATGCACTAAATCATGGACTATGACTAAATCAAATAACATGCTTATATTATAAACTGACTGTAAATTTTAACTAATTTTTCAAGTATTGGCGATCTTGTTCACCAAACAATTATTCACATATTCCTCCCAATTGTGTGACACAAGTTGACGTCAAGGAGAAAATGGGTAATTGTTAGGCCAATAATTACAAAAATTCTTAACACTGAGCGAAGAATTTACTTTATTGCTTTAATTAAATATTCTATTCCAAGTTCATGCATATGCGATCTTGAGATTAGGCAGGATTCCAAGTTCACACACAGCAGTCGAGAAGGTGATGCTCCCATAGGCCCTTCATACACCAAATATGACATCTCATCGCCTGACGTGTACAGTGTAAAAATATCCAGTTGCTGATATAGGCAACTGAATGAAGGACTGCTTGGAAAAAAGTTTGAGTTGGAAAGAATAATGGTAAAGACATTGGTGGCCTCCTAAGGTGTCCCTCTATGGGCAAATGGTACTTATAGCGACGTGACTTTGATGGTTTAATCAGTGTGAAGCATAATTCACCGAAAGCTTCTGACGTATGAAGTGCCTATGGGGTCATCACCATCTCTACTGTCTAAGGAGACCTCATCCCAAGCGCAGGGGAGGTGTAGTTATCTTTGAATGCTGGGGTTACAAAAAGTGCGGTCACTCTTCATTTTGGTTTTCCTATGTATTAAGCATGTGCATATATTATGTTTATTAAATTGCAGGTGACAGCAACATGGCAGATACACTGAAGACTCCGACCAAGAAGACTGACAAAATTACAACTTATTTTTCACCAGATGTCCAAAAGAGTTCAAGAAAAGGCAATTCCAAGTTCCATCTATATTGTTTACTGATTTTGTCCCTGTGTTGACATTATTTTGTCCCTGTGTTGACATTATTTTGTTACTAGTGTTTGAATTTACTCTCTATAGTATATTAAACAGATACGGTTTGTTAATGATTACAATTTGGGTAATTTTTTAAATGCGCACTTGTTTACAAGATGTTTTGGCCAATTGTAAGTAGGACTGGAACGGGTGATTGTGTTACACCAAACAGGGCTTGGAATTTTCCTCTTTTAAGTCAATTTCCTCTTTTTTGGTTTTCATTTCCTTTTATTTGATTTACAGTTTCCTCTGTTTTTGCTATTTTTATCATTATTTTTACTTTATTCATGCATAAACACAAGCCTATTTATTTGTGGAACGATACATCACCTGGAAAATTTTCTTCTTTTTTATCATTGCTCATTCTAAGCCTTGAGCAAAGTTAGTCTAGAGCCAAAATGTTTCATTCTTGTTTGTAGTGATGAATGCGTTCAGTATTTGTTTAACACGTGTTAAACTCAACTTTTTCGAGTGTCCATTTGTTGATAATAAGAACAGCTTTTGATTTTCAGACAAGCACACTGAAAAGTCTGATTTGAGCTCTCCGTTTCTGACACCCACTTCAACCCCTCCAAAGCACAATGAAAGCAAAAAGGATGCTTCTCGGAGGCCATCTGCAAAAGTTGTGATTGATTTGGCCTCAGAAAAGCTGAATGCCGAGGTTAGTATCAACCAATGGTGGTTTAGTAACATCAAATTGTGATTTTTCTAAATGTGCCTCCCATGTAAACTAAACACTGTCATGGGTGTATTACGCGGCTCCATCCCAGGGGCTGGAAATATGTCTGTCAAAGAACAAAATGCCTCATGTTTGTTGGCTAAATATTTTTGTGCCCTATCTAGGTTCTTATAATAACTGCTTTGTTTCACACTTTACTGTCAGTTGTCCACATAATCAAGAAGTTTCCCTGGATCTGCTCTTTGTAGTTTCTGTATTAAACACTTTCCTAGTTTTAAAAAAGCGCCTGGGGACATGTTTGGCCTGTTTTGTACCTGCTCATTTTTTCCCCAATTTCTGTCATGGATTCTCCCAGAACTTATGTTAAATGGTAAAGATGGCAGTGTGTTGAATTGTTTATTATGTGTGCACAGTCCTTTGCCTGATGTCCAGGAATCCTGCATAGTTGATGTTTTACATGTTCCTATTACAGTTTTGTATTCTGTTTTTCTTTTTCGAGGAATGACCACTTTGATGTGGCGAATCTGTATAAAATATGTATCACTCGTGCACTATAGACCAAGGACAGACCATGATGCCTGCTATGCAGGAACCCTGGCAGTACCCATAGTCCATTTGCATAAAAGTCATGTGCTGGATATTAACAATGACATGGCATTGTCACATGATGTCACGTTTCTCTTGTTGGAGCAATTCACTTGACATCATGCAGCAAGCAAACATATCCAACAGCTAAGCTTTGAAGTGTTATGCGACCAAATCCAAGTTTGTGAACACAAATTCTATTCCTGAAATACAGTGTCAAGTGTTCATGTACTGTCTTATTTTTAATCCCCAAAAATGGGCAGTATTCTCATTTTAGTTTTAAAAGGGACTGATTATTCAGGTTCAGGGAATGGGTGAAGGTGCTGTGTTTGGCCATTTATCTACCCTACGTCTCTCATTTTCATTTGTGATGAATTTACAGACAATACCATCTGCAACAGAACCTTACTCTGATACTGTTAAAGAGTCGGCAAAGACTGCAGTGAAGAAGGGGCGATCTGGAGTACGGAAACAAAAGAAAAAGATCACAACTCCATCACAGCCTCGGGCAAAGACTGCAAAACAAAAGTACGGATTAATACCTTTCTACTTGAGCTGCGTTTGTCATTTACCAAGCTGCATGATTGCTGATACAAGGAGTGAAATTTGGTCTTACGCTTCTGCCTAACTTTTTATGTGATTATTAGTAAATCACAACCTAGAAACGATTTATACCAAATTTTCTCAGAAAGTTATGGTATATTTTCAGTGGCCGTTTTTTGCCAAGGTGAGATTTAAATGCTTTTCAGAAATAATTGTGTGGAGCATGATACTTAAGTCACTTGTCCTGAAACAGACCCTTGACAACTGGTGCCATGGACATCACTTGCCATCATGTACTCCACTAAGTTATCGTTTACATAATTTTGCATGTATGTTTGTTGCTGGAGCTTGTTTTTCACAGTCGTCAAGTCCTGTTTGCTTTTTGGGTTAAGCTAAGTGTTACTGATTTGGCTGATAAGGATTTTTCAGTCCAGTATGATCTGACGTTTGACTATAGTTCATCTGTAATTGTAAATTTTTTCGTTTTCTAGACCTGCTGAACCAGTGAATCATATGGTCACAGATTACTTTCCAGTACGGCGCAGTGTTAGACGAACAAGGAATGAAGTTAAGGTAACCTGTCCCATACTGTCTTAGAAATTCATTAATGATTCTGTTGAAGGCTTTTTCTGTACTCGAAGTAGGAACATTCACTTAGACATTAAGATGTTTGAAATGAAGTGTTGTTGCTTTATTTTTATCTGTTCGCAACTTAGTTGTGATATATTTCAGATAGATTTCAGTTCAATAAAGAGGAGGCAGTGTCGCCCATTGTGATAGGTGCCCGCCTTCTTTACTCAAGGTCGTGGGTTCGAATCCCACTGGGCCACACTGCTAGACCCTTGAGTCAGGTTTCTAGCTCCTCAGCTTGGTTTTAACTACATAATTTAGTAAAAGCATAAAAATGGTTCCCGGTGATCAGTACAATGGACCCACATGCGCGGCCTGCGCATGTCTGGTACAACATGTACCAGAAAGTCTGCAATTTTTTTTTTTTACAGTTCAGTAAATGTTTCCCAAGTTCCAAAAGTGCTACAATTTAACAAAATAGTGGGAAAATTTGTAATTAAAGCCCCTTGCAGCAGTATCTTTGAAAACTATTGTTTTGGTTCATGTTTTGTTGTCCAACTCTTTGCTTTGGCTTCTTTAATATGTTGAGTTAGTGTTCCTAAATACATAATGCACTGGGCTGAATGAAGTCCACCGATTAGATTTCCTGTCATGGATGGGGTTGCATGTGTGAATTTTTGAAGGGATTCAACTACGCTGTGCATTCTAGTGGCAATTTTACTTTTCTTCATTTACCTCTGTATGTGTGAAGTTCCCTTTGGTAAAATTTGGTAGTTAGGTATCTATTAGTGAGATTACGCCACCTTCAGGTTTTAGGATGAATTTGATGTATTTTGCACCCCCTAGTGATCATTTTTACTGTTTTTTAATCTGCTCATCTATCAGGCAAATAAAAATGAAATGTCCCTACTGGCTGCGATGATTGTTGATGGCTCCGACTACAGTGGTACCTCCTAGTGGCATTTTTTTGGTTCGTGGCTTTACCTCTTAAACGCTCTATTGGATATTTATTACATTGAGCAAGTGTATTTGTAGGAAGGTGTAAACGGATGATGACGACTTTTGGATGGATCCAACTATCGCTGTGGCCCTTATTTTTTCTCGTTTCACTCTATCATTGGAGTTCCTTGATGAATTTTAATTGGCAAATAGGTCTCCATTAATGGAGAATTTTTCTGTTGGCTTTGACGTAATGTATGCCTTCTAATCGCCATTTTATTATTTGTATGTATTTTAGTTTAGTGTATATTTCTTTATGGGCCAAATCACTCGAAGAATCATTAAAAATGGTGTATGAGTTCCTGCTGGGAAGAGCATAACTTTCATTGACAATTTCAACTTTTTTGGTGCTCCCTGATGGCAGTTTGTTTTTCCACATCCACAACTGTTTCCCTTAAACCTCTGCTGGATCTTTGGAATTTGGCAAGTGTATTTCTATGAATGTGACAATGGATGACAATGGCTTTTGGGTGTATCCAAATACAGCTATGCCCCCTAAGTTCTGGTTCTATTTTTTATGATCTTAGCAGGTGTGCTCCTATTTGTGAGAGCATTGTTGATTTGTTATTCACTCCCTAGAGTGTATTTTAAGTCTAATAGCGTTGGTCCCTTTTTTGGGAATGTTTGAAATAGTAATCACAGGTTAGGCACATTTCAATGCTCTGTGTTGCTTTTGTTTTATTGAAACAGTGAGGTGCAGGTTTCAAAGGGAATCAGGTGCAGACCAGAACCAGTTATGCTATATTTGCCTAATGTTCTAAAGTGTTGTGTTGTCTGTTGCAGAAGGATAAAGAGACGGAATTGCGTGAAGCCATATTGTCTGGCTGTGAAGAGGGATTAAAGGTAATGAATTCGTTTGCTGTTTATAGTGTGAATTATTTTAAGTATTATTGTTATAAATCATAGCAAATTCTTCGCTGACTGATTGGTCAGCAAGCCCTACACATTTTAGATTTTGCTCAAAAGCAAATTATTTGTGTAATTCTGCGTTTTAAATGGCGCAGAATTTGTATCAAGACATGAATTGTCAACCTCTTCTTTTCAATAATCATTACCATTATATTATTTTTCAGCAAAGTGAAACAACATACATTTTTTTCATTTTGATTCAGGTCGTGGATATTGAGGGCAAAGGACGCGGGGTCGTGGCCAGTAAGCCATTTGGTAGAGGGGATTTTGTGGTGGAGTACGCTGGAGATCTCATTAGTGTGACTGAGGCAAAGGAACGTGAGCTCCAATACAGTCAAGACTCAGACATCGGGTGCTACATGTACTATTTCAATTTCAGGAACAAAAACTATTGGTATGATTTACAGTTCTCTGAATGTATGTCTCTGATTTAATAGCTAGTGTTGTGTCTTAATTTCATTTTCAAGATTAATAACATGCATAAAATCAATGTCAATCTTGTGCTGTTTGAAGTTCAACCTAAGTCTTTAGTTTTTATTAACAAAATCAGGCTTTGACTTGAAAAATGTGTTAGTTTTTGTCCCAGTGCATCAATTTGTAAGTCCCATGATCCTAGCAGCCATGTTTCATTTAGCACATCAAATGAATCGCAAGTTGAGACTTGTTTTATTGTGTTGAGTGATTTTTATTAAAAGTTACTTTTATAAGCATTTTTAAATCCAAAATTCCGAAAGATAGGTAAACTGGAATTTTGAGTGGTAGATTTTAACCATAAATTTTTTCACTTGCAGTATTGACGCTACTGCTGAAAGTGGTAAGCTGGGTCGTCTATTGAATCACAGCACAAAGGGAAACTGCACAACAAAGCTAGTAGGTGTTGATGACAGGCCTTATCTTATCCTTGTTGCTGCAAAAGACATTGCATCTGGTGATGAGCTTCTTTATGACTACGGCGACAGAAGTAAAAGCTCAATAGAATCTCATCCGTGGCTCAAGTTATGAATATGTAATCAACTGTGAACTCTGTGGTCATCTCATCCATGCCGCAACGTCTGTCTATTGTTAATTTAATCATCATCCAACAAGACCTTTCAGGTGGACAGAAGAATGTATGTTTGACAAGAGATGTGCATCTGATTCAAGTTTTGAGCTCTGTAACTGATGCTCCTGTTTTTTCAGGAGTCAGTCGGTGAACTCTATTTGGTCCTTGGTGTTTTTATTTGAAAGTGTTCCATCCCAAGACATATACCAAAATGATGATTTTTGAAGACGGGGTTCAAAATGTCAAAAGATGATTTATTTTTATTCCATGACTCTTGAAGTGCAAAAAGTGATGTTTATCCATCCCTTGCTCAGGTCTCTATTTTTTATCTCTGGCACACTCTGTGAATTTAGAAGTTGCATCGGGTTATTCTTGGGTCAAGCTCGTACAAGTATTTTTATCACTTTTGTGTTCAGAGAAATTTAATGTTGTGAAATTGAAGTTTCATTGTCTCTGTAGTCTGTGAGAAAAAAATTTAAACTACTGCTGGTGAAAATATTGATTTTCTTCGGTCTTCAAATTTGTGAGGTTTTATGGCGTATTTGAGAGCAGTGTTGTATCTTAAATAGGCTGACTGGTCACTTTTATTAGAACATTTGTAAATAGTATACATGTATGAACCATAATTATCAGTCATCCAATTTTGGAAATCGTAGTTTATGTCCATGTTACACGTTCCTTGTCTAGAGATATGAGTGAACCTTCCTTTGTGGTTTGTTAGTTTTACTAAGGTTGGACCTAATTCTAGTTTTTAAGTGTTTGATTTTATTTTATTTTTGCAAACTGTTGCTATGCTCATGACTTGTTATGGATTATTAGACATTGGCAAAGTTATCAAAATAGCAAAGTGAAATCTCAGGCTCATTGTAAAATTGTGAGTTAAAGTATACTTAGCCCGATTTTGGCCTTTTAACAAATATTGGTTTTTCCATCCATATCTCTGAAACAAAATAATGCCCTTTAACCTTCGTCAAGCCTCAAAAGTTTGGAGCAATTTTTAAGAACTCCTTCCAAAGTGTGCTTAATAGTGAAGTATGACCTTTGCTTAAGGGAATTACAGGACAGTTGTAGGTAAAGACCATCTACCAAGAACCATAATTCCATTCTGGGACACTGTTTTTTGTTGAATCCTGCTTTTATCAATCAAGTCCACAAGTGAGACACCAATGATGCATTAGCAGGAGATATGGTGAGGATTGTTTGAAATTGACAAAACAGCGTTTAGTATCCTTTTAAGAATTTGTACGTAGATTTTGACTACTGTTGATTGGAGATTCTTTCATTTGTTACTGTATTGAACTTGTTAGATTGTAGAGTTTTAACTGTCACACTCGTTTTTACCATGATCCAGACTGAATGTTGCAAACTGAATTGTGAGGATATGTTGGAGCCAACCAGACCCAGATTTTATCCATCTAAGGTGAAATCCGACTTATCTGAAGAGCCAAGTGCACAGTCTAGAACAACTGACCACTGACCATCATCCGAGTTTATCGAAAGTCTGTCTTGTAGCTGTAGTTTAACTGTGCTTGGTGCTTAGCAATGCTCTTCTGTATCTCTAGTGTTTTATTTCGTAGGGTCCACACTGTCCTATTTGTAAATACAGTTATGAATTTATAAAACCTGGAAATCTGCATTTCTTGTTATTTTCTTTGATGGTAAATGTTTTGTGTATGTTCCATAGGTCCAAGACATCAGCGAAGTACTTGTGGCTAGAAACCTTTGCTCATGTAATGGAAATGGTGAATTGTATCCCATAATTCAACATTCCAGCCTCACCGACCAATCCCTTCAATGGCTGCCATTTTGCTAGGGTATGATAGTAAGCTCCCTAACATACTTGCAAAACACTCTCCTTTCACTCGCATGTTTTTGCTTGGTCTTGTGAGATCTTGCTTTCTGGCAAGATCCTTGTGTCTTGGGAACCCAGCCCTCATATCACCTCCTGCGAAAAAAGTGTTGTCTGGAAAAACCTACGTGGATCATTAAATTGTTTATTGGACAGACATCAAAACTTTGAAGTAGTATCACAAAAGAGTACAACTAAAGGCAACTCCCTTCAACATTGAACTCCCATGTTTAGGATCGCCATGCAGATGGAGAGGGAGATTGGTTATAAACACAAAGTATTGAAGGATTGCCCTCACCTGGAATAGCATATTTAATAGATGTTTAATCTGAAAATATGAATTCATAATCATTATAGTAAGTGTTTTCAAACAGCTGCCACAAGTTCAGTTTATCACAGATACCAGTGAACATCTATCTTGAACGAACTGCCAATTTATACGAGCAAGGGGTTAATGAATTTCGATTTCGTTGGAAATAGGGCATAGTATACTTGTATGCAGTTCTTCAAAGATGCACCATATTCTTGATACAACCACTGTCCAAAAATATGCATTATGTACATTTATTGGCAACAAGCTGTTCGGAAAGTTGGTCATTTACTTGAGCGTCTGCAGCTTTCAGTGAATATTAACTGAAGATGTACCGCCAAGTGCGGGTCCAGGATCATGTTCACAGTGGGATTAAGAGAAAACAAAGAGAATTATAGAACGCCATGTACCAAGTTTCCTGGAAATGCGTGACCTTCAAGTAAAATTAATGCAGGGACAGACCTGGCGGAAGCCTGAGAAATTCACTCACAATCGAAGATTGTTATTTTGCACACAACAGCAGGCAATGAATAAGTCCAACAACTGTGTGCACTTAACGGGCGAGGGATAAAATTACGCCATATCGTCGCTGAGGGGTTTCGACCGGGCCTCTCCGGATGCGCGCCGTTAATGACCATTATTTAGCCACATCCGCCACTATATACGACTGCAGTTCCGCACGAAGGACCATGAATAAGTGATTGTCCTCGACTACAACTGTGTCGTCTCTGTGAGTGGGTACATGTCTTCCTCTGTGTTGGTGCTGGCGTCGTTCACTTCAACCATCGAGTCATCGGCTCTTAGCTCGTACAGTGGATTTGCGAAATTTAAATGGTTCTGTTCTCCACTGACTAGTCGCCAGACTCTCTCTGGAATGTGTTAAATGTGTTGTGTAAGATATTTTACCTGCATCTCACCATATCCATGAAGAGGTAATGCAGCAAAAATAAAACAACCGTGCTGTAAAATAAGGGAGACTTACTAGTAGAAGCATGCGAGGGAAACGGAGCAGTTATGTTACTGCATTGATACCAACTCTATGATGTTTTATACATTTCATGTCTCTTTTCTTTTCTGCCCACACATTACAT
>NMRA01000292.1:56436-113395 GCA_002633005.1 Phoronis australis | reverse complement strand
TTCCGCACGAAGGACCATGAATAAGTGATTGTCCTCGACTACAACTGTGTCGTCTCTGTGAGTGGGTACATGCCTTCCTCTGTGTTGGTGCTGGCGTCGTTCACTTCAACCATCGAGTCATCGGCTCTTAGCTCGTACAGTGGATTTGCGAAATTTAAATGGTTCTGTTCTCCACTGACTAGTCGCCAGACTCTCTCTGGAATGTATTAAATGTGTTGTGTAAGATATTTTACCTGCATCTCACCATATTCATGAAGAGGTAATGCAGCAAAAATAAAACAACCGTGCTGTAAAATAAGGGAGACTTACTAGTAGAAGCATGCGAGGGAAACGTAGCAGTTATGTTACTGCATTGATGCCAACTCTATGATGTTTTATACATTTCATGTCTCTTTTCTTTTCTGCCCACACATTACATATGTTAACAATGGATGCATAAGTAGTTATAGACATTGTAAATTGTGAACGTTAAAATGTATGACGAAAGAATGATTAGGCCTACCTCTGAAAGACGTGACCGCTTCAGCTGGCTGCCCGGGCACATATCGATTCCTTGTCAGGCAGTACCATGTCACCATCGGTATCACTATCAGTGCCGCGACCACAGAGGCGCCCACCACAAAAACTACGGGAGGAATCTGGGAAAGTGTGTGCAACACTTTGGTACTAGTGTTGACATGGCCTGAAACATACAGGGATATATTGACGAGCAGCACAAAGTCGTCATGTGGTGTAAAATTATGCCGCTCCCGTTGGGACGAAAATTTGGTGCTATTAGACGACAGTGTGAAAAACTTTGTATTTTCAGCCGTAAAAATATTCGAATATTTTGCATCACGTGGAATTAGGCCTATGTCAAATACTCATTCGCAAAGCTGTTGTGTACTGCACGTAGTTGCATGCGATGGCGTATGGCGTTTACCACAGTTCAAAATACCAACAAGTTGGATCCCTCATCGTTTTATAAAAGCCTCCCGCTAATCATACAAAAATCAGGGCGTGGATTCAGGATCAAGACCAAATGGAGGAATCAGTGGACAATGCATGAACAGACATAAGTGCTATGTAGCGGTCCGAAGGTAACCCCGAGCGTTGTACAATAATATGAACACTAAACATATAAAGCTTAAGTGATTACAGTGCCATTGTTACATGAGTACCACTCCAAAATTTTTAAGCTTACTCTGATTTGACTTGAGTGCGAACGATTCGTTGCTGTCGGCTCCGTATGTTGAAGTGGTGTAGCCCGTGAAGTACTGGAAGGCGACTGGCCCGTCCCCGAACTTGTTTGTAGCATACATGCGCACTTGGTATGTGCCAGTACTGTTTAAGTTTCCGAAAGTATACATCCTCTAAATTAAGAGAGGGGAGTACGAATATTGGCAGATTTCTGAATGTCTTAATGTCACTGCAGGAAGAGTAAAATGCGCCCCACCAGATAAACGTACACGTCGGGTGTGAAAAGTACAACGTATCCAAAATTCTTGCACTATTCAACGGACCACGATTCCAACTCAGTTGGGGCTCTCACACCAACAATTCGCTTGGGGTACGTTCATTTTACTTTTATCAGTTTTTATTATTTTGCTCACATCAAATTCCGAAGTCCTCATGATACACTGTATGTATTCAAACACCGGCGCGCGGAAATATGAAAATGCTCATTATTAGCGTGATAAGTGTTTATTCATTTACCTCAGTCCACAGAAGTAGAATCAACAACCAAATATATACCATTTATCTTACCTTAGCTGCATTCAATGTTATATTTTCCATCATTTCAAACGAGTGTGTGTGCACAAAGTAGAGTTGTAATGTGTAACTCAACACCTTTCCATTGTTTTCCTGGGGCTGATACCAGTGAATATGAACCTCTGCTCTCCTCAGTGATTTTATGTGACCCATATGAACAGAGTCGGGAGGTCCTGAAATACGTTAGCGCCATGTACAAAACCAAGCGCAAAAGCTGCGGCCGTGATTCTCATTGCCCGGGAGAGTTATGATTGTGACCAGAAGGCTAATTCGACTTCCCTTCGCACCAGATATGTTCATACCGGGCTTTTTGGTGCAACTATAATACATTATTTAAATGCAATGCGTAGTTATATGGTTTATATAGTTAGACTTGTTCCCATTTTACATTTTCAGTTTAGCATAGTTTTAATTCATCAACTGTTTCTACGGCGTATTTATATGTATTTTAAACAATGTGTTTACAATGAAGTTTCATATCATGTCTAAGAAATGACGACACGGGTTATGGAATGAGTGACTGCTGAAACATTTAGTATCAGCAAAGAAGGACAAGAAAAACAACACTAGGTGCATGCACTAATGACATAAACAAAACAACACTAGGTGCACTAACGACAGAAACAAAACAACACTAGGTGCACTAACGACAGAAACAATACAACACTAGGTGCACTAACAACAGAAACAAAACAGCACTAGCTACACTAACAACAGCAACAAAACAACACTAGGTGCACTAATTACAGAAACAAAACGTCTGCATATCCAGTAACAAGTCTAAAACAGTGACACTCCAAAAGGAAAACGAACATCGTTGCTGGAAAATAAAATATAATAATTTTCCATGCAACGTCGAACACTCTAGTGTCCACATTAATATTCTGTAGGTAAATAATATTATATTAGGCCTACCAGTGTCATAATTCTGACCGATACTTACCCAGGACCAATACACGCGTCGTTTGCGCCAGTGATCCAATGGGATTGGTTCCTACACATCGATACCACCCTTGGTTACGCCAACTAGCTCCGTCTTCGAGATAGTTGAACAGTATTCCTATCACTTGCCAGTCCACAGAGTTCAGACTGAAAATAATTCCAAAATCAGTCAGTATAGGTGGGTGCTATACGCGATGGTGATCCCGTTTTAATTTCGCGTGTGAATAAAAGTTTTCATGAAACTGAAGCGAAGTCTATCAGTTGGGATGGGATCACGTTTCCGAAGTGTAAGTATGAGAAACAAAAATTCAAATATACACAACAGTAAGACAGGATTAGAAACGAAATTCCTCAAAGCATAATGAATGTAAAATAAAATATCAATAGCCCTGCCGTGAACAGCTGGGGCTTCTTAGAACGTTGACAGTGATACAGGCTTGGATCCAGAATTAAAGTCAAATGTGGTGTCTGACAAAGGATTGTAACACTACATAAGGTCAAAAACCGATGGGCCGGACTGTTGCGCCACCCAGATCCGCGTTAATGGGACACTGGTCTGTCCTTCTTCACCCCCATGAAGACAATAAGGAATGTTGCTAAGTAATAGCAGACAGTATACGCACTTGTGGAAGGACCTTGACCAGGTGAATGTAGTGAATGGGCACGTGGTCATGCCACAGGATACGTTGATGACTCCTCCGACGGGAACAAGTATAGTCTTTGGCATGGTGTTGATTATTTCAATGGGATCTGTGCAACATGTAAGAATTAGTAGAGCCCTACAGTCTATCGATACATATGTCAAACATACGTAATATTTTTGCCTTGATGTCATTTATCTACGAATTGAACATCACATAATCATCAGGAGCAAAGTTTTATTCAGAGAATACGCTGAGCTGAAATGTGTGTTTCATTTTGTAAAGTGAGACTAGTGCAAAATCAATGAAATCCCTCGCAATCGTTAATTTTGCGTCATGTTCACTTACCAGCAGTTCAGTTAAAACGAATTCGCAATGAATTACCAGCAAGGACACTACTGTTTGTGGTAATCTGCCAAAAAATATTATTGGTTTGTATTTACAGAATTAAAATCAGTCAGTTGTTGGATCTAAACTATGTTTTTTACGCGAGTTACAGTAAATGTAAAATATCCGATAACTTAATTTTCTTGATTCTCCAGATATATTTTTTTTGATTCCAAATGATAAAATAAGAATAAATGAACCTATAGTGAAATAATTGTTTCATAAACTGTTTAGCCCGGTTTGGACCTGGCGGTATATAGCAAAAAGATTTTTTAAAACGCATTGTGGTTATAGGCCTTGTCTATTATCAAGAAAAAAATATATAGAGCAATAGCTGAAAAAACGATCTATGGCGGCCAAAATTCTTTTCTAATTCTAAATTTATAACAACATTTCGCACTGTTAAAAACAAAAATCGAAAATGGTCTCAAATATTCCTTAATGGGATATGACTGCAGACCTGTTTCCGTTGTCAACTCCAGTCACAGGCAAGGCGTACATGCGACATGCGCAATTTTATTGTTGCCGGTCAACTCCAATAAGCTTCAAGCGTTTTCTTGAGTCGCTAATGGCTTCGATGTTCTTGTTGGTACGGAAACAGAATAATATCACAGTATGGGGCAAACCATGAAACTAAAAGTCCTGATTCAATTTTCGTTTTTAGTTAGCTAAACAGGGCAAAATGCATCTTTAAATCTCAGAAAATCATGTTTGCTACCTAGCTAACTAAAGTTATGCCCCTTAGTCACTGAGTTTTTGCCACTGATTATAAATAACAAAACACGTTTTACCTATAACATTTACGTCCACACGAGCTTCCGCCAGCACTTGACTTTTATCAGCAGTAGCCAGCACGCATTTCAGAATTCCTTCCTGAGAGCGCTGGACGTTACTAGAAATTACACGAGTATTGTTGTCTGTTATCCCTTCCATACACCTAGAATTCGAATCTCACGTTATAACAGTTATCAGCACTTTCAGGTAGTTTACTTGATTATTACCTTTTGAACTGTTAGGTCAAACCAAAAGGCAACAGCCATGCAAGCGATGAAACTATAATACTTTATTTTTGTATTGTTTTAAGAACACATTGAGTTCGGGTGAGACAGATCTTCCAGTCTTTTTAAATTCCTTGGCTATTATTTTTCGGTACCAAATCTGTCGATTTACTTGTACGTCTGGCCGGGTACCGAGAGTTTCTGATAGTAGGCTCCAGGACGCATGTTTGGTATACGCCGGGTTTTTTAACCTTTCTAGGGCCCCAAATACTGTAACTCCGAACGGATTTTGGGAAACCGGTCCTGTAGGCCTACTATACGACCATATGCCAGCATCGACATAAATGGTCCTGCTGTCCTGTTTCTCGCCTTTTTTGTTAGACTCTCACATGTGGCTCCGAAAATAGGCGCATGGGCGGCAGGTCTATACAGTATTTCATAGGCGGATTTAGGGGGGGCAGGGCCCCCCCGGTTGCCGCAAAAAATAAAACAGCAATAAAGTAGGGAANGGGGGGGGGGGGCTCAGATCCAATTTCAAGTGTCAAATTCGGAACACGGCTCAATCGTAACGGAACCATGGCTAAGTATAGGCTCTCCCGCGATATCCCAGGCGACCGGTAGTGACGCTGCGGACTACGACTCCGTTTCCGTCGTCTGCTCCACTGTGCAAAAGAAAATTACTTCATTTTTTTAAGAAAATGGAATCTGAGTGACGATGAAAAAACAGAAGCTGCCGGTAAGATGTGAATTTTAATCGAAGCCTTAGTGAATCATTCAGAAACTCATAATTCTCTCTTTGTCAAACCTTAACTTAGGACGATTTCCAAAACAATCGCGTCATTAATGCCAACACAAAAAACGGATTTGGTCTTTTGGGCAATTGAAAAGTATTTTAAATACAACAAATTTGTTACGAACTGATTGCACAAAATATAAAAAGTGTAATAAGCATTACAAAAAGAAGTAGGTTTCGCGCGCAAACGCTATGGACCATAAACAAGTAGGTNGGGGGGGGGGGGGCTATATAGTCCCCCACTTTTTTCAGTGCTACGTCGCACATGAAAGATAGAGAACCCTCCAATCTTACCACTCTTTGTTTCGATTCATTCTTTTTGTCACGAAGCCGCTCCCACTACAGAATGGTATCCGAACTGTTGACCGATTTCCACTTGTGAGACCATTAAACATCCAAAATGTCGTCGCATCAAATGAATCAGAAGAATTGCAGGTGAAAATCAGTGACGAATTGATGCCAGTAAAAACTTTTGGATAGCTTCCCACTGTGCTGTTGGGGTGATGTCCAAGAAAGCGCAGTGAGAGATGAAATAATCCGAAATCTCCGGGCTTCACAACACCGAGAATAACACCGCTTTCCACGTAATTTGATGCCAAACGTGCCGTATTTTCGTCAGTATGGGCCATAGGTGAACATGAAAAAGTTATCACTGCGATTAGTTTGCATATAGTCATGAATGTGCATACCATTGCACAGGAAGATAGTATAATAAATTTCGTAGAAAGTGCAAAGACCTTGACTGGATGAGTAGCAGCCGACAAAATGGTGGACATGTCGGTGCTGACCTCTATTGTGCGTATCAGAGAACTTCAGCATGTAAGATATTTTTTCAAACTGTCATATTTACGCTAGACTTATTTCTGGTGAACAGTGAAAGTATACGCAGTACTTCAAAGGACAGCATAGGAGTTCCGGCCAGTCTTGGTCTTAGTTCGTGTGCACTAATGCCGATTATTTGTCAACATCAACTAGTTTCAGACATTACAAAGCTCTAATCTCTCGTTTAGTTTTAACGCCAGGGGAGGCAATCATGTTTTAGGGTAAGTTGGCAAACCTGAGGCGATTTATATGAAAAATTGCGATCCTACGTGCGACCACGTTAATACCAAAATTTAGAATTGTACCCCATTTATAGCTCATTTGCAAAAAAATGAACCTAATTCTCGCTGAATTCGCCGACCATTTAAAATCACTCAGTATTCATACCGTGCAAAGTATTATCCGAGTTCAAAAACCTATATCAATAAAAAATTTTGAGTCTCCCGCCTCATTTTGACAACCATTTCTGAACTGGCACATCAAATTTACGGTTAAATAAAAATGGTGAAAAGGCGATTCAAATTTATAGGTCTGCGAGAAAACAAAATGCACCACAGCGGCAGCAGTACGCATCCCTGCTATCACCAATAGTACGGGGGAGGGTTCAACTAAGACGAGAGAGGTTTACAAATTCAGATATTAACCTAGTCCTCACACTGTCATTTGTCTCGTATCGTGTCCCAATTTCCTAGGCCTACTGGTCAACAAACCGAATCCATCTACATCGCCTTTTGGTTAATTTTTATTGCATTTCTTTGGTGGACTTAACCGAAGTTTTAACGAGAAATTCAACTTCAGAAGCCATACAGTTTGAAAAATCACTAGTTACAATATACGATATTATTTCAGCCAGTAATTGCCTTGCTTCACACAAAAGGAGCTTAGATCATAGTAGTAGTAATGATAGTGATGCCAGCGCACAAATCATAGCGCCGTGAAATGAGTCGCGCCTCTACCGGCAGAAGCGATGAACTGCCCCGCACGTACAAGAGTCCCACCACTCACTGTCCACTGGTTTGCGTGGAGTAGAAAAATAAAGGAAAAACGGATATCATTTTCACTCATTTCATTTTTTTGATGAAAAAGTAGGCAACTAAAAAATACCGCACCCCGCATTAACTTCCAATAGGAACCAATAATATGCTGCTTGGCCTTATCAACCATTTATTGCTTTTTGTGTAATTAAATCGTCACTCACATGCTATTTCACAAATTCTTCTTTCAGTGTTTCTCAAATGTTTTGCTCACCACTTCTATGAGCAATGTCTCTGTCACTGGCGTCACTGTGTCTGTGACATGGGACGCCAACTCCCGGCCAGCCATTTTGAGGCTACTACAAACTAAACGATATGGACCGCAGTTAACAGTTGCAGTTAACTTCTTCAGGGAATTTGCGAAATAACTTTCTATGAAGAATACGACGGCACCTGCCCGGTTTTAGGTTATTTCCGTATCTTTTGGTGCCCGAGTCCCTATTCGACAAAACCCTTAATCTGGAATCATCTGAATGTAGACACATGTGTTCATACTGAAGAAAGCATCATATGGCATAAAATTTTCAGACCGATTTATTGCACCAATTTTAGTTTTTTGTCTTTACCATGTATTAATTATTTAGGAAATCTTTTGGAAATTTGTCGTGTGCGATCATACTGAAGAGAGCATGGTTGCGTTTGACAGACCTGACTACTGAGGGCTTCCCTTGTGTAAATTTTGTGATTTTCTTCACGTCTACTGTAATATCTGTCAAGATGCCTGGTGGTTCTCCGTAAAATTCACCTGATGATTCTTTATTCAGGAAAGCACACCAGTGTTGAATTCTGGACTGGTGCGCATTGCTAATTATAGCGCCAGCTACAACATCCGGGCCGCTGGTCCGGTGTACCAGGGCCAGTAAATTTTTAGACTAACCGGTCCGGCGGGCCAGCACAATTATTTGCTGAAGTTCGAACACTGGCCAGCTAATGACAAATTTGCGGCCTCCAAGTTCGTCCATGGATCTTCGACATACGTGTTGGTAATGAAAAGAGCACAGCTAATGTTAGTTACGAATCTGATGGATCTGAGTGACAGTACCGTAGAAACTTGGAAATGAACGTCCGCTGTTAGAGAACTAATTAAAGAGACAAAACAAGACTATAAGATGAAAATTTAATCTCCAATATCAACAATGCCCTCCAAAAATTCTAGCGAATATACAAAATTCGAAGACAGGTAAAACAATCATCATACCCCACCATCCACTCAAAGGAATCCAAAACTCCGCCAAGAGTCACATAGCACCAACAACAAACTTTCCCGAATTACCAAACAGAACATTAGAACACCTTTGTGACATATAGAAAACATCGACGAAAAAAAAAAAACGACGGTACCAAACCAATAAAATGATCAAGATAATAGCAAGAGAGCTTACAGTTCCTCTGACAACATTATACAACAAAATACTACGTGTAGCGCTACCTTGCGATTACTTCGATGTCCGTTAAATATCGAAGCCAGTATGAGCGGTTCAGTTAACTTCGCAGTTTACGTCAATGTTCCACTCAGACCGGAGTTAAGTGTCTGTTAGACATTTTGTATTATTTCGTACAGTATTATTAGGTTTAGTTTCATTCACCGGTTCACTTGTCCTGTTTATTTTGTTTATATCGTCAACATCGGTGCATCAGATTCTGTTAGCCATTTGTATCTCATACCTTATGTTATCTTATGGTTTAGAATTGGCCATGTATAACCTCTGTGACATTTTAAGCTTTTTATGTTGTTACTCTACGGTGTCTTTATCGACCTCCTTCATTATCTTACTTATGAATAATTTCATTTCACTCCGTGTCTCTTGTTTTTCCCCGTTTACCGCTTTGTCTAATTGTTTTGTTCTCTCTTCCATATATTACTTTTGTATCTTTAGCCTTATTTTTAGTCCAGTCCGTTGGTTTTAAGCAGTTGACTGCAGCTAACCAGCTATCCATCTGTTGTCAAAGCCTACTTTCTACATCGGAGACAAAGAACAAAGCCTTTGAAAAGGGACAGCTATTTCTAAAGAAAGGCGTGTAAGTTGTTTTGTTAATTTACTTATTCAGGTCCTTAGCGGGAGGTTAATTGGCATAGGGGGTTGGGGTTGTAAAATGAATGTATGGAAATAACAGGTAGGCCTAATAATGTCTGGGGGAAAGAGCATGGTGAGGTGATTCTTAACCTTCATGAGGTTCTTTCAAGTTTCAGGAAACTGTTTGCTATCCATTGTAAACCCATGAAACTTGTTATATTTTCTGAATTTTCAGTCTTACTTCATGCCTTGAAATGTAGCAAGTCGTTTTATAATTTCATATGACTGCCATGATTTTTTGTAAAAATTGTATTTTTGATGTGAACATCCGAGTGAGGTCGTATTTGAACATACTACTCTTACTGACAATATGCAAGAAATGATGTTTTAGGATTTTTAATTACTCTTAAACAATAGAAAGATTATCCATCATTTTATAAATGACCCAAGTCTTCATATCTTCTATTAGAAGAAAAATAAAAAGTCTGAGAAACGGTTCCCTCAGCCTTAGACCAGAAGTGTTCTTGACAGACCCATGAATCTGTAATCAATGTTTAAAATTGCTGAAAGTGTCAAAATCAAAAGGCTTGAAAATAGGTAACAAAGGTTTGAATTTGTCTCAGATAACTTGCATATTTTGCAGACATGTGATGCGTTTAAAAAATTGTTATGGCTAGGAATGAAAAATATAGACGCAGTTTTGTACAAATCAATACTTATATTATATACACCTTTGATTTTTGGAAATAATAATTAATTAATTTTGTGTGAAATTGCAAAGCAGATACCACATCATATTTTTGAAAAGCAAGGGCATTGTTTTTTACCCAACTTGAAATCCTTAGTTATTCATGTTTCAATATTTCTTCCAGCTTCAGTGACATTTTAAAGGCCACTTCAAGCCGTAACATGGGCAAGCTTTGTTACTTCTTTCTCTTCCCACAGCATGTCATTCACACAACAGCAGTGGTCCTGGAGAAATGTGAATCGCAGTACTAAGTTACCATACTGAGAAAATGAGCCACTCAGTGGCGGATCTACGGGTGGGTTCAGGGGGTTTAAACCCCCCCTTGGGCCAGGACCCAAAAATGAAAAAAAAAAACAAAAACGTATCCAGCAAAACAAAACGACACCGCCAGCATGTGTAAACCCCAAGTAACTAACTTGGAAAAAATTGAGGGAGGGTTCACTTTGAAAATATAATTTTTGCATTGTGAATTGCTTTTAAGAAAATCAACGCATTTCGATTCTTCGTGACTCATCGGCAAAACGTGCTTCCGTCGACACTTCTGAAGTAGCCAAGCGTTTTAGATGTAACCACCGCTGAAAGAGCAGCTCTATAGCTGATTTCTTTAGGTAACTATATAGCTTCTTTACTCTTAAATATGTTTTGATTTAATCAGGGGGCAACCCCGATATTCAGGCGAATTAACGTGCAACGTTTTTACCTCATCTGTCATGCCATGTCATTCCATTATACTCCACACGTTTGTAACTCGAATTTGACTGGTGTATAGTAAAGTTGTCTTGGGCAATGTCATACAGTGTACATGTACATGTAATATTTTTGAAAAGAACTCGTTTTCCGAAGAATTGCTATTGTCGTAAGAGCCGTGGTCTGGTCGCGAGTCCGCTTAAAGATGCACTCTAACAATTTATGTCTATACAAAGAATGACCGAGGGGTCACTCACAGTGACACAGAGACCGCATTTGCGAACAGTGTACAGTACCAGAAATTGCGGGGAGGCTGTATTATCACAGCAAAAGTCTTGCGGGACTCGTGCGATGTTCAATAGGTCTCCTAAGGAGCCCTAGTTCCGACCTCAACACCTACCGTCTTTCTACCTGCAATAAGCACCACTGCCGTCTGCTATACTGGGAATTTCCGCAGAAAGGCCCACCCGGTGAAACGCCCATGCCCATGGGCATTTATTTGATGTTAGTACTTGGGGTTTCAAGCGTTCAGACATAGGGACGTTTATTCCGAAAATTGCAAGAGATGCAAATATGTCCTGGGATACATCGTCTAGGTTTGAAGTAGATCATGATGAACGGATCAAATTTAATTGCGTCTTTTGAATGGACTTGGCAACCTCAGGGGCTTAGTGCCATTTGAGCTGCGAAACGAGATGCTGACATTGTTGAGGCTTACAAGCTCATTGACACAGCAGTTGACGAAGTGCAAGTGTTGGGAACAAATATTGAAGATATCTGGGTGGAATGGTTCCAAGACAAGCAAACCATTAGATCCGATGTACGGATTGGCCTCGGCAGTCCAGACAACAGCAGGATAGGACTAATGTTCCTGGGGAAACACCCACGTAATAAGTTATAATTCTACACAGTTTATACATAATGTCGCTTATTTATGCTGGTGTACAATGAAAACGAAATAGAAATTAGTTTTGGTCATGCCAAATTTACCCAGTACAGCAGAGGATCTACGAGCGCACAGAAACTGATTCTGGTTTGTATTTCCACCTGGCTCTTTCTGCTTCATATCTGTTTCACGAAAGTGCGTAGTTAAATTTGTACTCAATACTTGTTTCTTCCAGTGAGTACTACAGAACGGTGCGAAAACCCTTCCTAAACAACTTCTCGCAGCAGTTGACGACCAGATGTTTAAAATACTCGTATGAGCAACCACAGGGCACTAAAAAGTGTCTAGAGAGAAGTTTTCAATTAAAATTTTTTGCATAATACGCTTTAGGTCTCGCGACGGACCAGGCCAGCTTGATTTGTGTAGATATTGAGTTGCAGTGTACTTCTGGTCCCTCGGCGAACTAGTGATGTTTTTTTACCAAAGTGTGCTTTGTAAAACTATTTATCTCAGTCAGTACTGTTTAGTCCCGCGACAGATCGACTATTTTTATAGGGATAATAAACACAGGTGTACTTTTGGTCTCGTGACGGACCAGGCCAGCCTTTTCGTGTACTCTCAGTGTACATCTGGTCCCTTTGCGAACTGGTCCTGTACATCTTTTCACCACGGCCGTACAACTGTTTTCAGATGATTTGTTTCCTGATACATTTGACGTTTTTGAATTGTTGCCAACGTAATTCTGCTTAATATAGTGATAATTAATTATTTATTGTCACTATAGACTATGAGCTGAGAGCACCATCGTTCGCCAGTTTTTCTTGTAACGAGACAGAACACATGTTTATTTCCAGACTTACAGTACAGGTCTTCGTTCTTAAACAACTTTAGGCTGCTGTTACGCCATCAATCTGATATTCATTTTTTTCGCCCCGACGGTGCTCCTTATGCTCTTGAATATTTGGTAGTTGTCTAAACCCCCCACACACACCACACTTTTTCGTATACGAATTTCCGTATGCTAAAAAGGTGAGTGTAAGCAGATGTTCCAACAAATTTTTTTGCTGGTGGAGTGACTCATACCCAGATGTAAACAAATATGGTTTCACGAAACTTATGAGCCACGTTAATGATGTGATGAAATCGACAAGGGTTTTAAATTATCTTAAGAAAAACTCAAGAGACATGTTAAGTGCCAGAAACTTACAAGAATTAATAGAAATTTCACTATTTGGCTACAAAATCACAAAAATTGTCTTACACGGGAGAGGGGAAACCCCCCTCCCGACTCCCCCCCCCCGCGCTCGGCGCCACGCGCCTCGGATTCGACCTTTGCGGGGGAATCCCCCCTTACTGAAAACGTAGATCCGCCACTGCCACTGGATTGTTTGCGTGTGAGGAGGAACTATATCTGACTGCTACACCAGCCAGCATCGTTGGTGAGGATGCCCTTTCATATGCAAAGAGTCATGTGTGGAAAACAATGGCTTATTTCCTTTCCTGGAAGAAACATGACGGACTGAAGCTAAAGAAGACATAGTAACACTCCGGACTACTTCAGGGTCAGATTTTGGGCACAACGCGAGTCAAATAATATGATGTTGTGTTTACCTTCAAGGGTCTAATTGTGAACGTTATTGAAGCTGAATGAGGTTACATGAAGGAAAGCCCTCGCTAAAACTGGACCTTTTTTACAAGCGCTTCTATAGGCCATTCAAACTCGATCCCAGTGAAATGAAAAACAAAAGCATCTGGTGTAAATACCTGTCTCACTGAGTGACATTAACTTTTTCTTTCAGAAGAAAGGCTTTATACTAATGGTAAAAACTTTTCAATTTGGTACGCATTATGCGGAAATGACATTCAGTGACTGCATTGAATGTCTTCTTGTCAGTAAAAACCCGTTAATGTTACACTTTGATTATCGAATAAACTTTTCAACAGGCAAGTTTGTCACTAATTATTCAAACCACAATATTTCTTCAATTTTAAAGCCCCATACAGTGCATTTGTGCTGCTTCTTTATAAAGTTGAAGATTTGCATTCGGGAAAATGGCACTAATGAGGCTTGGCGCGACGACGAATTTTTATAACAATTCCATCTTTTTACCAGTTGTTTAAGTGCAGACAGCGACGCATGCGCAATTCAGTCCCCACTAGTACAGCAGCGACACCGTGTCGAATAGCCCCGGCCATTGAGCATATTGACAAAAAACATTCCATTGTTAATACGTCTAGTCTTGAGACGAGGTCATTACTATTGACACACGGCAAACTGGGAACGCGATTCCGGCTGTCGTTGACTTCGGTCTTCGATAGCAGCTCAGGTAAGTGAACCATTAAGGTACATAAAAAGTATCCGTCACTAAACACGTATCCGATAATACTCAAACTAACTACCTTGTCAATGGAAACTTCACACACATTTCTATAAGACTCATTTTGATATCCTCCCACCGACCTAGGAATTGTATTGTTTACGTAATTATAACGAAAGTGAAACGGAGTTAGGAATCAATAGTTGGTAATTTACAAATATAATCGACCGTATTACTGCAATTTTAATCGTGAACTGCGTTTTTTACGGGGTTGTGAGGTTGACTTGTTCGTTCTTCATCGGGAACACGGTTGCCAACCTAGGGAGATATCCAGTGTTTATTTATCGGACTTGCTACTTGACTTGAACATATGGTAACTCGTTTCCACATGGTCACAAACAATTAGACGTCTGATCAAGTAGACAGCGTGTAGATTTCAAGCTTTGAGATGATAACATGCCGTAACTGCAGATTTCGCCATATGTGACTGAGGGTACAACTAACATTTTTCATGAGAAATTGTGGCCATGTTTAATACCCACTTAGAAGACTGAGCAAGTATTAGACGCCATTCAAACAACGTTAGCTATTAAAGGCAGTTTACGTCTTATGACGTACGTGGTGCTATTGTGAAACACACGATTAGGGCCTATTGTGTGTGATAAATTAAACTTTTGAAATGAATTCGCTCATTTCTATTTTCATACTGAGAATGAGTAGAGTAGATGAGGGCGAAGCCCTCAGACAGCTTCGCAAGATCGGAGGATCTCGCCTTCTGTCCTTGCTGTGGTTGGTGTGGACGTGGATCGAGGCCCAGGACCTGGTAGGCTCATGGTGGTGGTAGAGGTGGTGTTCTTGATCTTCTTCTGGAGACGAGACGCTGGCAACAGCGTTATTGACATCTTAGGTGTGAAGCTGGCTTGATGGCAACAGCTTAGAGTTTGATTCGCATGAAGCCTGCTTGTTGGCAACAGCTGTCATGCTACTGATTGGTTGTCTTTATACTGCCCCGACGCTCCTTCGGAACAGTTACCAGTAGCGCAGGGCCCGAACCCTTAGTGCTCCGGTAGAAGGTTTTCACGAAATTTGGTTGTCTTTATACTGCCCCGTCGCCCCTTCGGAACAGTTACCAGTTACCGAACCCTTCAAGTAGTGCTCCGGTACATGGTTGTCACTCACCGTTGTGGTTTATTTTATATTAATCATTTCATTTACATCCACCACGTGCTACTTTTGTTCATACACCTCACTACTCGTTGTTTCATTGGTCAGTTATTTCTCTTTGTTCAATCTAGCCCCTTTAGCCACCTTTCTTACCAACACCTGGGAACAATTTAATAACGCTAGAACCTCGCTAGAAAGGCACGACCCGCTCGTAAGATATCGCAAAATATTGCAGTTTATCCCACGTGCATTTAATCTGTCAAGGGAAATTCGGCCATGAAATAAAGTTTTCCGTATTCACCTCCCGCACTACTTCAACAGCGACCTCTGACATGGAAAGTTCAAAAGGTAGGTCAATGTCGATTCGACGTCTTCAGCCGGTTCGATCATCAAACTTTCCGAATATACTTTAAAGTAACACAGTTGCAACAGTGTAACTAACACTCTACATGCAACCAGACCCTAAACGTAAAATCTGGAAAAACTGTTAATTATAAGACACTTATGTCTCAGTTTTCAATTACTGAAAAGCATATCGTCTGCAACTCAGGCGCCGATTCCTAGGAAATTAAAATATCAAATATTGTTTTTTTAACTATTTCCAGGAGATGTTACAAGTTCACTGCTCAGTTGCCGTTTTTTTTCATCATCTTTGCTACCTCTTTTCAAGAAATTTACTTTTAAAACTGTTTCTTTTACAAGATAAAACTTGTAACCTAACGCGCAAGTACATACATATAGGATGTGATCCGCCATGTGAACAGTCTGGATGAAGTATTTGAAAAATTCGCCGAAAAATGCAAGAAACTTATAGATTCGAAGCGCATGGGATAAATACAAAACGTACCTCGACTGGTGTACATGAAGTAATATCCCACTCCGACCTTATTTCGCGTCGGTCTCGGTCGATACGCGAAATAATGTCTCGTGGGATATTTAATTTACTTCATGTACGCCATTCTCGGTACGTTTTGTGTATGTATTTTCAGTGAGACCGGTTGGAGCAGGTGATTTTGGATATTTTTCTCCGACGCCGTGTTTTCCGAACTGACTTTTCGCTGAAATTCGCTGTTCGATCACTTCCTCGTGACATTTCATTACGCCCTGCAGTGTCTCAACGTCTAGATCTTTCTCCACGCTCCTCTTCATATCGTCGGTATACCTATCGTCGTCAGGCTCCAATGGTCGTCCGACATCTTCTTTCGCGTGCAGTGCAGCTACGCGGGACTTAGCGTTCCAATCTAGAATGGTCGTCTGCTTATTAGAATGCGATAAATACAGATAGCTCATTGGATACTAACCTATCGGGAGAGATATGCACCAACGAAACTGTTTTTTAACCAATTAAAGAATTGTAGATTTTATTAATACTTTTTTGTTCATTTCCAGAAGATATTTTCGGAATTATATTTTCTTCAGACGGAAGAAAGAAATAACCCAGGGATTGTTGAATATGCAATGTATTTATCCCATGCAGTAGCAAAATATATAAGGCGGAAGGAAAAACTCTGCACACAAATGCAACACGCTTGGTGCATAACAGTTTCGGCCCACGCATTGGCCATCAAAATGTTGTCCACTTGTCTTTTTCTGCAAAACACAGTGCAGAGTTCAACATAATGCTGAAAGTTTCGGTCCAGGCATTTTGGATTTATTTGAACAAAATTAAAAGAGAATGCCACCCAAAAAACAACCTATTAGATCGAGTAGTTCTACTCGATAACGGTTCGTTCGGTTGCGTTACCTGACATCTGACAGCAGACGGAGGTGTCGAAATTATCCAATGACGTCATTGGTTTCATACGCAGTCTGTTCAACAGTTCACAACACGGTTTACTGGTGTCAGCTCATCGCTTGAATTCATCGTTTAACAGCAATAAATCATTAAATTTCGATGTAAAACGCTTAAAAATACACTGAGTTCTTATAAAAACGTGTAGTTTTATTTCGCTGTTACGGATTTATTGGTGTTTGGACCCACCGTAGCATAGAAAGTTCGGCAGGCCAATTTACCAAGGTCCGTTACAGGAGTGTGGAGTCTGTTCGGAGATAAATTCGAAGTATTCTTCCGAGAAATACAGACAGGAGAATCGAGGTCTGTGTTCTTTAGATTTGTGTGTGCGTGTGTGTGTGTGTGTGTTTTTTTTTAGTTCTAACGCACTAAACGCTTGTTATCCGGGCCAGTGGCTCGGAACCCAATCAAGCCTATCGCGGCCGCCGTGACTGGCACAAACACAAACCAGATGGAGTTGGAAAAGACTATAATAGTGAGCCAAAGAAATAAGGTGCACGTAATTATTTGTGAAAATTAGCCACGAAACTGAAAATCTACTTACTTATCAGGGGCCGCGAAATCGGGTTCCCCTTCCACAGACCGTTAGGGCAAAGGTTGTACAGTAACCATGATTTGAATAATGTATTTGTATTTCTAAACAAAGATTCCCCTAACATATGGCCATGGCACATAAAACCGAGTAATTGTTTCACAACAGCTTTCTGTCAGCAAACATTGAATTAGCATGCGCTCACCGTGACACGGCCTCGGTGCCCGGTCAACTATTGCCGGCATCAAAAGCCGGTAACGCAGTGGTTTATAAATGCTGGCTTCTCAACATTTGCACTCACGAATGCTGCAAAGGCATAACAAATTGTATCTATTGAGACACACTTTGTTTCAGATTTATAAAAGCATTGGTTTGGATGAGAATAATTCATTTTGACGACGAAGTTCACGGGTCGGGTCTGGCTATCAGTTCGAACCGGAATACACTGATCAAGAAATATTAGAGAGGCGCCGTGAACATGCACAGGCAACGGAACGTATGGATAGTTCCTTGGTAAGCCGGAATTGGTCAGAGAAATCACTGTCGACGAAATGCCGGCCACAGACACGGAGATGTTTCACGGCCTCATATAGTATTACTTGCTATTAACAGCATACCTTTCATTCTTCACTACCTCGAGCCACTTTCTAAAGCATTTTGGGCTCTTCAGGAAGTCGAAAAAACGATATACCCGCTTTCTTCACAGCTTCATAGTTCGGACAAGCGGGAACGATGCACGGCAGTATAGCGGCATTCACTCTGCAGACGCCGGTACCACTGACGTCGCCGCGTCGTTTCTCACCTTCCTCACAGGTTAACGCGACACCTCTCGGCAAGGTGAGGTCAACCATATAAGAAGCGATGTGGATATAGACCGATTAAGACGATAAAAAAGACTAATTAAATCGGGTGACATTCTCCTTTAAAGTACTTAAATTGATAGAGAGTGGTCAACAATAAAATAAATATTGAAATTGTTTCACTGTATTGCACTGTTACATATTACATAGCATAACATAATTAAAAATAAAAATGAGACCGAGCAACAAAACGCAAACGTAACTTGGGTATTTATTTATGTTTACATAAGCCTGTCAAAAGTGAGAAAAAATTTCAAACAATATGACACTGGATAATTTATTATAAGAAGTACTGAAAAGAAAAAGAAAGACAGTGGAGATAAATGGTTTCAAGAACAGTAAGAGCAAAAAGTGAACTCAAGAGGTCACAAACAAACGGAGTCAGGTCCATCTGGAATAAAACAACCAAACTTTTCCAGCGGATAAATTTTTGAAGCTTTATGCAACTCATCCCAGATGACAAGTGAAAACGTCACCATGAACGACTTTAGTGAGGAAGAATATAATGGTGAGATCTGATGAAACTAGATGGGTGGACATGTCATCCAAGCAATTATCTCCGAGCACTCAGTACGCGGGAACTGTAAACAACGGTCCTCCTTCATGTTTGTCCTAGGAACATTTGTTGTCATTGATAGCAGAAAGATGCACTTGGCCTGATAAATGGAGAATCTGCATTTTTTTGTGGCTGCGTGCAAAAAAATCTCTGCTTCTCGCTCATGCATTGGCGGCGTACCATAGAGGGCTGTGCCGCCCACTCCCACACTTTTTTTCAGTGCTGCGCAGCCCATGTCATGTTGTATTCTCTCGGCAAATTTTTGATTTAATCATGGTGTTATCATGTTCTGCAGGTGCTTCGTGAGTTGACATTGGCGCTTCAGTGAAGGACGGGCATGATGGCTTCTAGTTGGCATGATAAGAAATTGGGGTAAGCTAGATTAAGCATGTTCCGGTAAGTGAACAATTGTTTTCTGTGTAAACGTGAGATTCATTACAAGTTGAAATATAGACAATTTTTGTAAGGCAATTTCAAGATTGAGTTAGCGATCGTGCTTGTTAGATTTAAGGTTACAAAAAAGCGTCATGATTTGAAAGCTTCGTATAAAGCTTGTTTCTGTATAATATAGAGTCTGGCAGAGTGAACTCAAGGATGCAAGTTTAAGCGCACGTGATCTTGAGATCAATTTGATTTCAGTTCAAGCACAACTGAAATGTTTATCAGAAAGTGAATAAGTTATTCTTCCCATGTGCGTTGAAACAGTCGAATGCAATACGGCCATGTGAAATTGTTTTCTGTATTCACCTCTCGCACTACTTCAACAGTGCCCTTTGACAAGGAAAGTTCAAATGGTAGGTCAATGACAACTCGACTTCGTTAGCTGGTTCGATCATCAAATTTTTCGAAAATAGTTTAAAGTAATATAATTTCAGCAGTATAAATAACATTCAACAAGCAACCAGGTCCCAAAGATAACATCTGGTACAAAACTGTTAATTATGTGACACTTCTGTCTGAATTTTTAATTGCTAAATAATATGTCGTCTGCTACTCAGGCGCCGATTCCTCGGAAATGTTCCAAGTTCAATGCACAGTTACCGTTGTTTTCATCTTTGTTATCTCTTTTCAAGTAATGAATCGTTTCATTTAAAACTGTTTCTTTTACTAGACAAAACTTGTAACCTAACGCGCGAGTACATGCATATAAGATGTGATCCGCCACGTGAATAGTCTGGGTGAAGTATCCAAAAATCTGGCGAAAAAAAGAAACTTTGGAATTCGAAGCGTATGGGATGAATTCAAAACTTACCTCGATTGGCGTAAATGAAGTAATATCCCAGTCACTTGGCATGATTCCGCGTATCGACCGAGACCGAGGGTCGAAGTCGATATGCGGAATAATGTCTCGCATGTATTAATTATTTTGAAACTTGTACAAAGTCGACGATTTATGATCTATTGTAAAATGAACGGAAAGTGCTAAAAACGCAGTGAGTATGCAGAGCGCTTTAAAGTTTGACGGGATCGCCCAAACAGTTAAATTTGTACCGAAGTATCGTTTGCACGGGAAATTCGATTTTGACTTTCTAAAACCGCTCTGAGGTGGTGGCGTGTTACAACTATTATTAAAATGTCTTGGTCTATTTACACCGACCTCTTGTCTGTTTACACTGTCACGACGTCGGTCTATTCTCCGGCCATCGTCAGGTGTTTCCACGTCCTTACAAGAACGAGCAGGGATATGTGGCACATGGTGTGATTTTTTGTCCGAGGCAGGATTTGAACCCACGACTTCTGAAGCTACAGATAATTGAAGTCCAGCACCTTAACCACTACACCGATGTCTTTGTGGTGTAGTGGTTAAAAAATTCGTGAATATTATTTTAATTTTGAATAAAATATTTATTAATTTGAAAGTGTTCAGACTTATCGGAATCCTTGAGCCATTCCGAAAAAGCACTTTTATGAGGATCCCTAATGTTTACATCCAGGAATCATGAAAAACCGGGGTTGATACATTGTCTAGTCTTATTATAGGAGAAGGCAACCTTTGTAGTGGGATTTTTAGTAAACATACGGTTCGTTTATTACCTTAGACGTATTCTTCTGTTAATAAGGGTTCCCGTAATTTTATTAATTACTCATGCCTTACTGCGAAAGTGACGTTTAGGGGGTTAAGAATGTCAAGCCATTTTGTTTTCATACAGCATGACTGTGTGAGATGTCCAGTCAGTCAATGTTTTACCTTGGTTGTGATAAGTCCAGTCGTCGTTTGCGTTTGTTTGCATGTCAGTCAACACGCCGCAAGGTTGCTGCGTACCGAGACATACACTTTTATCGTCTCACGTGCACTTTGGGTATGCCATTTATATATCGGTTTCCGAAAGATGACACACTCCGCCGTACTTGGCTTGTTCGTGTGAAAATGTCACCCGTCCACGCAACGTACAAAGCAGTGGAGAATTACTGAGTGTGTGGCAAGCATTTTCTGCCGTCGGATTACGAAAGATATATGTACGCGGAATTGATGAAAGTTCCTGCAAAACAAGGCTGTTGATTCGCGGCAGTGTCCCATCGCTTCCCCAGGAGTGCATTTTTGAAGCGAGCTGTGGCCTCTACAGTGACTGGAGCCCCTTCATCTAATGTCACCCGTACTTCTGAACGAAACCCGTGCGTGCAATTCCGGGAACTGGCAGTGATTTGCACTATGCTGGTGTTGTCTCCAGCCCAGAGTCTGCAAGCAGACCTGAAGAGATGTCTAGTAGTAGGAGTATATACGGGGGCAGTTCGACACCCAGTGAGGAGGACAGTTCGTCATCCAGTGAACAGGCCGGTGAGCCAAACTTTGATAAGTTTATTGTAGACTTGACTAAAGTATTGGAGCTATTTAGAAGGTGCCAGGTGTGTGGCAAGGGAATATAAAATTCGGCGGAATGTAAGCGGTTTGGGTGCTCAAGTCATCGTCCAGTGGGAACAGCATAGGCATTCCATTGAGGTTGACATAACAGTGCGCACCGTGCATTTGGACCAAGACGTATCACCACGTCTGTCCTCGGCCTCTGCCTCATACCTCTCAACAGCTGCCTGTGCTTATTCTGCCTCATTAAACTTGGGCTCAAACATATATCCACCCACAGACTGCTCGTGAAAAAAATCCTCGTCACTACGTCACCGTGTCTGTGATATGGGTTGCCGACACGACCAGCCCCGTTTTCCGGCGATTACAAACTAAACGATCTCAAAACCCAACGTTAATAAGTTCTCTAACAACCTAGCTTGTCGTAGAATACTCGTCGAGGGGAAGTGGTGACGGCAAAGTCAGGAAACCAGGACGAAAACAACAGTAGAACAGATCCTCACAGTAAACTCAGTAACAAAGTGGCGGCATATTTTTAAACCCCTAAACGTCACTTCCGGAATAGGGCACAATTATTAAATAAAATTACGGGAAGCTGCAATTAATTGAAACATGTGTCTGGGATAATCAACGAACCGTATTTTTACTAAAATGACATGAAAAAAGGTTGCCTTCTCCTTTAATAGCTCGAGAGTCACAAAATTACAGTAGTGTTGAAGGATGGAAATATGTCAAACATTGAATTAAATTAATAATGAACCACTTTTATTAATCTCGCTGAGCACCACACCCAGTACACTACCCATCTGGTCTTTCCTGCTCAATAGTCAGACTATCGTGAGCCAATTTGCAATTTCTGAACAATAAGTTTCACGACCTGGCTAAAATGATGCCCGTATCAGGGAAGCAGTTACCCTAAGATTCGAGTAAAATAGTTGAATATTCCGTGGTTAAATTAAGAAAATCTCGCGTAAATTAAGAAAAAAGTCGGCAAAACCGTTTGTCCCCACACAGCAAAAGTTAAGATTTGCTATCGATCTTGACCTTCGCTATACGTGTTAGTCATGCAGCTCGTTTTGGAGAGCATGTTGGATTGTTCCACGTCAGAGCAGCGCAAGCTTTTACAGCCAGCTTTGTAAGTTAAGTAAAACCAGTTTTACAGAAAGCGCTTATGTTTTTGTATGCTGAATCAAGATACTTGAAGTTATGCAACAGACTGTCGATTATCATCGTAAAAAGGATATTGTGAAGCAGATAATACTAATACATTTCTGTAGTGCTTATAAGACAAATGTCGGATCGCACATTGATCTATCTAAAGCTCGATCTTTTGTATTCCTAAAAATTTGGCCCGTGGATTAACTTTTTGAGGCAGAGTTACTAAATTTAATGGGTTTCACGCTTTCCAGAAATGGTGATAGAATAAATATATGGTATATTCGTAATTGTAAAGAAATTGAAATTTCTCTTGAATTCATTGATTAAACGATGACGCCATCTTGAGTGTTATCGAAAATGGCCATCTTTTCAGTTTTAGAAGAATTTTTCATTGTCATAGGACAAAAATGATCTTTCTGCGCGACAAAATTCAGTCACACAATAGCGGTAGGGTGCTTAGATGTACGTGACAGAGGGCGCTGGTATGCCGCATTGGCTACTGGCTGGTTTCCTGCGTGCCGAGTCAGCACGCAGGTATCACGCAGTAGCACGCGCTTTATCATTGGTTGATTTAACCTCGTCAGTCGTTGGTTAGCTATATAACAAAGTGGGAAAATGGTGGACTACAAACGATTTCTATGCTTGTCAAGTGTCGCAGCAGCAATTATTTCGTTTCTGCAGTAATGTTTAATAGACGCGTGCCTGAAGCACACACGTACAATAAACACATGCTCGCACCCAGCCTTCAATATGGGGGGCATGAATTGCTGGAGTTGTGGACCCTTTTGGTAACAAAAAAGCGGGCGGACTAAAAAAAACGGGAGCACCACTGTGAATTGCGCGTTTGTGCTTGTTTAGTGGATTTTGTCTCATTTTCTCGGACCTTTTTCCCCACTTCGCCAAATGGGGGGTTCATTCGAGCCCCCCCCCCCCTTGGTGCGTGCATGAAAAACGCCGTCATCTGGCTGGTTTAACTACGGTGTGACGGTTATTCCTACATTATGAATACGTAAACAAAAGTCAGCGACAGTAGAAAGATGCACTCCGAAAAGGCGCAACCACAATTTTCTGGGATTCACATTTCTTGAACATGAATTTTAAGCATCAATTTGTCTGTACAACAGACCCCATTTACACTTCCTCCATCAGACATGCCAGTTTGTTTACGTAAAGCGCTGCCTGTTGAGAATTCGACCACCCAATCAGAAACGCCGGTGTAAAAAAAATTCCCGAGCAAACTTAAGTGATACCTGCGTCTTATCTTATCTGATCAATATTGCGGCTTGCAAACCTTATGTGTTGCCAAACAGCTCTGATGAGACACACTTGGAGAAAAAGAATAGAAAATTAAAGGTGATGTCGACGAGTACGAAACCAAGAGCATTAAAAACCACTACCTCGATCAACGCCTATTACACCAAAGTACAGTAAAAATTTATGGTCATTAGTATTTTGCTTGTACATGTATCGATGTGACGGTCGAGTTCAGCGTAGTCGTTGTAGTCCAGTTGTCACAGCACGTGAACTACACGTCGTAAAACACCTGGCCTCGTCAGGTGATTTTCTTCATGATAATTATAGAGACTAGAGAGATATGCTAACCCCAGTTACAAAATTCGTCTTCATGAGGAACGGAGATAGTGCATTCCAGGCTCGTAGCCAGCATTGCACGGATTTCCCAGTGCAAGAAAACACGGTTATTAATGTCTGATTTTTGAGAAGCGACAGTGTAGACAGTGAACTTACCGTCGGCGTGTACTGAATTTAAAAGAATGGAAACGCACACATGTCTACACGCATGCATGTCATTCCACCAATCCACTGAATCAAAGTGGACACTGGATGAACAACATATTTGACGATCACTGTCAATTCGAAATTTGAAAATGCATGCACTTTTTATACTATGTTAGCAAGTCAAAATAGGAGATAACATCCCCATTTTCTGCTGTTTTATTTCTTGGTCGATTCAATTTAAGGGATTCACATCTCATTACTTTTTGGGAGCTCTCTCGATGCTATATAGCTTGGCTAGGTAGAGACATTTACTTTTAGATTCGCTTGTTACCCTATGTAGCGACCACGCGCGTTCAGTGCCGATGAATAACATAAAGCCTCCTCTAATCGTCTGCACGATCCTGTCATCTACGCAAATATCACTCTGGCCGGGTATGGCCCGATGATTATGTGAAGCAATTTGAATCGGAAGCAAATTTAAAATTAACATGAACTTGGTTATGATTGTGGTTAGTAGTGCCAGTAGCCGCAACAATTTTGTTGTTGTTGTTATTGTTGTTGTTGTTGTTGTTGTTGTTGTTGTCCATCTATATCCCATCTTATCCTATCGGATAGGCTAGGGCTGGACCTTTTCCGCGGGGGCTCGATCGAACCCTTACAAACCCACTCGGGCCCCGGCTGTATTCTATCCCATGATTCAACACAATCACCAACAGAGCTCTTCACTTGTCACCATTTTGCTAGGTACAGGCGCCCGGGCATAATCGCGAAATCAGTCGCCTTTCACTCGCATAAGTTCACTTAGTCTTGCGTGATCTTCTTTTCGGGATTTTTTGCGTCTGTAGAACCTATCCCAAAATACCTGAAGAGCCCTTATTTCACAAACGCCTCCACGCTTGATTTCCCAATCTCTCTAATTTCGAGCTTTCTTCACTGACGCCCTCTAGTGAGCGTCGAGTCTTGAGCGAATTTGTTGCCATAGCTTCCTCACTTTGTTTCCTTTAGGAAATGTGCAGGTCTGGTAGAACACATGGAAACCAAATGGGCAGCAGCTTTGCAAGGAGAAAAAGCCTTGCAGAGAACCGAAACTTTGGAATACTTCTCAGAAGTTAAGGCTCACCTGACGGACTCTGCGACAGTAGAGAAGTTTGAGAAGCTTCAGTCAGCATCCCTATGCGATTTGGGTTTAAGTGACGATCAAATTCCACTAAGACTGGCGTCTTGCCAAAACCTTGTACATCTTGACTTGTCGTCAAACAATCTGGTATCAATTCCGAAGGAGACATTCTCACTTTTGAGCCTGAAATATGCGAATTTTTGTTTAAATAGCATTCAAGTCATCCCAAGCAATATTAAATTGTTAACACACCTGGAAAAAGTGAATTTAAGTTACAATGAAATAAGTAACCTGTCACCAGTTACTGCATGTACAAATCTGCAAATGTTATGGATAGCTGGAAATAGATTAAGTGATATTCCAACTGATATAAGAAATTTAAGTGAGTTGATGGACGTTGATTTATCTGATAATATGATAACTGATCTTATCCCTGTTTTGGGATGTAAAAAGTTGACGGTACTAAAGTCGAATCACAACAAGTTAGAGGGCCTTAATGCAGGGTTAGCCACGCTAGGTGAGCTAAAGGAGCTTGATTTGTCCCACAATAAGGTAACTGACATAACTCCTGTTGTTGAATGTGCGAAACTGCAGATTTTAAAGGCGAATGACAACCAGTTAAATGGCCTTCCTGCGGAGTTGGTCAAGTTAAGTGAACTGAAGAAGCTTGATTTGTCCCACAATAAGGTAACTGACATTACACCTGCTGTTGAATGTAAAAAGCTTTTGGAGCTTCGTGCGAATCGTAACAAGTTAGTAGGTCTTCCTATAGGGTTACGCAAGTTAGGTGAATTGAGAAATCTTGATTTGTCCAGCAATGAGATAGCTGACATTACACCAATTGTTGGTTGTACAAAGCTCGAAGAGTTATTGATGAATCGTAACAAAGTAGTTAGTCTTCCTGCTAAGTTACGGGATTTATGTGAACTGAAAGAGCTTGATTTGTCCCACAATAAGGTGATTGACATTGCACATGTTGTTGAATGTGCAAAACTGCAGAGCTTACGGGTGAATCACAACAAGCTAGAGTGTATTCCCAATGGGATGAGCAAGTTAGGTGAGCTGAGAAGTCTCGATTTATCCCACAATAAGATATCTCAGATTACACCTGTTGTTGAGTGTTCAAAATTGCAGGTACTAAAGGTGAAGTATCTCAAGTTAGAGGATCTTCCTACAGGGCTAAAAAAGTTGAATGAATTAAAAGATCTTGATTTATCTTACAATGAGATATCTGATATTGCACCTGTCATTGAATGTGCAAACCTTCAGGTGCTAAAGGTTAAGTCTAACGATTTATTGGAACTTCCTACTTCCTTAGGGAAGTTAAGTGAACTGAAGAAGCTAGATTTATCCTTCAATGAGATAACTGACATTTCACCGGTAGTCGAATGTGCAAAGCTACAGGTATTAAAGCTAAAGTCCAACGAGTTAGCGGATCTCCCTACTGGATTAGGGAACTTAAACGACCTAAAGCATATTGACTTATCCAATAATAAGATAACTGATATTGCAGCTGCTGCTGATTGTACAAAGCTGCATGTTCTAAAGGTGAATCGTAACAACTTGAAGAATGTTCCTAGTGATTTAGGGGAACTAGGAGAGCTGAAGGATGTTTACTTATCCGGTAATAAAATAAGTGACATAACAGCAGTTGTTGGATGTACAAAGCTGAAGAGGTTAAACGTGTCACACAACAAGTTGGTGACAATTCCAACTGGTATGAGGAAGTTAGGGGAGCTGCAATATATTGATCTTTCATTCAACGAGATTGGAGACTTAAATAGTCTTTGTGAATGCACTAATTTAATTGAGTTACACTGTTCAACCAACAAGATATCTAGATTACCTGAAGAGTTAGGACAACTTCACAAATTAGAAGTGTTCGACATCCGTGATAATGAGATAAACCAACTTCCATTATATTTTGATCTGTGTGATTCTCTGACAGACATAAAGTGCAGCGGTAACCCATTAACAAGACCACCACTCGAAGTTTGCAGTTGTGGGCCAAAAGTAGTATTCCAGTATTTCAAAGATCTCCGAGAAACTGAATGTTCCCTTCGCAAACAACAGGTGGTACTGTTAGGTGAAACTGGTGCTGGTAAAACTAGCCTGGCATTGACGTTGAAGGACGGAAGGTCTTCTTTAACTGATAGCAGTGATCGCACTCATGTACTACAGAAATACATCTGGGTTGTAAAGGATTTCTTGAAGTTGCATATCACAGATTTTGGTGGCCATCAAATATATGAGTTGGCACACAACTTCTTTTTGTGCTCTGAGGTTATTGCACTGCTAACTGTTGATTTGTATCAGTATACAAGTGATAAGTACCATGACTTGGTCGGTCGTTGGGTGAATTCGATATTGTTCATGTCGCCAAAGTCTACACTGATGGTAGTTTGTACTCACAGTGACTGCTGTAGCAAGGAGTCAATTCGAAAATCAAGAAAAGACATTTTAGATCAGATCAGAAACCAACAGACCAGGTTTGCAGACTATGTGCAATCTCAGCTGAGCAACATTGAGGTGAAACTGCAGACCGCCATTGAAGATGAAAGTGATGAACTTCAGAGTTATTCAAGATATCTCGAAGACATCTATGCCGCGAAAAGCAGAGAATTGCAGTGTTTGCGGTCAAATTTTATTCAATTTGAACACGTGTTTGTAGTAAGCTCTGGTGCATCCATGAGTGGTATTTCTGACCTTCGTCGTGCATTGATAAGATGTTGCGAGCAAAAAGCCGTGACTCTTCCAGGTTCTTGGCTGTCGATAGAAGACCGAATGAATGCAGAAGATGTTAAGGCCAAACTTTACATATCGTATGGCGAATTTTGCAATATTGTGCGTCGAGGGTTATCCAGTATTGGCTTTCAAGCAGACCAGGCATATAAAACTGCTGAAGCCCTCCTTTCGTATCAGCATCGGTGTGGAGGTTTTTTGTGGTTCAAAGACGACAGTCGACTAAAGCAATGCGTTTTCCACAGGCCAGAAATGATTGTAAACTTTCTGAAGTCAGTTTTTCATCATGACATGGACACGTTACTTGACCATACCAATTCTGTGTTCGGAGCCTGTTTCACCAAGATTATCTTTGAAACGGAAAAAGAAAATTTATTGCAATATGGTAGGATTTCGTCTAAACTTCTACGCTGCTTAGTAAAACGTTTTGTTACAGACGAGGGCATGTCCAGAACCATGATTCATCTTTTGGAGAAATTTTCCCTTTGTTTCACTGTGTCAGAAAATGATGGAGCTAGATGCCTGTTGTTTCCTTGGTTTCTTAGCAATGACGAACCACCTGCTCTTAAGGAGGAAAAGTGGTTGGCCCCCTCGCCTAATGAGTATCTTTATGAAGTGAAATTCAACTTTCCAGTACAATGCCCCACTGGTTTCTTTGAACGTGCTGTCGTCATATTGCACCAACAGTTTACCCATTTTGAGGAATTGGCACAAGATGTCATTGTTTGGAAAAATGGTGTCTATTTACACGACGATGACGACAAAGTATTGCTAACCAGAAGACCGGACGGAGGGGACATTTCTGTTGCATTATCTGTAAGGGGCCATAATGTCACGACCTTGTGGTCGCAGTTTGAAGACGCCTACAACGAGCTTGTTAACCTCTTGAAACAATGGCCTGGTGCTCCATGCGATATGCTGTACATGTGCCCTCATTGTCTCATCAGCAGCCAAAAGTCACCTTCATGGTTTCCGGCTAACAAGTTGCTACACCCGAGAAGAAAGCTGGGGAAGTATCTGCCGTGTAAGAACAGTATCGACAAGAAGGTGCCAGTAGACGTGGTCATTCCAAGAGGTGTGTTGCTTTTTTCTGCCAATTAATCGTCCACGTGTGGCGCGGTTTATAGAAACAAATTCGATTATCTCAGACCAGCTAGTGATCTTTTCCGTTCCTGTGAACTTTAGTGTACTGAATAATATTTTGACAGTTTACTGACTGTGAAACGTGCATTTAGTATACATACTGCATTTTGCTGTACAGCTAAAAATGCAGCGAAGAACAATCTTTTCAATTCTAAACATGTCGAGAACGCCGGCTTGTGTCAGAACTAGTCGTTATCAAACACGTGATTTATCTTGAAAGACCTGGGCCAGGGTCTAATCTTTGTACTCATGCAGAGTATAAAAAGACACTTATCTTGATTTCGTAGAAATGAGAAAAAAGTTTCGAGGTTGAATTTGAGTACAAATGTTACAACCTGAGCTCTTTGATACTGAAAGTATTTTCACTCCTGGTAACAGGGTTGCGTTTTCTGGTGCACGTATACAATATTCTTGTTGCTTATTACCGTCCCTGTACTTTATGTTAGCACTCTGGGTTAAAAAAACTATCTGTATGGTGAAACGTCCTATACTTTCTAGGTGTGATTGGTGCGCTGTACGAATCCCCGGTACCAAAGAGACGTGATGTGGTTGCGGTTGACAGGATCCATTCAGAGGTGAATTGGAAACGGATCATTTTCGTTTTTCAACAAATTAACGTTTTCTTTACGATGCGTTTATTTTTACTTTTTATGGCTATGGGTGCACTTTTAAGTGCACCAAACCGTCGCAGTTAAGACAATGCATATTCAACCTATTTAAGCGATGTCTCAGAAGGTACTAACAAGCTTTTGAGGAACTATCATCATTTCGGATTTATAGTTTACATTATTTCGCAGGATCTCTTCAATTTTACAAAAAATACTATTGTGGCACTGCAGCCATTACAATCATGTTTATGATGTGCAATATCGAGCCTTACTATCTAAGCTAATCTGCAGAGAACGACATCAGTTGAAGCTGGATGGTTTCTTTGAAGATGACGGCGGATTTTAAGGTTATAGCGAACCGGTCATGTTGCCCGACCGGTGAGGGTACCAGCGTAGGATTCTATTCATGGCGGGTTGAGTACTCAAGCGTCACCCCATTTATGGATCCAATTACTGATTATTATTCTGCGCGTGCTCGCGCACAGTTTTATTTGTTTACTTCTATTTTTAGCACCAACTTCGTTGAAAACACGACTGGATTTTTTGTTTGAGAGCTTAAAGGCGAAGGCAACCTTTTTTCATGTCATTTTTAACAAAAATAAAGTTCGTTGATTATCCCAGACATACTTTTCACTTATTTACTGCTTTACGTAATTTAATTAATTACTCGTCGTCTACTCCAGAAGTGATGTTTTGGGAGGCAAGAATTTCGCGCCAATTTCTTTTCTATAGTCTGACTGTGAGAGCAGTCGAGTCAGTCATTGTTTTACCTCGGTTGTGATAAGTTCGGTCGTCGTTTGCTTTTTCTTACGAGTCAGTCAACATGCCACGCTGTTGCTGCGTACTGGGCTGTACTCATTATCGTCTCACGTACAGAGGAAGAACTGTCCCACTGGAGGGTGATCTGAGCACCAAAACTGCTTACATCCCGCCGTGTGACTCTCTCGTCACCCACCTGGCACCTTCCAAATAGCTCCAATACAAGTCCACAATAAACTTATCAAACATAGGCTCACCGATCTGTTCATTGGATGAAGAACTGTCCTCTTCACTGGGTGTCGAACTGGGCCTGTATTCACTCCCACTACTCAACATCGCTGCAGGGCTGCTTACAGGCTCTGCCGGAGCTAGAGACAACAACACAGGGCGAATCACTGCTAGTTCCCGGAATTGCACGCAATGGGGTACGTTCGGAGGCACGGGTGACAGTAGATGAAGTGCCTTCAATCACTGTATATAGTGGCCACAGCTCGCGAGGCTTCTCGCTTCAAAAACGCACTTCTCGGGGTTGGCGACAGGGCACTGCCGGCAATCAACAGCGACGGTATGGTACCCTTCTTCAGGCGTTGTTTCGCAGGGACCTTCATGAATTCAGCGTACATATCTGTCATAATCTGACAGCAGAAAATGCTTGCCACACACTCGGTAACCCTCCACTGCTTTGTACGTTGCGTGGACGGGTAGCGCTGCATTCTTCACATGAACGAGTTAGTCAAGTACTGCGAAGTGTGTCATCTTCAGAAAGCGACGCAAGGTACCCAAAGCGCGTGTGAGACGATAATGAGTACATCCTGGCACGCAGCAACAGCGTGGCATGTTGACTGACTTGTAAACAAAAGCAAACGACGACCGAATTTATCACAGCCGAGGTAGAACAATGACTGACTCGACAGCTCTCACAGTCAGACTATAATGAAAAGAAATTGGCGCGAAACTCTTGCCTCCCAAAACGTCACTTCCGGAGTAGAGGACGAGAAATTAATCAAATTACGAAAAGCTGTAATTAAGTAAAAAATGTGTCTAGGATAATCAACGAACCTTATTTTTGCTAAAAGTGACATGAAAAAAGGTTGTCTTCGCCTTTAATATAACTGATTTCTCTTGTTAGCAGAAAGTGAGCACATCCGCACTTGGACAAGACTCTGAAGTACTTTGTCAGAGAGGCAAGGACACAGTATCTGGGCACTTCATGAGATCTTTGACACAGGCATTCTCGTCTGTAGCCAAAGTCACGTGGTCAAATGGTATCAGTGGTTCAGGCTTTCGAGTTGGCTCTCGTTATCTGATGACAAACTACCACGTGGTGCGTGAAGATGCCGCCCTAACTCAAGGTAAACAATATGATAAGTGACGGAGAAATATTTCGGACCAAACTGAGTGTTGTCAATTAAGATCCTACACGTGGCTTCGAATCCGGCTAACATAGCTGAACGGCCATTCAGCCTGTGACGCTTCGTTTTTTTTCTTTTGTGGAAAACAAAAAAAAAATTTCCTGCACCAACCAGAGTAATCATAAGAAAATAACTCTAGTTTAAAGATGATTTGATCAACATAAGTTACTTAAAATGAATTCACATGTGATCCTTCTGTAGCACCTTTTGAAGATTGACAGCTGATGCTGCGCGCTTGGTCATACAACTGTCCTAATGTTTCAAACCTGGAAGCCACTTCACTGCAGAGACAGATCGCTCGACTGAGGCGCTAAACGTCCTTCCTGTGAAATACATTGGTTTGACAACATCCTTATTGTCCCGTAGACGACAATTGGTACTAGCCCCTATCGTAAATCTGTCGTAGTACACTGCGCACGTAAACGCCATTCTCTATCCTTTCCTCTAAACTGATCGCTTCAGCTGCAATAACGGGCCACGCTTCCCGATTAACTTCATTGGTAAGTACTGAGGACAACATCTGTACTGTTCCGGGCCGGAAGAAGCGGTGGCCGGGGAGCACGTGCTTCATCCCAAAAAAATGCAGGCGTTAGGGTTAAGCCGTGACAACCGACGTAGGCGTAGGGCCGGCGACAGTCGAGAAAAGAAAGACCACGAATACAGATAAGAGTGAAAATCCAAGAGAACATTTGATAACTCAGTATCAGTGCATGGTTTACCCTTTGAGGGCCCTGGCCAGGACATTAATTGTTGGGAGCGTCTCCGTTTTATGCAGAATAGGTCGTCTAAACGCATTTGAAAACGTGCACATATTCATTCATGTATTTCGAAAAATCGAGAAAATTTGTGAAACAAAGCTTTTGCGGAGCGAAGCAGTTCCGGCACTGGATTTTAAAATTCATCAACACAATTTTACGAATGCAAAACTGTATTTTTCCAGAGACCCCTCTCTGGCAAGGGATGACGGAGACAACTATCGCTCTATTTTTCCGTACGTTTTTTTCTAGAAAATTGTATATCACTTGAGAAAAATTGATGAACTGAATTTCTGCGCATTTATGGGTATTCGAAAATATAGATATTTTCATATTTAGGGGCCCAGCCTTTGAAGGGGATTCATTGATGACATTCAAGGGGCCAGCTAACCTTTTCGTGTTTTATTGACAAATTCTTAAGGGTCCGCTTACCGAGAGAGGGTCCAATGTTGGAATCTATTATCTCTATTTTTGTTTGTTTTTCTTTGTGAAATCGTACAACCGGCTTTTATGTTGAGGAAGGTCATTTCTTGCAGGGTCACACGACGATGGAATGAACTGCCACTCTTTTCCACGCTTGATGATGTTTAGTCTTTCGTCTTAAGGTGTCCCGTTTCAGACGAGACCCTCTCTCGGAGGGGGGAGGGCGGTTCGGGGAATTGTCTTTTTGTCCTTCTATGCATGTAAATCCGACACAGCCAAGTTAAGATTCCAAAATTCATCCAAAAACAAAACATTCGTGCACAGCACAGCAGTATCAAGACATTCTACCCGAACAACCAAAAATGTGAAAATTACAATGGGATTGACTGCCATCAAAAAGATGAAATTTTGTAAAACGTGAAGACCCCTATTCGTGAATTGTAAGGAATTCGCACATGTAGAAAAGACTTTCGGGGCTACGATTTGTAATGACCGTGTGCAGTGTCGAACGGGGGTACTCGAAGTACTCGCAAAAATAAACAAAGATTTCAGCGTTCCTTGGAGTTCAAGTTTAACTCATGTTCCCCCGGTTACCCATCAAAAATCTGCGAACATGCCTGCGGAAATTGTTTATAACATTCCATTTTCATGAACAAATTCGTTGGTTTCTGATTTATGTATCTACGAAAATCGACATTATTTATAAATGATTTTTGACAATTGGAAGGTAATTTTGTAATAATTGGTGATGTTTCAGTGAATTTAGTTGCAGTCTGAAGTTTGAAAATTTTCTATCATCCGATCCCCAAATAGTGAAGTACACTTAGACGGGTTTTGCCTACCTAAAATAACTCTAAAGACATTGATGAAATTTGGACAGTTCCCAAAAGTATACTCACAATTCAAGTGGCAATAAATGTATTGCTTTTTGACTTACCGGTAGGTACAAGATTTGTCATTTAAACTCCCAAAACAAGAGATCCAAAAGAAATTAAGTCATTAAATTATGGAATCGATTGTTGGTTTCTGATTTACATGTTTATGTATGATAAAATCGACTGATTGATAGATGATTTTTAACAATTAGAAGCAAATCTTGTAAGAAATGACGATGCTCCACTGAACTTAGTTGCAGGCTGACATTGAGAAAATTCGATCTTTCATCAGATGCCCAAATATCAAAGTAGGCCTACACTAAGTCTCAAGGATACTGGTGAATGTGAAAAATTCTTTATTGACGTAGGAACTAGATTTATTGTTTAAAGTCACAAACAGTACATCGAAAAAGAAGTTTAAGTCCTTAAATAAATAAAAATAAACTCATTGCTCATTAACTTGGAAAGGTTGTCTTTGCACTTCCTTGATGGTTTTAGTTTCAGTAGTATTGCGCAATAAATTTTAGTTCTTCGAAACTGAATTGTTTGCTTGCCATTCCCGTGCATACTACACAGACGGAGCCGTCATGACTGACTGGTATAATCATGCAGTAGACCCGCGTAGAATCTCAGTGATCCATGGGAATTGAATTTGAACCCCAGACATTGTGTACATTTTTTGGGACACACTGCATCATTTTCCCTAGCTACCAGAAACTGGACTACCGGCCGTTTTTCAACAAGAGATTTTGAAACAGCCCAAAGGCACTATACCGGGGACCTCGGGACCTTTCCAAAAATTCATTAAAGGAGTGACCATTATCATTGAAATGAACTTTTCCCGAAACTGGATCCTATAAAACTAATTTTGACCTTAGAACCAGCGCATGAGAAGGATAGGTTCGTGCTAAGCTGCCTGTCTTAAGTGAATCATAGCTGAGCTGACCAGCGACTAGCTTCAGTTCATCGAATTTTGTATTTTCACACTGTGAGATCTCAGCTACAATTACGTGAGGCAGCTCCCAGCTACCTGTCTGTGCGCTGGCCTTAGGCCCATTCTTATTTTCTGCAAAACTTTGTTCGTTCACGGTTACTCAAATCCTGATGGCTGCATTCCCGGGACAGTTCCCCACCTATGTGGGGGGGGGGGGTTCGGTACAAATATGGCGGCATACGGAGGGTGGAGGCGGAAGTGGTGGCAAAAGGAGGGGGTGGGGGTAGTTTGGCGAAGTCGAATTGCTTTGTGTCTCTCCCCCCAATAATGTTTGCCTTCCTGGCCTGTTGTTCTGCCCTATGAATATGACTTCCAACACTGCCAACATCCACAAGCAAGTTAGCATGACCACCTTCTCTGCGTATCTGCCGATCCAGAACCCAGCTTTGGAAATCCTACACTTTCAAAGCGGCTATAAAACCACCTTCCGCCACAAAAATAATACCACTTACCGTTTTGGAATAAATTGGTCTCAAATTGTTCAATGTACTCATAATATTGAGTAGAAGATGAATTGCCATTAGCGTGTCATTTTATTCACCGAGCACGGCCTCGAGGATTACCGAGGTGTCTGTTCTTTGCAAGACAAAAATCACCTCCCATCTGTGTCGGGAACAAGTTGAGAATATATTTTAGCGGTAAGTGGTCTAAATCAAATCTTAGTTTCTTCGACGGTTTATTGCTGCTTCAAGCCAGTTTCCCTTGAAGGACATTTAAACTAAACAAGTGTCATTTAGCCAAACTGTCTCTAGATCTATACACTCTAAATACAACTCCCTTTAATGTGAAACGTTTTCAATGATATCAAAGTTATAGGTCTTTCCTCTGATCCGCGGATAGACTGAGCAGATTGCAAGTTTAGTTTTCAATTCTTGGATAAAAAGATTTGAAGTACAACGGTTGTTTCACTTGATTGCTTCAAAATTGTTTGCAGACGAAGAAAGAAGAAGGCAAAATACACGATTATGCCTATTCCACTTTGACAGACCGTACCAGTACGGTGACGAAGCGAGCATGAGGTCAGTCCATCTTGCCCCCAATTCTGTTGCCATCTATGACAGAGCTCTGGATTACGCCGTTCTAGAGCTCCTCGTTGAACCAAACAGTCAGTTGCCCCAAGCTTTGACTAAGTTTACAAAGTTAGGTAGACACGAGAAGATACACATCGCTGGTCACCCTGATGGTCAAGCCAAAGTAGTGGACATGCTGTGCTCAGTAGTACACCATCCTCTGGCGGGCCAGGTAAGTTACTATAACAAATCTACGATTGTAGTCCTGTTTTAGTTCTCCTGTTACCTCCTGATTATAATAGGCAGTTGACTCGACAAATACTGATAGATATAAGTATTCACAATTCACCACCTACGTTCGATTTGCACTGCTTAGATGAACAAATAATGAAAACTATAAACAACAGTAAAAGCTAAGATGTAACCCATTCATTAAAGATCTGATTGTTATTTGTATTTTTTCCGCTTTTTCATCAGGGGTTGTCGAAAACTAGGACCTTTTCAAAATCCCAGACATCTGGCCAGAATCTTTTACACTCATTATTTTCACTAATACATTGTGCCCTCATGCTATCAATCAAATTCAGTTTATGCAGCCCCTGTTGGCAGAGCTTGAAAATGTCCCTCTCGGACATTCCCAGCATCTGTGAATGGATGACTGCGTCAGTTACATGATGTGCGCCAACAGCAGTGTGGCTTTAGATGAGACAACGTGGAATTTTAATTGTGTAAACTAACCTGGCAACCGTGAATAAATTTAAGTTCAGAATCAATCCTGACATACATGTAGTTGATGAAACTAAGAATCCCCGTAAATCTGTGTCGCAATGCAAACCCCAAGTTACACGTATGATTTGTTTGAATGTTAGCTGGGATTATTTCCATCAGTTTTCGCATGAGAATTGTACATTTTGTCTAGGATGAAGCTCTGTACCACGCGAGTGAGAAAATGACCTTTGGAAGTTCTGGATCTCCAGGATTGGTCGGCGACGCAGAGGACAATGCCCGTGTTGCTGTGGTCCATTCTGGTCGATACAATCATCTAGTACCTCCAGGACCTCAGACGTACGGTGTTGAACATGGTATTCGGATGGAAGCAATCTATCACCACTTGAATAGCAATAATGAAACTCTGTGCAACGACGTATTCCCCGAGGGAGAACCTCAGTGAACATGGCTTGAAGAATAAGAATGCATGCATTTGTCGGCTGCAAGAACGATAATGTCCGCGTTAATGCACCTATTCTCCCGGCTGATTTAGAGAAGCTTGCCAAAGCGTATAATGTATATCTAGGAACCGTTACATGCAGGTGTACATCCAGGTTCCATTCATTAATCCCAACATGGAACTTGTATTGTTCCAATTACACGGGTGAGAAACAACATGACCGCCGATCCTCTAAATCGGACCGACTCACCCAAACAGGACTGACGCACCTAAAAACATGACCGTCCCACCACAAAACAGGACTGACGCACCTAAAAACATGACCGCCCCACCACAAAACAGGACCGCCGGGGACTGAGTAGTTAAGGCCTTTGTGTGATACTGCGGGTTATGACGTAACCGGTCAGATAGCTGTGTAAAGACTATCGCCAAAATAAAGCTTGACAGCCTTGCGTTGTTGAGCTCCGTTACATCCCCGACATTGCCCACAGCCCGGGTAGTTCTGCTCGTCACCTCGTCGTGGAACTTACATCAACATGTAGTAGAGCGCGCGACCGATGCAGGCGCATGCAAAATCTAGGCGTCAACCAACACTCACCTTGCAGTTTGCAACCGCTTGAGTGAAAAACAATCTAATGAACTGTTGTAATAATAAGTGACATGTGCACGCGCCATTTCCTCAGAAAAATTTTGAGACATCTTTCGAAAGATGATGACAACTTGGCGGCAACAAGGTTTGTTATGAAATTCGGTTTGCTGGTATTAAAGTACTGAAAACTTATAACGAAATGAAACCAGTTTCGATAATTTGTTGTGCCAGGTACGCAACCTTGTAGAAGGACAGTTGACTGAAGAATCGGGGGAAAAGGAACCGGCCAATGTAAGCCGACTTAAGAGAACGCAGAATAACGACAGAACGACAATTTCTCTCGAGCGCCGATGAAATAATTTAGTTTACTCAAGGAAGAGTGTCGTTAAAAAAAATTCGCCGGGTAAAGATTTTACATGTTCAGTTTTTTACCCACATCGGCGCAAAGCTGTACATTTAATGTACAGCTTTGCCGCACAAAGGCAGCTAGTATGATGATGCTTCACCCGAGAACCAGAACGTCCGTTTTTTTACTTGACTAACTTTAAACGTCAAATTGGAGAAAATGATTTTCATTTTGTTCTAAAACTTATGCAGTGGATAAAATTATAATTATTTAGCTCAAAAGCGTACAACGAGGTTGTTTTGTGTTAGATTTATTAAATGTTGACCTTTCAACTGTTTATAAGTCACATACCGCAGCCGGGAGCCTGGTGATGAGTAAAACTCAAAAGCGCCGCGTATTACAAAGCGAAGTGTCCTTTGTTGCTCACAAAAGATTTCGGTGGATTAATCGGCACAAGACCTGCATATGCATACGTATATAGCCCCATTGTATGATCTGTGTAGGCCTAACGGTAATAAATCTTAGCCTGTTAGTTGTTGCGGTTTTAGTCCCCGGCGGTCCTGTTTTGTGGTGGGGCGGTCATGTTTTTGGGTGCGTCAGTCCCATTTTCTGGTGCGGCGGTCCCCTTTGATCCCCGGAGGTCCTGTTTAGAGGACCGGCGGTCATGTTGTTTCTCACCCGTGAATTAAAGAAGCCTGGAACGCTCACCAGGTATTTTTACGGTTTGTTTGTAAAGATTTTGAATGTCTGCTGATGTCAAAGCATATTTCGTTTAGTTTTAAAACTCAACTGCTCGTCACTTCCTCGATTCTTCTCTCACAAGGCAAAGCACGAGTCTTTCACATTTGCCTCATATCAGCCATTCTGATTAAGAGGTAATAGTCGTAAGTCGTGACTGTTCCGTCCAAAATTATTTCTAAATGTATCGTAGTATTCAAATATGTTCTAAAACGCACTTGGAATTATTTTTTTGGAAAATTGCTTGCTTCTCTTAAATGAGAGAAAGAGTTGTAAAGCCATGAATATTGGTCAGTTATTACACAGACTGGTCTTGAGTTTAAAGACATTTCGGGAACGAATGTGCTCTGGGAACGAGAAACGCATCTATTAGTTGACAAACAAATTTGGAGACAGCGGTGCCGTCCTTACTGAGTCCAATGAGTTAGGTTCACGCATTGGTTCTGCAAAACAGACCAAAACTAGAACTGATTTGCGGCAAAAAGTAGGTGATAATGCTAGTAGTTATTGTTACACATGCTACTTGTGTAGCTTTACCATGTTAACCTGCAATTTCTATTCACGATTTAGTACAGGTACATCGCAAAACAAAAAATGTCTGCCACAAAAACCTTGAGTCACAAGAAAAAGCATACATCCTTCATAGAGCCACATTTAAGCCATTGCGCCTTTCTACCGGTCTCTATGCAACGAGCTTGTGACTAGTTTCCCTATCGGATCAAGGGAACCGAGTTTCCGGGTCAAGGTCAGCATGTGGAGAATTTCTCGCTTACATTGGTTACCGCTCCGGTTCCCTAAGCCCCAGACAACTTTTACAATGGCTATTCAACACGCCCTTTGCATTGATGTAGATCTGAGCTAATGAAGTCGAAGGTAATAGCTAGCATTACTTTCTTAACAATGGTGGTTGTTATTACACCCAAATTGGTTTTCTTTGACATTTGCACAAAGTAAAGCCTGCAATGTGGAGAGTAATTTAACTAGGTACATTTTAAATATTGCAAAAAGACTAAAAAGTTAATTTGCGTTGATCTTGACAAAGGACCTCTTCGATCCCAACGTTGGTTTTAAATATATTTCATACCTGTTTTCATTACTTTATTTTTAATATTCCTGTCTGTTTTTTTTTTCTTACCACTGAGTTAGGGTTTATTTTGCCGGGTTTTAAACGAAGTATCAAAACAATTTAGAAATCAGTTACCCATCCCCGACTTTTCCAGATTACAGCTACACCAAAATGCGGTCACAGCAAACACTACTACTCGCGTCATTAGTTCAATTTCAGTCTTTATTAGAACTCAAATCATAAAATATATACATAAGTGCAAATATGGTGATAGCCAAACTGAGGATTTGGATCGATCTCAGGCTGGACGAATTTTGGTTGCAGTAACTACATAACTATTCTAGCTAGCTTTTCCTCAGTCATAAAAATGAAATCATAGCTCTCGCCACCGACCAACCTCATCCACTGTTTGCACTACCTCGTTCACTACAAAGCTATCTATCTTGTGTTCTCGTGCGTGCTTTCCTTTACAACTACAACAACAATCCAACTATCGAAATTGTCGCATTTCCGCGAATATCAGTCGCCCGGTTAGTGTGTTACTCCTCGAGTAAAGTAGTTCGGCGTGCCCTGGATCATAAGCGATGTTTTAAAAGTTATTGACATCTAATTTAGTCACTATGTGTTGTTTATAGAAGTTCCAATGTAGCTGTATATTAATGTATGAAAACCTCTTTCAAACACAACTCTGTGTTACGGTTTTACGTATATATTACATGTTCTCAGTCGTTATTCCCTTTTTCTAGAGCCCTCGTGGATTTTGGAGAATTATCACCCTTGGGGCTAACGCCCCTCGGGTGATAATACTTCAAAATCCACGAGGGCTTTAGAATATGGGGATAACGACTTCGCCATGCAATAATCTATATCTAAGTGTGTTGTTTCATGAGGTCTATGTTAAACTACGGTGTGTTTGTGGTGATTTTAAACATTACAGTAAAATAATTTTAAAACATATAAGGCAGTTCCCTTAAAACTGGAGATCCAATGATCTGATGTACGCAGAACACAAATTTTCGCTGACTTCCATATTCCCTTACTGTGTTTGTAGAAATTGAGCATGATGCTATTAGTATCGTGGGGAATGCGTTACAATATGTCATGAACTTCCTACTTCGATCTGTGCGTACGAAATGTACATGTGTCGTGGATTGTTGAGCAATGGTCCCACTTTGTTGGGAATTTTGTTTACTACATACCTTTTTCTGCATTTTACTAACATGCCCACATTGAAAACGAATATGGTCAACTGTATTTATTGTGTAGTAATATTTGTATCTTCAGACCTTGACACTTAAATGCACACTCCCGAAGGGGTTATCCGCACGCGAGGCTCAAGACTCGCTACTTGAATCCGAGCTTCAATCAAACAGGTGTCAGTTTTTAGTCTTAATAACAATTGTTATATATATACTAATTAGCAATTCAACCAAAAAATAAAAAATCCTTGTTTTAGGAGCGCTGATTTGTATCACCAAAAGAAATCAAGGTACCAATCATATTTCGGAAGGATTAGTGAACCCTGAAAATGTATTTTGACGGCGATACTTTCCGATGCCACGAATGGCGTCCTGTGTTTGTTTGGAATGGAAACCATTTTCATTTCACGTCCTGGTATGCGAAATAGCTGGTTAAAAACGAATTTCTTATTTGTTTTTGAAACCGAATATAAGGAAAACTCACTTCAATTTCGCGCGCCCAGTTGTAAAATGAGCTAAACCAGAAGTACGTAATGCAAACACTGGATTTTCTGAAAAGACACTGCAAGCATGGGGATCAATCGAATCCAAGAACCTAGGATTTGTAATACTGAAGTCCATCCAAATTATACCAACGGTAAATTCAGTGAATTGGGGACCACTCTATGCTTACCTAAAGGCAAAATTGCGTTTGCCAACCTGATCACATGGATTTGCATCAACTTAATCTTATTAAGATGATTTAAAACAGTTTTATTTTTCATTCCCCTCTAGGATTGTTTCCCAGTAGAGTGATAGATACATGTAACAGCTGAGGGAAATGAAAATATTCACAACTAACTGAAAGGAATCGAAACAGAGCTGAGCACTACAATGCCCCAAGAACAAATATGCTGCAAGTTTCGATGACAGTGAAATAAAGAAATGTGTTGTCGTTCAAAATTTTATTTCATATACTGTACATTAATTTAAAATAAACACATGAAGAAGAGAAGTTACAATTAAATGTTATTCTAACATGTTAATGCTCAGCTGCAGGCAACAATCCACGTATAGTCAGTTATCTCAATTTTGTTTGAACTTCACAATATTCTCCGACTGCTTCTTATATACCCACACACACATATATATATATATATATACATACCAGTCAACTTCTAAATGGTATGGTAACACCTTAACCACATTAACCCTCGTGGATAAACATTTTTTTCTGTTTCTGTTGACGAAGGATGTTATTATATACGAAAATTTCAGCGATCCATTTTTGTTGTTTTATTTACGTATTGACTTCAAAACAAAGACTACATTAAAACCATATAGGGAGAACGCACATTTGTTGAACTTTTGCTTAACTTAAGACAAAGTTCTGTGGCACTGTCAAGTTCATGCAATCGGCCGTTCAGATAGAATTCCTAAGCGCCATTGAATCTGACTTATGGTATTTTAACAAAGACATTTCCGATGAGCATCGAATATACAACAAACGACTATTTCACAAAGTGGTAATTTAACTTAAATTATATCTCCTGTTATTGCTACATAAAAGAAAAATACAAAAGCATTACATCCCGATGATAAAAATGATATTCTAAATTCCCGTCAAAGCATCCTGGGACAGATGTGTCACAACTGTGAAAATACAGTATTGCCATTCATCAACAGAGAACGCGGAGGCAGCTGCGGTGAATCTACTGTAAGAGTATAGTATCCTCAACTCGGTAGTATCTTCTGCGCTCGTCTTTACGAGCGCAGACTGAAGGCGAGACTTAAAAATTGTTCATAGCCAATCTGTATCCATCCATTCCTGTTAGTGTCGTATGCGCTAAAGGATTGCGTTAGCGTCTGCAATGAAGATCAACTCCTTATTTAAGTCTACTTCATTACACATAATGTAACAGTCAATATGTCTAGGCACACAGTCACAAGTTCAACAACTCAATCCTGACAACCAAATGCAAAGCTGAAACTGAAATGACACGGCACTGTTGTGTGTGAACATGGAATCCTGCTTAATCTCAAGACCTCGTATGCGTGAACTTGGAATTGAATATGTTAAGGCAAGCAGGTGAATTTTTTGCTCATTGTTAAGAATTTTTCCAGTTATTGGCCCCACAATCACCCATTTTCTTCTTTAATTACTGAAACTTGTGTCACAGAATCGGAAGTCTTGAATGAATATGCGAATGCATTTTCATCATTTTTTCTAAATTTGCGAATATGATGGCCAACATATTTGAAAAGAAGTTACATTGTATTATTATTAACATGTAATTTGCTTTAATGCAGTGCAAATTTTTATCAATGTGAACTTGATTATTTGAGTGAACTTTGCAAATTTCATGGTATATTCCAAGTTCAATGTCGCATACATGATGTTGAGATTAAGCAGTGTTCTAAGTTCATGCAAAGCAACATGGCATGCTAGAAGTTAAAGAGAACTGTGCACTCCTCCCAACTAACATGTGCGTCAAATTTCAATCAATTCTGTCACCCCAACTAGCCAACAACATACCGACATTCCCACCGAAAAAAAACTGTGGCATGAGGCGAGATGTAGGTGCATTGAAATCCATTCCATTCTTTCAAATGACAAGCCTTCTTTGCTAGAGTGACATGGACAACTTTGGCATTCACATTTCTCCAAGTATTGTACACATTGCATTTTGTATCAACACAGTCTGAGAATAGACAGCTCATAAAATTGCCAAAAACAGCCACCAAAGCAACATTTTCATGGGTCTCCATAGTGTAGCATGAATGATTGCGTTGTTGATCATAATAACTGAATTTGGGACAGCATTACTGACTATTTTTTCAAAAATTTGGAAGAGCTCCAACCTTGAGCAAAACAATTTATTTTACACTGTCCGAAACTGGAGAATATTTTCCGTATCCTACTATTTATTGATTTTGCCATATTTTATGAAAAGCAAATATCAGATATGCAAAATGCAGGACATACTGTGCAGAAAAGTAAATTATCTCATCCACTAATCTAACCCTCGTCACTCATCACAGACATTAAAATGTTAATACAATTCCCCGTCACTTACCTGCAAAACAACACAGCATTGTATGAAGTCGTCAAATTTGATGGTGCCAGTACCTAGACGGTCAAACTTTTTCACGAGGATGGTGTAAAACCGATCTGTTAAGCGATAACCTAGAGCGAAATCAATAATTTTGCAATCAACTGTCATAAGACTGGCCAGGAAGCTAGGAAGCTCTAGGTTGACAGAATTTAACTAAAATCATGCCACAACTTTCCCCACAAAACAGCAGCCACATAAAAGTCAGAACAAGATTCAAATTGTTTTTCAAAGAATTATATCATCTTGTGTGATATTTCATGTAATATGTATTACCAGGTATTTCAAATATTGTCAGTAGATAGAATCATTTAAGTTATCAATGAGATCTTTTCCCTAAACATGCATATTTCTTTTTTCTGATCAAGGTTGTCACAGCTCTTATTTTTTTCCCTGAAGTTCTATTCTTCTTGTCTTTTCACAAGATGTCGGCTATTATATATGCATAACAATAAACTATCGGTTCTTTTCAAGTCCAGGAATCACTGAGAAAGGAATATATCGTGACTGGTTATATATATATATTAATGGAAAGTGGTCCAAATCAAAGGTTATTTTTTAACATAAAGTGGGTACATGGATGTTTTGGAATTATACATTTGTTCTCAACCTAGGCCGATAAAGGGGGGTCAAGGGGGTACAGACCCCCCTTTTTTCCCTTGATTTTGGTGATGTTAAATCTAGAATTGACAACTTGGACCCCCCGTTTTGAAAAAATCCTTGATCCACCCCCCCATGCTCATTATGGTTTCACACAATAAAATCTGTCACCATGTTGTCACCAATGTCAAAATAAGAATGAAAATTATGTCGAGTGCTATATCAGTGGTTCAGAAATGGCCAACTATAACGTTAAGTCAAAATAAGAATGAAGTACGGTAGAGTTTCGTAGACGAGAGAATCTTGCTAACGAAGCTAGTGAGATCACGTGCTACACTTGCAATACACGANGGGGGGTCAAGGGGGTACAGACCCCCCTTTTTTCCCTTGATTTTGGTGATGTTAAATCTAGAATTGACAACTTGGACCCCCCGTTTTGAAAAAATCCTTGATCCACCCCCCCATGCTCATTATGGTTTCACACAATAAAATCTGTCACCATGTTGTCACCAATGTCAAAATAAGAATGAAAATTATGTCGAGTGCTATATCAGTGTTTCAGAAATGGCCAACTATAACGTTAAGTCAAAATAAGAATGAAGTACGGTAGAGTTTCGTAGACGAGAGCATCTTGCTAACGAAGCTAGTGAGATCACGTGCTACACTTGCAATACACGACGAGTTCTTGCTTTTCTCACAAGAACTAGGTCTACGGAATGCATACTCGTTTATTAAGCAAAAAATAACACCTGAAAGCTCCATTTTGACCACATCACAGTCAAGAAGTGTTAACTTATTTCACAGCTCGACTCGCGGCACTTGCTCACTTGAGCAGAAAGGTGCTTGTGCCTTCTCATGATGGAACTATTTAAAGTGAAAAGGAAAATCTCCTGGCCATCACCAATTTCATCCCCACTTGCTACCCTTTGTCGGTCACTGCGTAAAGTAGCCCAACTTTGGTTTCGAAGCATCATCTTACATACACTGCTTAGAATAAACCACCAGGCAGTCCTTGTATTTTTGGAATTGGACTATCCTAGGATGTACGGGTGTATGGGTGGGAAGTAGTGAACTGAAAAATCCCATCATGAATTACTTTGTTTCCTGAATACTATGTGATCAGCCCTAGACTTGCAAATATTAAACAAATCCAGATCCTGTTCTTCACAGCATAGCATGACTATAATGTGTGGTTCGTTCAGTTATTAGGATCATATGATTATGAAGTTTTGTGGAAGTTGAAAGCGATTCTAACCTCGAGAGAATTTTTTATCAATTTGAGAAATTTGTGAGCCTGTTGAGAATTTCGCATGATATTTTCAGAGGGTAATGAGGCCAATAATCCGATTCAAAGTCAAGGGCCCTGAGATTTTTTGTGAGGACAGCAAAATTAAAATCTTTCGACACTTCCCATTGTGTTAAATGGATGTCCTAAGGTAATAGTCGTATAACCTAAACAATATAAATTTAAAGGGACACTCTCAACGAATCATTTCAAACTCACTGTTCAGTTTGAGCAGAGCATATAAGGCAGTCTAGATGTTTCAGTAATCGACTGCTAGACAATAGAAAACACATCGGGAAGAGCATAAATGTGTTCATAAATTCTGGGATTCACCTTTGGGAATAACGTCAGTAGCTAGTCCCGTATCTGCGGGAAAAATGCGCTGTTTATCTTGTTCCAAATTTCACGGACAGAGACCTACATAGCTAAGAAATGCATGCGACTACACATTTAAGAATTTCTGCAATGCACCGGATACTCACCAAAGCTAGTCAGGGCAGTCTTAAGTTCATTCTGATCAATGCTTCCAGAGTTATCCCTGTCATAACTCCTGAACGTATTTTGCCAATCGACCACATACTTCCATAAGCTTTGGAACTCTTGAAAGTTAATAGTTCCGCTCTGATCTCGATCAAACATGCCTGAATAAGAAAACGCGAATAACATGGCTTAAACTTAAAAAATAACTTCTAAGACTGGTATACTTTCATGCTCCTGAAAAGCCTGGAAGGACATTTAGGCTCTAACTATGCCATATCAAAAGGCAGAAAAGTATTGTTATTTTGATATGTCCTACAGTGTTGCTATCAACCTGTAGTTGGATCAGTAATTAATAAATTAATAGAAGATTTGCTCTGATGAAAATTTTGCAGGAACAGAATGCAATTCAGCACACACAAGCAACGCAATAAGCAAAACTATCACTGAATCCCAGTAACTTCTTTTGAATTTTTCATAAACTTGATTATAACACAGGGTGGGACAAAACTGTCACCCATTCTGATTGTACTCAATTTTATGTTGTAATGCAATACTTTTGTTTTCTTGAAAACATGTCACAGAAGCATGAAATTTTTGTTTGATATGGATAGCATCTTTTTTGTTTCTATTTCAATAGCGCGAATAAATAATTGTAGTTTTTTATGTATATGCATTGTCGCTGAATCACAGTTTCCCCATGCACATCAAAGTTTATGCTAAGACACCCACACACATCCAGTGAATCTTACGAATTTCCCGACGAATGTTTGCTTTCAGAGACAACACCAAAAATCTGCAAACAACAGACGCAAAGACTCGTCAAAAAATTCGAAAGATTCTTCTCCAACACTAAGGTAAGTTTTTATAAAACAGCCCAGGGATGTTACCTATCATCAGACGCACTGTTTCCGGGTTGAATGGCATCCATGTGCCTGAAAATAAGATACAAATAAAATACAATAAAATAAAATTAAATCATCAACACGAAGAATGGTTCTAGTTGATATTCAATGCTGTGCATTAGGGAAGAACATTTTCACACACAGAAAATTCACGGAACGTCATGCAATTCTGGCCAGTGCAGACTACACAAATATCAAAACTTTAGAGACAAGGAAACAGTTCTCTCGAGTTTACGAAGAACAAACTACAGACTTCTAGAAGAAGTAGTAGCCAGAAAATACTCCATCAGAAGATTAGGAAATGGTTCTCTCGAGTTTTTGAAGTACATTAAAGCTGCAGCCTACTAGAGGAAGTAGAGTCAGCGAAATCTCCATCGCCGAGCTCACAATGGCTCGATGTAACACTCGCACATACAGCTGAAAACGTACCACTGGTACAGCAAAAAATCTTCACTTTTGAACACAACATGTCCGACAAGTGATATTTCATTTCGTCAAATCTGTTAATGAAAATGATTTTTCAAAAAAAATTTTTATTCTCTTTTTTCTAACACAGTTTATGTGGTTCAGTTGCCAACAAACAATATTTGGTAATATTTTGATCATTTGCAATGATGACGGAAGACTCCAAAAATAGAAAAATAACTACTTAAGTAATCATTTGTGTTCCAAGTTGAAGATTTTTACCATAATATCAGACATTTGCTGTACTTATTAATTCTGACCTTTTATAAACATTATTTCTAAACACAATTTTAAAAAAGTGCGTGTCTACATTTTCTACACAAAAAAGAAACATGGTGAGATTTTTACAGCTCCGATAAATAAAAACAAATTTTATATTATACTTATGGTTCAAACTAAGGATCGAAGCTGAAAACTCAAATCAAACCAAAAACTTTCTAACTCCTTGCAACCATATAGAGATCACCCTCTTCCAAAAATCATAGATCCATCCCAGGAATGTTAAACATAAGATCTGTGCTCAGTGAAATCCACTATTAGGTCCTCTCTATACTGTTCACTTCATTCACAGCTTATCATTAACCACTTTTACATCACTGTTTTCAATGCCTTGGCATTGGTGAAAAATATCACTGTTAACCTACAAAAAAAAATATTTTTAAAAAATGTGAAATTACCCTCACTAGACCCAAAAATTCCCATTCAATGATTGAAAAATACCCCTCAAGCTTAAAATCGCTTCTACAAAATGTTGAGGCATTGTAAATGAGGTGTAGCGACCGGACTGGGGGCTGCAATTGGTGGTGACAGGAGAAGGGGGCGAATTTTCACACCCTCAACAGAAAAATTCTCTGAATGCATAGGCACCTGAGCAAGAGCCCTGCAAGCGTACATTTCATCCTGTTAACAAGGATTTAGTACCAGTAAGCATACTTCATTGAAATTCTATGTTAGCATGCAGATTCCTTTGCCTCATATATACATGTTCAAATTTCTCTTCCTTTGTTTAATAGCCACAACCTCTTCCAACCTCTTCTTACCATTAGACAGCGCTTGCTGAAGTTCATGGCCCGAAATGCTGCCGCTTCTATCCTTGTCTATCCTGAAGAAATGTGATCACACGAATTAAACAAAACCATTCCACACTCACCATTTGATAATGCTTGGCCTAGCTCCATGGCTGAAATAGCCCCGCTCCGGTCCCTGTCGACACTGAGGAATAAGGCGTACACATGAATATCAAGAGAGTTGCAAAAAGGCACCATACCTCTCAAAAATTATGACTGCAGTAAATACTTACATTTTTTTATTATTCTTAATTGTTTTCCATGAAATTACTTGTACTATATTGATAATAAAACATTTTTTGTTCGCACTAGTTGGAGTGATCCCCAACTAATATAAATTGGTTTGCATTTACATCTAAATTCTTGACGTTATAGTCAAACAGAATAAGCAAAATGTGCTCTTGGTCACTTCTAATATCACCACATAAAGTTTTTGCTTTGATTAAAAATTTATATATTTCGTAAATTACTGTTTATCTAGGGCATATAACTAGGTCAGGCCAGGCAGATTAACTCAACCAAAATTCCTTCAGTGATTCACATATCAACCAGCTGCTCCACAACTTTCAGAACTGGTGCAAAGATAAACCAGCAACACTGTCATTGTGTACGATCACAGGCGTCCTCAGCTTCTGATCGTCCCCAATACACTACGGAAATTGCCGCTTTGTCGCGTAAAGTCACGATGTCGCTACTTCCGTAACTCACCGGCAATTTCCGTACTGTCCTTGACCTCGACGGGCCCAGGGAGGACATGTGTGGGGGCTTTTTGTGAACATTTTTGTTCTTTGACTGCGAATTTCTTACGAAGTCGCCGTAACAGGACACCGTGAATGGTATTGGGAGAAAGAACAATTCTTCATGGTTTGTTGAGCCCCTGTTTTGTGTAAATTTATTGAGTTTTATGTTTGCTATGGACGGCTGAAGTGAAGCACCCGTGGAATTTCTAGTCGGGAGTGTCATACCTTGTAGTATTATATATAGTGTATTGGGGACGATCAGAAGCTGAGGACGCCTGTGTGTAAGATAAGCAACAATTTACTTATTATTTCAAAGTTAAGTGCTGTAATAGTGTAATAAATTATCTAAAAATCCGAACTGAAACGGCTCGAAAGTGAGACAATTACTGTACTACTGTAGCTGGTTTTCAAAATTTTACTGGGTACTGAAATCAGTTGAAAACGAATTAATAACGAGCTTTCTACCAAGGACAGGAGGCTCTATAGGCAATGACCATCGCCTCTGTTGGCCCGAAGCAGAGGCGATGTAGAGGCTATAGGCGCTCTGTACGCCGGAAGCTTTTCGGCGAATTATACCTCGCACCGACTAAACCATCAAAGTCACGTTGTTACAAATACCTTTTGCGCATAGAGGAACACCTTAGGAGGTTGTCGATGTGTTTAATTCCTTCCAACTCGAACAAATACTCCCGTTATGAAACTTTTTCTTCGAGCAGTCCCTATTTCAGTTCCCAAAATCGTGAACTCAACTTTTTCATTTTTTTAACCAGGCCGAAGGTCAGAAGTTGCGGACCTACCGGCGAACTTTGAAAGCTGAAGTTCCCGCCCTTCGCGTACGTGCTGCCGGGAACCAGCCGTGCATTTGCCGTGTTGTTAAACATTAAAATGTCAAATATGTGCAAAAAGACTATTAAATGTCATATCAACAGCATTTGTTTTTATCAAATACAAACAATGATTCATTGAAATACAATCAGTTTCAAGTAACGCCAATTAAAGACAAGTATAAGTGGTGGCATTTTGGAAACGAACATTTGACTGCCAAAACCGCAATGGCTCACCTTTGGCCTATTTAAAGATTGAGGTCATGAATTGGAGCGTGCGCAGTATAAAAAAGTTGAGTTCACGATTTTGGGAACTGAAATAGGGACTGCTCGAAGAAAAAGTTTCATAACGGGAGTATTTGTTCGAGTTGGAAGGAATTAAACACATCGACAACCTCCTAAGGTGTTCCTCTATGCGCAAAAGGTATTTGTAACAACGTGACTTTGATGGTTTAGTCGGTGCGAGGCATAATTCGCCGAAAAGCTTCCGGCGTACAGAGCGCCTATAGCCTCTACATCGCCTCTGCTTCGGGCCAACAGAGGCGATGGTCATTGCCTAGAGGCTCTACAGTCAGTCGTTTTTGGCGATTCAAAAGCGGAAGTGTGCTATGCTACACCGGTCGCGAACGGAAAGTAATTTCTGATCACGCAAGCCATCTCAGCATGTTATTTAGAGGGCGACTGGTTTTCAAGATACTTCACCAAGCCCATAACGTCTTCCAGGAATGAGGTTTAACTAGGATCTTAGGAATTGAGGAACTATGAAGAACAACTTATATACCTCACCTTGAAAAAATACCCCACAGATCGACTTGTGGTTGTGGATACGCCATTTTGCAACTCTGCAGCGCCCCCTGGAGTCCTCCCCTGAATCAAGCAGAAGCCGGGATGCTATACGTGAACTTGGAATCCTGCGTAATCTCAAGATTAAGCGGAAGTGAGTGTTGCGTGAACTCAGAATACGCGAGGCAACTTGACAAGTTCACTCAAATAATCATGTTCATGTTCATAAAAATTTGCTTTGCACTAAATCACGTTACATTTGAATACAATAATGTCAATTTTACCCAACCTTTTCAACTACGGGCGATCAGTTTCACCAAACACTAATCGATTTAGCCATTCATATATTCCTCCGGTTCAGCGACACAAGTTGCGGTAGGCCTAAAGGAGATTAAGCAGGATTCCAAGTTCACGCACAATAGGTCAAGACTAGAAGGGTTACCTTAAGTTTCACAGAAGGGTTTGTAAAGATTATGATCCGTTACCTCTTGGAAAAGTGATAGATTTATCAAGTGAACAATACTCCACTCGAAAGGCTCGAAAAAGTTGCTTTTTCAACCATCTTTGTTGTCAAAACCGGTACTTGTGACTTCTCTTGCTGTCTTAACCATCTGATTGTAGGACTAGTGGTGTAGTGGCCGTAGCCACAGGCGTCCTCAACTTCTGATCGTCCCCAATACACTATACATAATACTACTATATATAGTGTATTGGGGACGATCAGAAGCTGAGGACGCCTGTGGCTGTAGCCACCCATTTGTTTCAGTGCTGCGCCTAGCTCCCATGGCCCATGAATTGTTGGAGGTATTGCCTTCAGTTCAAGTTGTTCAGCTTTGCTTCTGTTGTATATGTGCACTCATTCCTGATTCGTACTACGCCAGCGTTTTGTAATTTTGTAGTAGATATGCTGTCGACTTTGTCTAAACTAATGTTGTAAGATGTTTTTTTTGCAAAAAACAACAATTATTTCATTGCAGGTGGTGCCCTCTTTGAAAAGGAGTGGTGAGATATAGAATTTTGATCTCGACAACCTAAGCTGCTCTAATTGTCTATGGTTAACACGTGACTGACAAAGAGGGCAATAGCTCTGATTTTTAATGCCATTTTGACTTCGCCTTTCATCAGCTGCACTATCAAAAATCTGATCCTTAAATTATTTATCAACATTCCAGAAAAATGCACAGCTTCCAAATGTTCCAAAATGATAGCCTTAAACCACCACTAAACCTACATTCCGTCAAAGGAACTAACTTTCCATTTAAACCACACACTACACACCACTCAACTTTTTCCTTGCTTTTAATCAGATGTGTATTGTGCAAAGAACTGACAGTTCATTATTGCTTGAGACCATGCGCAGTGAATGAAATAACACACCTGATGACAGGCGTGCCATGTAGAACTTTAAATGTCATAAGCAATAATGACCTTTTCTGAGTGCCCCAAAAATCGCACCTAAGTGTTTTGACTATGGAACAATCGAGACCAGGTCGGGTTTNTAGTGGCTGTAGCCACAGGCGTCCTCAACTTCTGATCGTCCCCAATACACTATACATAATACTACTATATATAGTGTATTGGGGACGATCAGAAGCTGAGGACGCCTGTGGCTGTAGCCACCCATTTATTTCAGTGCTGCGCCTAGCTCCCATGGCCCATGAATTGTTGGAGGTATTGCCTTCAAGTTGTTCAGCTTTGCTTCTGTTGTACATGTGCACAATTGTAGTAGACATGCTGTCGACTTCGTCTAAACTAATGTTGTAACATGTTTTTTTTTGCAAAAACACAACAATTATTTCATTGCAGGTGGTGCCCTCTTTGAAAAGGAGTGGTGAGATATAGAATTTTGATCTCGACGACCTAAGCTGCTCTAATTGTCAATGGTTAACACGTGACTGACAAAGAGGGCAATAGCTCTGATTTTTAATGCCATTTTGACATCGCCTTTCATCAGCTGCACTATCAAAAATTTGATCCTTAAATTATTTATCAACATTTCAGAAAAATGCACAGCTTAATTCCAAATGTTCCAAAATGATAGCCTTAAACCACCAGTAAACCTACATTCCGTCAAAGGAACTAACTTTCCATTTAAACCACACACCACTCAACTTTTTCCTTGCTATTAATCAGATGTGTATTGTGCAAAGAACTGACAGTTCATTATTGCTCGAGACCATGCGCAGTGAATAGAATAACACACCTGATGACAGGCGTGCCATGTAGAACTTTAAATGTCATAAGCAATAATGACCTTTTCTGAGTGCCCCAAAAATCGCACCTAAGTGTTTTGACTATGGAACAATCGAGACCAGGTCGGGTTTGTATTGGAAGAATGTGTCATCATTTAGAAATGGTGAAAAACGTCATAAAATTTGATTGCATTAGTCTTATTATACAGTCAAGATGTAATACAGTTGTGTTCCAAGACGGCTTTGTAAGTACACATCCTTATTATTGAGCATAACATGTTTTTGTTCTGCAGGAATAGTTGGAAAGTGAAAGACCGATGTAAAGGAAGATCTTACACAAAACAAGTCCCAACGATGTCAGATACTTGGAATGAAATCCAGTCACTCAAAACTAAGCGAGGTTCTATGCGAGAGAAGTTACTGAAGCGCAGGAAAGAAAGAGCAGGTTTGGTGGCTGACATCACGGGTGAAGCTTGTGCTGGGCCTGGTACCGGTAAGAATAGGCTGGTGTCTCCTTTTGGAAACATGCTTTTGAACACTACCATTTTGATGTGTGCCTGTACAGTCTCTTCTCTACCTGTGTCGCCTGTTTTGAGTCTGTAAACTGTTTCCTCGAGAATGGTTTAGAGTAATAAACCGAAATGTTGGATAGATGTGTCGTTATGTACTTACGCGCTAATTTTAAAGTTCATGCTTCTGCTCTGGCCTAAATCAATTGTGAGTCCTACCATTACTGTTACCATCCTTAAACCTTGCAAAGTACAGTTGGGAATTAAGTCTCCCAAAAACGAGAAACCAGAAGCTGACTGACTTTTATTTTAATTGAAGTACTGCTTCGGAACTAGTCACTGTTTTGAGTCGAACAGTGTGATTGAGGTCATTTTGGATGAACATGCATGGTAAATGTATGAAGTAACATTATTATTGGAAGATTCTGATAATGATTGGATCAAGATGAAGAACATAGACAAAATTGAAGGCATTCAAAGGACTGTACTTCGATTGATTTGCTGTAGAAGAACTGACTTACTGATAGGTTCTTGTGAAATTGTAGGAGATCATGTAGCAAATTTCACTTGCATTTTAGAAATTTTTTAATTGTATTTTGATTGAAGTTGAAAAAACAAAATGAAATTGTGAGCCAAAAACCAAAACTAAATGGAAAAAGACACTGCGAACCTTTTCAGTTGTAAAAGCCATTGGACAGCATATTGTTCGGCTGGGTTGCTTTTGACAAATCATGTTCATGGGTGCACACAAAATGGCTCAAAGTACTGAACCATTTTATCGAGTACCTGAGCTCTGTTCATTGGGGTAGTCAATTAATCTTCTATCGCAGATTTGTTTAGCCTAATTGAATTACTCATTATGCAATTAACCTTAATTTAGATTTCTTTCCCTAGTGCCCAGGAGAAATGTCCTGAGCTGTGAACAAAGTTATGCAGTCATAACTTTGATAAACATCGATTTTGACTGTCAAAACACCACTGTAAATGGTTCACCTTTATTTCTCAAAAGTACTTTAAAAATGGTTTTCACTCTGGAACATACCATGCAGAGCTTATCACTGCCTGAAATAATTATTATGCAATGACTTGATATGTTTCAAGATTTAATAGCTGTTTCACCTGATTTCTGTAGTGGTATTAATAGTAACGGTATCCCTAAATGCATACTCAGCTTGCAGCTTGTGAAATGTTTGGTTCCAGAAACAAATGCCTCTTCAGCTGTCCAACCTACCAGTGGTACCTCTCCTCCTACTGAAGCGTCCTCTGTTGTCATTGTTAATAAGGCAGTTCACCTTGGTCGAGATTTTGAAAAGAAACTCTTATCTTGTCTGATGGACCTGGGTCTTGATCTGCCTCTCGACGTCAGTGTTTTGGTTAAGAGTGTCAGTAAGCTGTTGAATGTGGACGTACCGCTGGCGGATGTGGAGGAACTACTGGAGAAGTTTGCCGCTCAGACATTGATTGTGTATGTCACTTCTTGCTATATGTTCTGTAGGGCTTTTAAGGACTAATTTTGGCAAACATGTATTCTTCTACTCTGGTACCATGCTGTTGAACTATCTCGAGTCTGATGTCCCACAGGTATTTTTAAATCTAGGTACATGTGTAATATTTATTTGTATAGTCTCTAACTCCTTTCTTCGTGTTTTAGTGTTAACCTTTTATTGTTATATTTTATTTTTTTGGTTACCGTTTTGTTAGTCAGATTTCCAATATTTTCTCTTTCTTATCCGGGCCTAGTTGAACAGTACTGTTATGTTGAACAGGTTTAATCCTGAATAAAGGTACTTTACTCTCACACATTTTTCTCAACTGAAAGTAGGACTTATGACTGCCTGTGATTACTATCTTCCTAACTTAAATTTAGACCTGTTGTGCTGAGTGCAACATTCTGACCTTAATAGATATTCTCTGCAATAGATGGCAGTGATGTCTCACATCAGGTTTGAGGTTGTACAATAATTGTTCCAAGCTCAGGGTAGTAAGAAAATAAACAAAGTAAACAATACTGGTCTCATACTCAATTTACATACTCCGATTGCTTGCAATGTTGTTATTATGTCACTGTCACCAATAACGGATTGCAAAAATTTCAGTTTAGTGGAAATCACAATGTACCGTAATCGTTCGGGTTAACGCCCATGCTCAGTTAACCGCCCACCCCTACTTTAGGTGGATTTTCGATTTAACCGCCCACTGCTCGGTTAACCGCCCCCCTGCTATTTTTGAAGATTTCCAATTAAGCGCCCACCTCTCGGTTAAGCGCCCATCCCCTACTTTTGACGATTGGTGATTACCGCCCTGTGCTAATAGGAAACGCGAATTCCCGACCTTTTAGATTAAGATCGATGATAACATTGAGTGCAACGACGGCCTCAGAGACCGCGGTTTAGCAATGTGAATTATGATACCAGTAACAAATTATTGTAACGGGTCATCGATTAACTTCAAAAT
>NMRA01000292.1:0-49158 GCA_002633005.1 Phoronis australis | reverse complement strand
GTAATCTCGCTGCTTCTCGCTCATGAGTGGATTAGTGTGTAAAATCTCACCTATTTCGGACAAAAGTGATGTCAGATCAAAATTGCCATTTTATTCATTTCACAAAGGTTTATAGCATTGTTGTGAGTGCCAATTTTTTTGGAAATACACAACCTGGTGGTGGCTGTGGTACAGAGCTGGAACACTGAAAAGCATTGATTTGGTGCTGTATGTCTTTTATGGAAAAAACGAGAAATTAAAACTTCACTACTCTGCCATTGTGTCCTGGTGAGATTTTGCCACACTACATTACATAATGGGTCCGAGGTGTTCCCAATCAACCACGTAATTTCTACTATTTACATCACTATGTTGTGTGATTTTTATTTCTCGCATTATACATCTTACAGCCAAAGTCAACTTCAGTTATCGTATTTTACATGTTAGTGGATGGTACAGTGGCTTTTCAAGAAGTTTATGGAATTTCTTCTCGTGGAAAATCAACAAAATTTCAAAATTAATTCAGACTTATTTTCATATAATAAGTGTTGTTGTAGTTTTCTTGGAATTTTTTGCCAAAACTTCCAACAAAGCAAAAAAGATGAAATCAGTATGGCACAGTTTTTTAACAGCAACAACAGCTTTTACAATCTGTTGTTTCATCATTGAAGCTTACAGATCCACATCCACCCATAAATCAATAATAAACCTGCCATCCATCAAGATTTAGAAAATTTTCTCCTACAAAACTAGTTTCAACTTGTTCTTTACTCAAATTAAATTTTCGAGTGGTTTTTGTGCTAAAAAATTGAAGTTCATCACTTTTTGAGACCATGCGCAGTGTATAAAATAATGCAATCTGGTCTTGAGCAATAACTAATTTTCCATGCTCCTCAAGCCCAAAAATCGGCTCTGTTGTGCATAAGGAACAAGTTGAGACCAGTTACCTCTAGTTATTTTTTTACTTAAAGAGAGTTTGTAATCTCTTTAATGTACGCGACTTTCTTCTGACAGTGGATCTGCTGCGATGTCCGTCTCCTTGATATGACCATTCTTGGCAAGTTCTCCATCATCATGGCTGACCCCCCTTGGGATATTCATATGGAGTTACCTTATGGCACTATGTCAGATGATGAGATGAGGACTTTAAACATACCAACTCTGCAGGACGAAGGATACTTATTTCTGTGGGTGACAGGCAGGTGGGAAACTTTACTGTAACACATACAGACTTGGTTAACCTCTCACAGAGTAATGTTACTACGGCCTAGACGGACTGGGTTAAACTATGACAGAGTAATGTTACTATGGCCCAGTCAGACTTGGTTAAACTATCACAGAATTGTTACTAGGACACAGATGGATTCGGTTAACTTCTCACAGAGAAAATTGTTGTTTGCTTAGGGTACCCGCATGAGCAAATCTTCATTTAACTTATAAACACCTAAAGAACATGGTTTAGTCTACATTTCATAGTTCAATAATATATAGAGAACTGTGTCTTATATGCTTTACATGACATTCAATTTGATTAACATCTGATTTCTTGCAAAATTGACATTACTCTGCTAGACTTTTGCTAGATGCTTATAGTCTGGGATATTCTTCAATTGGAAAACTTGTCAGAACTAGGAAATGATCACAGCAATTGCTTTTTACATGAGGCATTTGTCTTCACTTTATTAACAACATAATATATTATGCTCATTTTTCCGTCCACATGTTTTACCAAAAACCTTAAATTGCCCAGTAAAGTGTTATATTAAACAATACTAAGTGTACTGTAAAATCTCTTCCATTTTGGATAAAAATGCCCTGTTTTATTTTACAAGAGCTTTCAATGTTGTTTTAAATGCTACTGTGTTTCAAATTGAAAATAGTGACATTACTTTTGATGAAAATAATGCCAAAGCCATCCATTATCATTCTCAAGTTCTATATCGTAGCTGACAACAGACAATATTTTGAAGTATTGTATGTATTCACAATATTCTTAGAAGCTCTTGAACAATGTAAAAGGGCATTTTTGTTTGAAAATTTTGAGATTTTACAGTAATAATGATAAGTTTGTGCTATTTCAACTTTATAATTTCAGTTGAGTTGCCTGACTTGACGATGTGTACTCCTTTAACAACATGGCTCTAAAAAAGGGCGTCTTGAAAAGTTGAGGTGTTTACTAGGCTTTCAACAATACATTGTGCTTTTGAACATTACTTTTACTATGCAGAGCAATGGAGCTTGGACGAGAATGTCTAAAGCTGTGGGGTTATGAGAGATGTGACGAACTGATATGGGTAAAAACTAACCAGTTACAGAGAATAATTCGCACGGGCCGTACTGGACACTGGATTAATCACGGAAAGGAACACTGTCTGGTAAATCGCTGTTTACATTATCCTGTTCAATCAGATCGATGTAAATCATCTTAAAGCTTCCAGTTGAATTGCTTCTTAGTGATATTAAGTGGTTTTCATAATGCTAGACTGTAGTTTTTGATTGCTTTTGAACCTGATATTTTAGATCACATCTGTTCGGACAAAACACCGTAGGTTGTATAATAACTTTTTGTATGTCATTGATTAAAAACAGGTTAAGAAGCAGCACACTTCTAAAGAAGTATTATCCACCTATTATCAGTTTGTACTTTTTCATTTGTTCTACGTTTGTGTTCTGCAGGGCTTGGAATTTTCCGCGGAAACACGGATTTCCGCTTTTTTCAAATGTGCTTTCCGCTTTTTTATATTTCCGCGTAAAAAAATCGGATTTGATATAAAATTTCTGCGGCAAATTCCTTTCTTACCGCGGCGTTGCAGACGACGTTCACCTCGAAAAGCGGAANGCTTAGCCCTGAAAAAGTGGGGGCTATAGCCCTACCCCAGGCCCCTATGGTGCGCCGCCCATGACAAACCGATGCCATTTTTGTGCAACTTTCACGTATTTAGGAAATTTGAACACTAAGACGTTCACAGTCAAGTTGTTGTTACCACAGTTTCCACAAACGCACCTTTTCATGTCTGAAAAAGACGGCTCCACACGGACTTTCTTCACAACTCCTCAGTATTGCACTGGTAAAACAACAATGGCTGAGGCGGTCTTCCACCCATTGCGTACAAACTCGGTAACAGAAAAATATATTTTTAAAATTTTTAGATTGTTTCGTAGCAACAGGTGTACTAAAGGTTATTAAAGCTGTTAAGATGTAATAATAAAATTCCTTTTTGAGACACAGGGTCATCATATGGTGGGAACTCTTTAATTTCTACTATTTACATCACTATATTGTGTGATTTTTATTGCCTGCATTATACATCTTACAGCCAAAGTCAACTTCAGTTATCGTATTTTACATGTTAGTGGATGGTATAGTGGAATTCAAGAAGTTTATGGAATTTCTTCTCGCGGAAAATCAACAAAATTTCAAAATTAATTCAGACTTATTTTCATATAATAAGTGTTGTTTTCCTAATTGTAGTTTTCTTGGAATTTTTTGCCAAAACTTCCAACAAAGCAAAAAAGACGAAATCAGTACGGCACAGTTTTTTAACAGCAACAACAGCTTTTACATATTTTTGTTTCTGTTGTTTCATCATTGAACTTACAGATCCACATCCACCCATAAATCAATTATAAACCTGCCATCCATCAAGATTTAGAAAATTTTCTCCTTCAAAACTAGTCTCAACTTGTTCCTTACTCAAATTTTCGAGTGATTTTTGTGCTAAAAAATTGAAGTTCATCACTTTTTGAGACCTTGCGCAGTGTATAAAATAATGCAATCTGGTCTTGAGCAATAACTAATTTTCCATGCTCCTCAAGCCCAAAAATCTGCTCTGTTGTGCATAAGGAACAACTTGAGACCAGTTACCTCTAGTTACTTTTTTACTTAAAGAGAGTTTGTAATCTCTTTAATGTATGCGACTTTCTTCTGACAGTGGATCTGCTGTGATGTCCGTCTCCTTGATATGACCATTCTTGGCAAGTTCTCCATCATCATGGCTGACCCCCCTTGGGATATTCATATGGAGTTACCTTACGGCACTATGTCAGATGATGAGATGAGGACTTTAAACATACCAACTCTGCAGGACGAAGGATACTTATTTCTGTGGGTGACAGGCAGGTAGGGAAATTTTACTACAACACATACAGACTTGGTTAACCTCTCACAGAGTAATGTTACTATGGCCTAGACGGACTGGGTTAAACTATCACAGAGTAATGTTACTATGGCCCAGTCAGACTTGGTTAAACTATAACAGAATTGTTACTAGGACACAGATGGATTTGGTTAACCTCTTACAGAGAAAATTGTTGCTTGCTTAGGGTACCCGCATGAGCAAATCTTCATTTAACTTATAAACACCTAAAGAACATGGTTTAGTCTACATTTCATAGTTCAATAATATATAGAGAACTGCGTCTTACATGCTTTACATGACATTCAATTTGATTAACACTGATTTCTTGCAAAATTGACATTACTCTGCTGGACTTTCGCTAGATGCTTATAGTCTTGGACATTCTTCAGTTGGAAAATTTGTCAGAACTATGAAATGATCACAGCAATTGCTTTTTACATGAGGCATTTGTCTGCACTTTATTAACAATATAATGTATGCTCATTTTTTCTGTCCCCATATTTTAGCGAAAACCTTGAATTGCCCAATAAAGTGTTATATTAAACAATACTAAGTGTACTGTAAAATCTCTTCCATTTTGGACAAAGATGCCTTGCTTCATTTTCCAAGAGCTTTCAATGTTGTTTTAAATGCTACTGCGTTTCGAATTGAAAATGGTGACATTACTTTTGATGAAAATAATGCCAAAGTCATCCATTACCATTCTCAAGTTCAAAATCGTAGCTGACAACAGACAATATTTTGAAGTATTGTAGGTATTCACAATATTCTTAGAAGCTCTTGTACAATGGAAAAGGGCATTTTTGTTTGAAAATTTTGAGATTTTACAGTAATAATGATAACTTTGTGTTATTTCAACTTTATAATTTCAGTTGAGTTGTCTGACTTGACGATGTGTACCCCTTAATAACAATATGGCTCTCAAAAGGGCGTCTTGAAAAGTTGAGGTGTTTAGACTTTCAACAATACATTGTGCTTTTGAACATTACTTTTACTATGCAGAGCAATGGAGCTTGGACGGGAATGTCTAAAGCTGTGGGGTTATGAACATTACTTTTACTATGCAGAGCAATGGAGCTTGGTCGAGAATGTCTAAAGCTGTGGGGTTATGAACATTACTTTTACTATGCAGAGCAATGGAGCTTGGTCGAGAATGTCTAAAGCTGTGGGGTTATGAGAGATGTGACGAGCTGATATGGGTAAAAACTAACCAGTTACAGAGAATAATTCGCACGGGCCGTACTGGACATTGGATTAATCACGGGAAGGAACACTGTCTGGTAAATCGCTGTTTACGTTATCCTGTTCAATCAGATCGATGTAATTCATCTTAAAGCTTCCAATTGAATTGCTTCTTGGTGATATTAAGTGGTTTTCATAACGCTAGACTGCAGTTTTTGATTGCTTTCGAACGTGATATTTTAGATCACATCTGTTCGGACAAAACACCGTAGGTTGTATAACAACTTTTTGTATGTCATTGATTAAAAAAAGGTTAAGAAGCAGCACACTTCTAAAGAAGTATTATCCACCTATTATCCAGTTAGGACTTTTTCATTTGTGCTACGTTTGTGTTCTGAAATATAACATCATACTGTTTCGAGGGGGAGTGCATGCATTGCTGTGCTTATCATCCGGTCATCATGGTGATGACACCTGCATTACCTTCAGTAAAAGTTGGCAAACTTTTGCTGAGTTCTCACACATACATTTAAGCTGTATTTCGCCCTGTTTAGCTGGCTAAAATCGATCTCATATTTCTTACGGTAATAGGGTTCTATTTCATTTACCAACTAAAACATCGAATCCATCAGTGACTAGAGGAAATGCTTCATTGGGGTTGGCTGACCCTAAATTTGCGAATTTGAAAATGGCACATGTACAAATATCCTGCAAATTGAGTTGGTATGGCAAGCAGTATTATGGTTCCAATTTGACAAAAATAAAATGATTTTAGTTTGCCGACTTGTAGGTGCTGGCCTGATGTTTCTACATATCAGAAACAATACCAGTCTTTTATGTGTCCTTTGATAGAAAAAATAAGAGTTCTTAATGCTTTCCAGCCAATCGATTGATTTTATGTTTTAGCACCATTTTATATTGTGAAAGTCTGTGTTTTATAGATTGGTGTTAAAGGGAATCCTAAACATATGAATCGGGGTCTGGACTGTGATGTATTAGTAGCGGAGGTTAGAGCCACAAGTCATAAGCCTGATGAAATATACGGAATGATTGAGAGGCTCAGTCCAGGTACTCGCAAACTGGAGTTATTTGGACGACCACATAACGTACAGCCAAACTGGTGAGTCAAAAGTTTTGATATTTCACCTAAGGTGTGAGTATGTACAGCGAAGTTAGGTTGCTTATGATCACTTTTGAAAGACCTGACTATTGTTTGATTAGCCTGTAGGGCCTCACATGGGCCAGTTTGGAGGATGTGTGGGTCTTGTTAGTATTTTCTGTTCTTTTCAGATTCATTTTTTGGAGGACCTCATTTATTGTGTGCGATTTCATCTTTTACCCAAGTGCATTGCCTGGCGATTAGTGATTGGCTTAAATAAATTACCCAAACCCATCAATCCATAGTTGGGATCTGTATGTTCACACAGCCCATATCACTAATGTTGTTTTGGTCACTGACATTAGTTTTGATCAGCTGCTCTACATTATTGTTGTTTTAGAATTTGAATGCAATACTTATTTTTCAAGACAAAATAAAGCGCGATTGTGACACAGTTTTGGTGCCCCTGTAGGCCCAAGTTCACATTATCAGTTTCTAAATGAAAATATTTATGTGCCAATTATGCGGTGCACACTCCTAACGTTGCCACCATCCGAGAGGAATGCACTGTACAAGGATGATTCAAAACAGATGTGTATGTGTGGGCCTCAGTGCTTACGCCCCCAATTTGGATGTCAGTCGTGAACAAATAGTCTGTGAAGGAGCCAGAAAAGATATTTTGAATCATGGTTCTCTCGTTTCACTCAATACCTTAATATCTTGAGTCACCAAACACAAACTAAGGAATGTAACAAGCACCTGCCCTCAGTGGTTGTTGATGGATAGCTCATAGGCAGTTGTGGTCAGCCTCCCTCACGACAGTTTTGTTTCTTTTTGATTCTGAAGGTTGAATAGAGAGAAGAAAAACTTAGTGAGGACTGGGGTAAAAGACAGAATTGTCCATGTCAAAGACAAGGTCCATCAATTACGAATTTGCCTAGCAACATTCCCTCAATGCATTAAGGTTTCTATATCTCACGAAGATATTCATTTTCTGTTTTGTAGGATAACTCTTGGCAACCAAGTGGATGGTGTGCGGCTGCTAGAACCAGATGTTGTGCGCAAGTTTAAAAAATGCTACCCTGACGGAAATTGTCTCAAGCCTAAATCATAGCAAGGCCTTAAACTGAGACTTTTAATTAGGAACTTTGCCAATCGTCACTAACCCTTGGAAAAGTGATTGGGCTGAAGCCAAATTTTTTCAACCCGCACGCTTCAAACCACAGATAGATCTGAAGATGGAACCAAATCCAGCTGTAGCATTTACTTTGCGGTTGACAAGTTAAAAAGGTACTCTGCGGTAGATGATGTGGCTATAATTTTGTATGTGATGCTTTCATTGACAGAAAGCCAAAAATAAATTTTTATACAATACACCTTTTTCACTTCACTTCTTGGAATGTGACACTTGATCTATGTCAAGCTGGCCTTTAGATGTCTTAAAAAATTTGGAATTCAATTAGGTGTTTCATTCAGTGTTGTGCAGAAAGGTATTGACATATGGTCTTGACATTGAAGAAAATACTAGTACTTAGTTTAAACAAATACAGTAAAATACTTCCCAATGTGACATACAACTGGAATTTCATTTTGTCAAATTTTCAACAAAATTAACTTTTGCCGAAAATGTTATGTCTCAGCCAGCATGATTTGTGTCGTTCAGCATTTGGTATAATTTTGGGCATTTACAACAAGCCTTCGAAAAATGTCATTTTTGCAATTGTTTTTTAGAGCGTTGAAATGCACCGCTAACGGTTCCAGGGGTGTTAATTTGGAACATAAAAATGGTCACTAGACGGTGCAAAATACGTCGAAGCCATCTGAAAACTTGTGTCATCAAAGCTATTTACCAAATTTCATAAAAATCTGTCGAAGAACTTTTGAGAAACAGAGGAAAATGAAAAAATAAAATTGCCACTAAGAGGCTTTAGGCACAAAAATATATGCCACTAAGAGGCAATGGAAAATCATAGTCAGACTTCCTCTTCACATTAGGAACAGACATGCCAATTTCCACCATCCTTAGAGTGGTTTGGTTGAAAGAGGGGCAGACGCCAAATAACAAGACTCAAAAACAGTAAAAATGGCTACTAAGTGGAGTAAAATAATACGAATCAGCGTTAACTCCTAAACAGATACCTATCTGCCAAATTTTATGAAAATCCATAGAGGACCTTTTAAGATACAAAGCTAAACAAAAAACTAAAATTGCCACTAGGGAGCACACCGATAGACTGATCCCTCTGAAAGTCGTCGTCCTCTGTTGTCAACTTCATGTGAATACACCAGCAAAATTCAATAAACATCCTGTATAGCGTTTAGGAGATACAGCCATGGGCACAAAAACAAATTAACAAAACTGCTAGTAGGAGGCGCCATAGTAGTCGAAGTCATCGAAAAATCATCATTAGCCGCCCTCTTCACAGTAAGAACATATATGTCAATTTTCAAAATCATCCCTAGAGTGGTTTGGTTGATAGAACGGCAGACGCCAAAAACAGACTCAAAAACAGTAAAAATGGCCACGGGCACAAAGTACCTCAAATCTGTCTGAAAATGAGGGGATGACATCCCACTAATAGATGCCAAACTGCCAAATTTTACAAAAATCCGTTGAGGACCTCCAAAGATACAGAGGTAAGCGTAAAAAACAAAATTGCCACTAGGGGGCACACCGGTAGTCGGAGAGGTCCGAAATTCATCGTCATATGTCGTCAGCTTCATAAGAACACACCTGCCAAATCTCAATAAGATCCTGTAACGGGTTTAGGAGATACAGCTGCGGACACCGGACGTCTGGACAGATATGACGGCAACATGCGACCACGTATAAATATGAGGGCGCATAAAAAAATGAATGCTTTACAATGTTCAAGTTTTGTTAGTACAATACCAACCATCCCTCAAAATTTTGAAAACTTCTGGGCACTATTGTAATGAAAGGGCAATTTTGGCAATTCTTTTTGTCCAAAATTGGTGAGATTTTACCATGCTTTCCATCCATAATCTCATTATTAGTCATGATGCCCTCATGTATGTGATTTTATGCAATCTGATCACTGCAAGAATTCTAACATACCAAACAATTATTATTTTTATGTTAATATATTTACTTCAAAATCACATCTTACATGATACAATTTTTCCGTCCAAATCCCAAACATCTTATTGTGGAGGTTGTAGTATCAACAATCATCTGTATCCAATAACAGGGATTTTGTCACAAATCTGTCACCAGTGATACTATGTCATCCCCACAGTAAAATAGTTTAACATCCCTTGCACTGTGTCACCAACAGAAAATTAATGACCAATTTTTCAATTTGCACAAACCTTTTGATGTGCTTACATTAAAAATATGAGGTTGAGGAAGTTTATAGTCATGCACAATCTATTCAAAATGCCAACTGAAAAGCCTTGGTGGTTTTTATTCCATAAAAATTTATCACTGATTGCTGTGGAGAAGAATGTGAATATCTTGCATTAAGCTTTCATTACTGTAAACGAATGACATTTTTACCTTTACCACAAAAAATTTAGAGATAATTTTTTGAAGACTTCAAATCTTAGTCATTATCATTTTCCCCTGACATCTACTGTATTAGCTCTGAATACATGGAATGCATATATGAAAACTGGGAAAACAGCAGATAATCACAACAAAAACTACTTTGGTTTGGATCTTTCTTTCAAATCTCTGTGATTTGCTACGGATGTCTCCCAGTGCTCTCCATCAAAGGTTTCTTCCTCGACTGTCACATTGCCGTCCAAGCAATGGGGCATGACACCTGAATTGAAATACAATGGCAAGATAATATGCAAATATGGACTGATGCAGAGGGCAATGTTAGGTTGAATGGGCTGAGGTAAAGCAATGTGTTGACCTATTTGAATGCAATTCAGCAAAAACGAAAGGAAAATTTATAGTTAAACAACAGTATCAATAAAATGGCAAAATTTTATTCAATGTGAATGTTCAAAATGAAAGATAAACAAGAGCAATGCAGAGCGTTGAAATGCGCCCACAATTGCACCATATACGGTATCCTTCTAGGGTTGTTTATTGGTACCATGAAGTGGCCAGTAGAGGGCATATATGTAGTATTTTGTACTTTGCAAAATGGAAAGGCATGGTCATTGTCTCCTCAATAGGCTAGGGGCAAAATGTGAGTGATCTTCATAATACAAGCACATCCTATACATCAGTTGCTTAAAGCACAACAGAAACATAGAATTAAAAACAAATTTACCAACATACAAGATTAGCACAGCATTAGAATGCCAGAAACAAATTTCTACTTGGAACTTTTCCTTCATAGTCACGAAGTAACACAAAGTATACACCTGAAGACCTATGAAAATACAGAGGTCAATGTAAAATACTAAAATTGCCACTAGAGGCATACCGGTAGTCAGAATCATCCTAAAGTCGTCATCGTCCGTTGTCAACATCACATAAATACACTTGCTAAATTTAGTAAAGATCCTGCAAACGGTTTGGGAGATACAGCCATGGGCGCAAAAAAAACAGCCACTAGGAGGCGCCACAGTAATCAAAGTCATGGGAAATTCAGCGTCAACCGTCCTCTTCATAGTAAGAACATACATGCCAATTTTCACAATCATACTTAGAGCGGTTTGGTTGATAGAGGGGTGGACGCCAAAAAACAGACTCAAAAACAGTAAAAATGGCCACTGGGTGTCGCAAACTAGGTCGAATCCATCCGAAAACGGGAGGATAGCGTCATCGCACTAATAGGTGCCTACATACCAAATTTCATGAAAATCCGTTAAGGACTTGTGAAGATACAGAGGTAAACGTAAAAAAATAAAATTGCCACTAGGGGGCACACTGGTAGGCGGATCCGTCCAAAAGTCGTCATCGTCTGTTGTTAACATCATATAAATACACTTATTAAATTTCGTAAAGATCCTGCGAACGGTTTAGGAGATACAGCCATAGGCGCAAAAAAAAAAAAACTGCCACTAGGAGGCGCCACAGTAGTCCAAATCGTCTGAAAATCATTGTCAGCTGTCTTCTTTATAGTAAGCACATACATGCCAATTTTCACAATCATCCTTTGAGCGGTTTGGTTGATAGAGGGGTGGACGCAAAAATACAGACTCGAAAACAGTAAAAATGGCCACTAGGTGGCGCAAACTATGTCGAATCCATCTGAAAACAGGAGGATAGCGTCATCTCACTAATAGGTGTCTACATACCAAATTTCATGAAAATCCGTTCAGGACTTTTGAAGATACAAAGGTAAGCGTAAAAAATTAAAATTGCCACTGGGGGCACACCGGTAGTCGGATCCGCCAAAAGTCGTCGTCTTCCGTTGTTAACATCATATAAATATACTTACACAATTTCGTAAAGATCCTGCGAACGCTTTAGGAGATACAGCCATAGGCGCAAAAAAAAACAAAACTGCCACTAGGTGGCGCCACAGTAGTCGAAATCGTCGGAAAATCATCGTCAACCGTCTTCTACATAGTAAGCAAAAACATGCCAATTTTCACAATCATCCTTTGAGCGGTTTGGTTGATAGAGGGGTGGACGCACAAAACACTAAAAATGGCCACTAGGTGGCGCAAACTATGTCAAATCCATCTGAAAACGAGAGGATAGCGTCATTTCACTAATAGGTGCCTACAAATCAAATTTCATGAAAATCCGTTTAGGACTTTTGAAGATACAAAGGTAAGCGTAAAAAACTAAAATTGCCACTAGGGGCACACCGGTAGTTGAATCTGTCCGAAAGTTCGCACATACCGTCCCATTCATGAATGGAACATATGTGCCAAATTTCATGAACGCATGTCAAAGGGTTTTGGAGATAGAGCAGCGGACGCCAAACGCCAGACGCCGGACCCCGCCCAGACGGACGGACGAACAGACGGAGATGACGGCATAATGCATCCACATATAAATATGTGGGCGCATAAAAATGCTGTTGCAGTTTTCTGAATTCTCATTTCATTTTCATTTCATCCACCTTATGTGTTTTGTCATGAAAATCATATAGGTTCTATTTTTGATAACCCTTCACGCAAAATGTGGAACATTCCAAAAACAATTCTGAATAGAGTTTTTGAGAACAGCGCATAAGGCATTGCATCTGAATGTTTCATTTGAATCTGATCTGCCATTTCTGAGATTTGATGCTCTGAAGTAGGCCAAATTTGGAAAATTTTCTACGACCCTACATAATCAAACAGGCAAAAATGTCTACAAGATAACCAGGGATCTGCATCTTGACAAACTGTAACATCAAAATGGTTGCTTTCGATGTATATTAAAGAGAAAGAGTCTGCAGTCCAAACCACTGCTCGATGCTGTACTGTTTGATACTACTTAAACTCAGATTTATAACAAAGACAAACAAGGGAATGTCCAAATGCCGGAGTGCCAGTAATCTAAATAGACTGTGTCAAATGGAAGGTCTTGGAGAGAAATTTCCTTTGTCCGGGAGATAGGAAAATGCATCGTTACATTGGCCTCATTTTAGAAATGCTGGGCTGATTCAAGGAATTGTGTTGGAAATATCACACATACTTCTTAAAAAGTTTTCCAACTTTCTGCCATGTGAGATACAGCCCAAAGCACAGCAGTTAAAATTTGCTGCCATTGGAAGGTCGATTAATGCAGTCAAGAAAAACTTGAAAAAAGCAAGGCATCAAAAATAACATTAAAAACTCCAATGGCATGAAAACGGGACCAGAGAACTGCTTGATGGATGTTGCATCACTATGGGTAAATAACGGGAAATTCAAGTGTCGTATTTTAATACGGGACCTTTCTGTTATTTTGGAACTTACCGTAACCGTCCGGATTTGAACGTGGCCGATAAAAACTCTGAACACCGCATACACGACAGAATTGGTGTTTCGCAATATGACTGTTAAAAGTATACGTAGTAAGTTGATCTTCACCCTGTTGAAACAAAAACAAATTATTTTTATTATGGCATTTAAATACAGCAAAGTGCACACAAATCTGACATACACGAGTCATCTTGGTTTAACTCGACGAAACTCTGCAGTATGATTTGTGCATTCAGCCCGTCTGATAAGTCAGACTTCGCATTTCTTCTTGGATAAAACCACTTCATATGGTTGGATTACCAAGATGGAGATTGAATGACTCATTTTAGTGCAAAGTTTAAAAAATATCCTCCTCTTCAGGGCAACACCGTATCACATGATTGAGGGACAGTTTACAGAACTTGAAAGTGTTAAATGTATGCTACATATCTTTATGAAAGATTAGAAAATAAAATTGGACTTGGTGAGATTTTACCAGACGGAGTTTTTTAAGAAACTACAGGAATGGAAATGTGTCACCACCTGTTGTACAATTCTGTCACGTTAGCTATAACTATTGTCACTTAGTTATAAGTGGAAACTCACCACCTAAGCTCTGTTTTGAAAAACACAAGTTTAATACACTAATCTACAGTATGATTTACAAATACTGTGGCATGAAGTTCAGACTTCAAAGTTAATTTCTTTGAACTTTGAACAATGTGTTAGACAAAGTGTAAACAGGTCACCGCTACATTGACCACACAATTTAGAGTAGTTGTAAGGGGTGTGATTTAATCCCTTTCCATCAGCCAATTTTACAAGTAAAAAAGGTACTGGTATCCTGAACATACCTGAAGAAGTTGGAAATCACAGAGAGGAACTATGAAGTGCTTGTTTTGCTTCTTTTTGCAAATCGAGCAACTACAACAGAAATGGCAAGGGTTGATGATTCAACAATGGATAAAACATTTAATACATTTATTTATAGAATCATATCTCTTATTTAGTCTCAACTTCGAGAGTAGTTTCCAAAGCCAGATGCAAACCTAGTCCTTATGTTGCTGTGAAGTCATCGCTAACGTGGTAATTGCTCTGTTGTAACAAAAGAAACTTAGATTAGTGTTTGAGATATCGAGAACTGATGGCGCTCATGGTTCTTGTACAAATCTACTCATGATGTACAAGATATCATGAAACAGGATGAATTTCTAATGCAAAGGTACAAAACAGGCATAAAATTCAGACCAAAGCTTACGACACAAGTCAATCTGTTGTAAAATGTACCTCAGCAAGAAGGCTTCTGCACGAGAGAATTTCAGGGTGAGTTTATAAACGAGTACTTGGTGGTGTTATACAAGAGAATAACCCAAAGGTGGGATGTGGACTCAGGGGAGTGCTTATACATGAGCGGAGACAACATATATTTAAAAAGGATCAAGGCATTACTTGCAGTCTATGACCTTTAATACAGGTGCAGCTTTTACTTGAAATCTGACAGCCCCGCAGTGACACCCTCCAGAATATGTCATCATGTTACCACATTGTTCCGCCGACATCTTTACTGAAGATTTTCCCTGAGCAGGTATAGCGTATATGTTGAAGCATCAGCCCGAGTGTTTTGACAGTCCAAGATTGCGATTGGAAAATCCTGCTCTGTGCCAGAATCCTAAAACAAAAAAACAACAAAATTAATACTTTGTTGGTATTAACTGCATGAGTAGCATTACTACTTAACTGAAAAACCGTACTATTCAAAACTGACCAGACTCTTTGAGGGGATTAAGAACAGCTAAATAAGCATTGCCGAGTTGGGTACACAAGCCTGTAGTCGGATTATTATTATGGCCCATAAACCTACAGAGGTAAGGCCAGACCTATTCAGCAAAGGAGCAGCAGGTACACTGCTGGCTTTTGTCATTCAAAGACTGGTGTCAGATTCAATTTTTTATAGAAAAATCCCAACCAGTAAGAAGCACTCAATTTTGTATGGGTAATTGATGTCGCACCTAATGCTATGCATATATTTAGGCCAAAGAGCATGTGCCCCTACCTTCTGTTTTCTGCTACTAAAAACAATTTCAAAAATCAAAAAATGGGGCCATTTGATGGATTTTTCTCGCGTTGTCGTTGCTAGTGATTGAATTTTGCATGTGTCACTGTCTGCATGTAAAAAAAGATGGAATTGTTATCAAAGTACATCTACGCAATGCCTTGTTGTTGCTGTGTTGCCGTGTACAAATTCCCAACAGGTTGTATACATTTCAGATATTGAGAAAAAAACAGTTTGCTAAAATGTGAGTCACAAAATTAATAGCAAAAAAGATGCAAAAAAGAGGTCAAGGATACTTGGAATGGGTGGCATTCAGCGATTGCAAAGAACAGCATAAACGTTGGCAATCTACATTTTAAAGAAAACCCATGCAGGGACAATTCAATTTTTTGGACCAAATTTGGGAGCCTGAAATAAGAAACTCAGCCCGTTTTACAATATTGTGTACTTCATCAATAGATTTGTAGAACATGTCAAAATAGCACGGTGACACTTAGCTTACCTCAAAATCCAACTGCTGCCCAGTGGTTTGGTAATTTACCCAATTATATTGCACACCCAGCAGAATTAATGAGGAACCTAAGATTGCAACATTAACAAACCTTTTAGATTGTAAAAGTCACATTTCTTGTCCAACTTTCAAAATTTAAAAACCTAATCACGTGCTTTTCACAAACTGTTCAAATATGCTATTTACCGGTACAAACTTTCAAAACAAAAATTTACAGTACTATTATCGCCCCTAATGCGTTTATGATGGGTCTCAACGTCTAGAGAACAATAACATCAGCAGCCTGAGGCTATTTAATTAAACACAACAGCTTGGCGGGGTGGGTGCCAACATAGGATTCTTTCATGATTTATTCGTTTGTTAAGATTAAGAAGCTCTTTATCTGGGAATCTGATCTAAGGTCCTAATTGTGTGGAGTGGGTCAATTACCGAATTACCAATGGCTTCACGTCAATAAAACACTAACAACAATAAATTGAGATTGTGGACTAAACCTCAGGTGACTTCTTCAATCTGTTTGGCTCTTCTGAAACTGAATTCCTTGCAAAACTTTGGTTAGGAACATTTTTACCCAGCAGATAGCCTAAAGCAGTGCCAAGTTTTCTCCCGAGACGAGACGAACCAAGTTTTGCTCTCTAAGGTCGGTAACAATCAGCCTTGGCTGTCACCAGCACATAACATTTTAAGTCCGATCCCTCACTTAATATACCTCTGAGATATCTACTTTTGTTGTGGCTGTCCAGCATTAAATTTAAAATTTGCACTTTCACAAATGACAAAGTTGTTTTTGCATTCGTCTAAAGTGCATTTAGCAACTTTGAAAGAAAAAATTATTGAATTATTAGACGAATTGCATTAAAAGGATACTAAACCCTGTCTTGATGATTTAGACCAATCATGACAGCGTTTTCCCGTTCAGTGACTTTACCAGACGTAGGGGGTTCTGAGCATGTGATAACATCTAGCTCTTCTTTGTTAACTGCCAAGCACACTCTTTTGTCAGTTATCACAACAAGCAGGCCACTTAACTACCAGGCTTATTACAGACCATGTGTGAACACAGTCAAACTCAGAGTGAATTGGTGTATTCGGAAGGAATAGATTGTGGTAACTTAGGTTGCAGTTGAGGGATTTTGGCGATTTAAAAATTAAACATGATCACCATTTGACGAAGATTTCAGAAATGCTATTGGTTTATGTTCAAATATGTTATAACTTAACTTTTATTTTTAACAGCACAGCCCAGTCAGGGTAGATACAATCTTAGAGGAGATTATAGCAATTATCGAACAAAAGAGAGCTGGCCCTCCAACCATAAATGCCAGAATAGAGTTAATCAGTCATATAAGATATTGGCTACAGGGGTAAACTTTCCAGCATGTTGTTGAGGCTATAGAATCGAACAAGTTGGGAGCTACGGGAAAACGCCGTAATGTCATCGCTCAGTCACCATGATGCATTGGAATCAATCTTGAAAGATAAAATCAGGAATCAGCCAAAAACAGATTCATTCTCCCTATGCCCCAGATTGGATATTGGTTCTTAGTGGGAGGTTGTTTTAATATTGCTTAGGTCAATATCACTAGAGGTCTTTCCCTAAAGTTNTATTGTGTACTTCATCAATAGATTTGTAGAACATGTCAAAATAGCACGGTGACACTTAGCTTACCTCAAAATCCAACTGCTGCCCAGTGGTTTGGTAATTTACCCAATTATATTGCACACCCAGCAGAATTAATGAGGAACCTAAGATTGCAACATTAACAAACCTTTTAGATTGTAAAAGTCGCATTTCTTGTCCAACTTTCAAAATTTAAAAACCTAATCACGTGCTTTTCACAAACTGTTCAAATATGCTATTTACAAACTTTCAAAACAAAAATTTACAGTACTATTATCGCCCCTAATGCGTTTATGATGGGTCTCAACATCTAGAGAACAATAACATCAGCAGCCTGAGGCGATTTAATTAAACACAACAGCTTGGCGGGGTGGGTGCCAACATAGGATTCTTTCGTGATTTATTCGTTTGTTAAGATTAAGAAGCTCTTTATCTGGGAATCTGATCTAAGGTCCTAATTGTGTGGAGTGGGTCAATTACCGAATTACCAATGGCTTCACGTCAATAAAACACTAACAACAATAAATTGAGATTGTGGACTAAACCTCAGGTGACTTCTTCAATCTGTTTGGCTCTTCTGAAACTGAATTCCTTGCAAAACTTTGGTTAGGAACATTTTTACCCAGCAGATAGCCTAAAGCAGTGCCAAGTTTTCTCCCGAGACGAGACGAACCAAGTTTTGCTCTCTAAGGTCGGTAACAATCAGCCTTGGCTGTCATCAGCACATAACATTTTAAGTCCGATCCCTCACTTAATATACCTCTGAGATATCTACTTTTGTTGTGGCTGTCCAGCATTAAATTTAAAATTGCACTTTCACAAATGACAAAGTTGTTTTTGCATTCGTCTAAAGTGCATTTAGCAACTTCGAAAGAAAAAATTATTGAATTATTAGACGAGTTGCATTAAAAGGATACTAAACCCTGTCTTGATGATTTAGACCAATCATGACAGCGTTTTCCCGTTCAGTGACTTTACCAGATGTAGGGGGTTCTGAGCATGTGATAACATCTAGCTCTTCTTTGTTAACTGCCAAGCACACTCTCTTGTCAGTTATCACAACAAGCACGCCACTTAACTACCAGGCTTATTACAGACCTCCTGTGAACACAGTCAAACTCAGAGTGAATTGGTGTATTCGGAAAGAATAGATTGTGGTAACTCAGGTTGCAGTTGAGGGATTTTGGCGATTTAAAAATTAAACATGATCACCATTTGACGAAGATTTCAGAAATGCTATTGGTTTATGTTCAAATATGTTATAACTTAACTTTTATTTTTAACAGCACAGCCCAGTCAGGGTACAATCTTAAAGGAGATTAGAGCAATTATCGAACAAAAGAGAGCTGGCCCTCCAACCATAAATGCCAGAATAGAGTTAATCAGTCATATAAGATATTGGCTACAGGGGTAAACTTTCCAGCTTGTTGTTGAGGCTATAGAATCGAACAAGTTGGGAGCTACGGGAAAACGCCGTAATGTCATCGCTCAGTCACCACGATGCAACCATTGGAATCAATCTTGAAAGATAAAATCAGGAATCAGCCAAAAACAGATTCATTCTCCCTATGTCCCAGATTGGATATTGGTTCTTAGTGGGAGGTTATTTTAATATTGCTTAGGTCAATATCACTAGAGGTCTTTCCCTAAAGTTGCCATGCCGGCAATTCAATAAAAGCGATGACATGCTTGCATATTCAGCAGACTTTGAAAGGAGCTTTCAAATTTGACTCAGTCCAAACTTTTGAGGGTACCAGGGTGCCCAAAAGGGGAAGGGGGACACAAACCTTACAGGAAATATGCAGCACCCAAGAAAAAGAAGCAATGTGAAAGTGACACTCCTTGGGAAGGCATAAAATTTTAACTGGTGACATGGTGGCAGCCTGAAAGCAAANTACTGCTGCCGCTGTGGTGCATTTTGTTTTCTCGCAGACCTATAAATTTGAATCGCCTTTTCACCATTTTTATTTAACCGTAAATTTGATGTGCCAGTTCAGAAATGGTTGTCAAAATGAGGCGGGAGACTCAAAATTTTTTATTGATATAGGTTTTTGAACTCGGATAATACTTTGCACGGTATGAATACTGAGTGATTTCAAATGGTCGGCGAATTCAGCGAGAATTAGGTTCATTTTTTTGCAAATGAGCTATAAATGGGGTACAATTCTAAATTTTGGTATTAACGTGGTCGCACGTAGGATCGCAATTTTTCATATAAATTGCCTCAGGTTTGCCAACCCACCCTAAAACATGATTGCCTCCCCTGGCGTTAAAACTAAACGAGAGATTAGAGCTTTGTAATGTCTGAAACTAGTTGATGTTGACAAATAGGCCTAATCGGCATTAGTGCACACGAACTAAGACCAAGACTGGCCGGAACTCCTATGCTGTCCTTTGAAGTACTGCGTATACTTTCACTGTTCACCAGAAATAAGTCTAGTGTAAATATGACAGTTTAAAAAAATATCTTACATGCTGAAGTTCTCTGATACGCACAATAGAGGTCAGCACCGACATGTCCACCATTTTGTCGGCTGCTACTCATCTAGTCAAGGTCTTTGCACTTTCTACGAAATTTATTATACATATATACTATCTTCCTGTGCAATGGTATGCACATTCATGAATATATGCAAGCTAATCGCAGTGATAACTTTTTCATGTTCACCTATGGCCCATACTGACGAAAATACGGCACGTTTGGCATCAAATTACGTGGAAAGCGGTGTTATTCTCGGTGTTGTGAACTAGTGGGCGCTGTCAGCACTCTAATACATGTAGCATTAGAAGAATGGGTGAGTTTAGGTGAAACAAACAAAACCGTATGTAAAGCGTAGACGTGTGGATCGGCACCAACGATGAACTTTGGGTTGAGAAACGACGGTCGGTCACTCCCCCGGGGGCCTGTCCCGAGTTCTGAAGGCCTCCTGTAGGTAAAACATGTGCGTGAACTTGGAATCCTGCTTATATCTCAAGCTCGGACTTGAATAGCCATTAACTTGAAGGAAATCAGGCTTAAAGAATTGCTATAATTATTGACCTTGTGTCGTATATCCAGAAGTTATTTTAGTGAATAAAATCGCCAATATTTGAAAAGAGGTTGGTTAAAATTTACACTTTTTATTATTTTGCCGAGTTTCATGGTGTATTCCAAATTCACGATTTTAAGATAAGTAGGATTCTAAGTTCACGCACAGCATACACTTTGATTACAGTTACATCCGATATGAGGCGCAACTATATTTTCCGTCCAACAAAAATGGCGGATGTCAGTGTCAGCGAATTCCGCTTTCAACCTCCACTGTAAGTTTTGTACGCAACTTAGAATAGTTTTACAACAGTCTCGTGTTATTTAATCCAATATGCTTCGTATGTTTTTACCCATGGGGATTGATGTGCTCCTGACAATGGCAATCATGAATGAATATCTGCCGCTGCCGGGTATTTCCTCATTGACATTGACATTGTGACATTGGTCATTGCCTTGGCATTGGCCTTGGGCTTGGCCCTTCCTATCCAGTTGCAACCAAGGGCATGCAATATTCACCCTTGCTCTGCATGAATTACACCGACATTGATTTTGTGAAACTACTGTATTGCACTGGGAAGAAACGGAAGTATTGTGAAGGTATGTGCACAATAATACTAATTTTCAGCAGGCAAGTGATCACGGTCTCTTGCTGGCCCAGGAGAGACTGTGGAGCTCCTATAGGAGTAGGACTACAGGAGCTTTGTACGCCGGGAGTTTTTTTGGCAAATTATGTCTCAAACTGACTAAAACATCAAAGTCACGTTGTTATTAATACCTTTTGCACATAGAGGGACACCTTAGGAGGCCTTTGTTTGTATATATTTATTTAGTGACAAGTATAATTAATTCAAACAGTTATGTATTTAATTTCTTCCAACTTGAAGAAATACTCCCGTTATCAAACTTTTGCTTAGAGCAGTCCCTCGTTCAGTTCCCAAAATTGGTAACTGGCCACTTTTACACTGTGCACACCGCGCGCATTGTTAAAAATGGCGAGATACTGGGAGTATTTCTTCAAGTTGGAAGGAATTAAGTACATCAATGGCCTCCAAAGGTGTCCCTCTATGTATTAAAGGTATTTATAACAACGTAACTTTGATGTTTTAATCAGTGTGAGGCATAATTCGCCCAAAACCTTCCACTGGGCCAGATAGAGACAGTGGTCACTGTCTAGGCTCAGGTAAGTTGCGTCGCTTGAAAGTTCAAAGATAAAATGTCATTTCGCCAAGTTTTAAATTTGGGATTTCGGTAATTGTGTACAATATGATGACATTGACCTACACACATGATTTTGGTATCATTCGATTTCTTTTATTGTGCTCATTCCAAAAATATATGAATGTGTCCCCAACCGCATTTTCTCTCTAATTTATTGTCAAATTTCTGTTTGCACTATTTCCTACTTGACCATTTAAATCATAACAATTTATTCCACTACACAAACCTGCAAAAGTTCAATTCCATGCACATGTCGCCACCCACTGATACGTCCGTTTCTCAGTCAGCAGAGAGAGGTGGGTAAAAAGCACTCACGACAGCTTCAGGGCACTAATTTCGCCTTCAGATTATACGCTTGCCCAGGTTGGCTTATCAGGTTCACGGCCAATGCTTACACTTTATTATTCGTTCAGTAACTCTGGCCTTTCCAGAAGTTGTTCTTTTATTGATGTCAACAACAATGGCCGATAAACAGTGCTTCTCTTGACACTTATAAAAATTTCAAAGTTCCCTTTTTGAAACCAGTAAGAAGAGCCGATGAACGGTGCTTTTCTCTTTTAAAGGGTAATAATATTTTGTTTTTACATTTTACCCTATATCGTGCCATATATCCACACAAGAACACACAAAATCACTCGAGTGCAAAGACTTTTTCCAAGAAAGTTCGAGAACCCTAGCATAGCTGTAGTCAGTAAACCAACATTTAAAGAGGGTTGGAAGTGCATACATTGAAAGTGTAGAATTTAGTGTCGTACTTATCAAAGGACTAAGACTACAGTACCAGTGGCTGATTTGGACCTTATCACTGTCGTGGTTTAGTCAAAGTCCTTGTTTGCACAGCTATCTCGGACACCTGAAAAAGGGCATCATGCTACATCCACCGTGAAAAAAAAATGCGATATGTCAAATATGATGAAAAAGTGTGATTTTGGCCATATTTTACCTAAAGTCACAAATTCACTACTGCTCTGGTGCAAGAAAGGAGATCATCATCCAAATGCTCTTTTGCTCTAGATTCCAGAAATTCAGGTTAAAATATATCATTACCAACCAGATTTTTGACAATTTCCGCTTGTCTGAAGGGTACCTGGATTCGCGCCAGAAATTCATGAGTCAACAAGTATGTGCTCTGAAAATGGTGGCACTTCTTTATCATAGTAGACAATAGTAGAGGCCAAATTTCTGGACTCGGTTTACTCAAAACAACTTCAGGGAACTACTTAATCCCATTTGTGGCAATCAGTTCTTATCTACTCCACGAAACTGCCGGTTTCCTAAATATCCTAAGGGAATTTGATTTGATTTGATTTGCACCACACTCGACAAGTATTTTGCCCCCATACTTGAAGTTTATTCTGTAAGTGATGATTTGTGACGGCAAAATGTCTCAGAGTCTTGCGTTGGGGGACACACCTCTGCACACATCCAAACTTGGACTGCAAACATTTTTATCTTTTGAACTTATGTAGACTAATAAAGAAAAATTCTAGTTGGAATGAATAGTCGATTCAGATCACTTTTGCTTTTGATTGAGCTTACCCCAAACTGCTGGAGTTTTCGGTAGCACTATTTTCGCCAAACTGCTAACTTCAAACGACAAACATGTACAGAGGAAAGAACATGTTTGTAATTGTTGCATTATCAATTAGTTGCAGAATGTGAATGTGCTTTAACATCAATTTCTTAGCAATACTTGTGGTGAAGAGACACATACATAACTGCTGGCAAAAACCACCAATCGTATTCTGATTTGCTAAAAAAAAATAATTGCAGGCAGTCTGGTACACATTGTACACGTTGTACCAACTTGCACAGGCCCCTCATGTGAGCCCATTGCACTTATAACCTGGAACCATTTTATGCTTTATTAACTATATATTAATTGAGCTGCAGAGCTAGAGACCTGACTCAAGGGTCCAGCAGTGTGCCCCAGTGTGACTTGAACCCATGACCTCGAGTTAGCAGAAGTGGATACTTATCGGAAACGAATACTTATCACACTAGGCCACACTGCTTCTTTTTGATAAAACACGGGCTTCTGAAAACTTATTTCGTAGAAAATAAACTAAATAATATGTTTTCCTGATAGTCGGTGTGTGACAAAGAAACTGATTATACAGACTTCGTTATGGTTGTCAGGTGTGTGGGTAAGCATCACCAAGTGCCTATGTGCAAATTTAATGAAATGCAGCCTACCGGTTGCTATTGTGTAAGTTACTGCTTTATCCTGCTTTAATGTAACAGTTCCTTTCCTCATTGGTGAAACAGTCTTGAGTAATTTATGCGATTCAAAGCTAAACGACACTCAGGTAGGCCCCCCATTCTCCTCATGTTTACTGCAGCATGATATATCTGGGTATAAATGGATGAATTAAGTGGTGAATATACAATATGCAGACCTCATTAAACTAGTTTTAGAGACGTTTATTACTAGGATTAATAACGGGGCTTTGTGTTGACATTTTCTGAAGTGCAAAAATGACTGTGTGCGAATTGGGTGAGGAAAGAAATTCCAACTTGTGCAAAATGAGTAAGGGACAAACTATTACTTTTCCAAACAATTTTCATGCACCAAATAAGACGAGCAGGCGAATTAAGTGGATAATTACTGTTGTGTTCTCAACACTAACGTGAATTTGTAAACTTTCACTTCCAAACTATACTACGGTAATTATTCTCCAGTTTGGTACAGTCTCTGAGATTTGGGACACTGAAATTCAAGCCCAAATTCAAATTTCAAGATTCTGAAAATTGCATCATAGGTAATTTTTGCATTTGTCGTATTTTCTTGTATTTGGCACTTTAGTTTTTGTTAGCAAATTTGAAAATCAAATCATTGAAAATAGCCACTGACCTAACAGAATACGGAATGGGTAATTTTTGTGGCTTTGTAGCATTACTTGGACTTAGGATGGCCAATATTGCTTATTTATAAAAAGTTGGTACTAGCTCCAAGTTTAAAAGAGGCCTGAACTACATGTTTTTGCATTTTAACATGAATTTGAAAGTATAAAGGTTGGTTACTGGCATCCACATATCCCTAAGTATTGCACAGTATTTTTCTTTGTTTACTTTGAAAAGTAAAAATTTATTAGTTCCGTAAAGCCCCACTGCAAGCACTGTTTTTCATGACGTCACTGAGGCTGTGCAGCACAAAGAGATATAGGTCATTAGCCGTGGGAGTACATGGTCCAGTCGACAGATCAGCATGTGCATACTCACAAATTTTTTATTTTTTCTTTCCTGTGACGTTGATTCATCCCGGGGCCTAGCCAGCCAGCGTGCTGTATGAAGACTATCTTCAAAATACAGCTAGGTACCAGTAGCACTATGTGTTTAGCTCTGTTAGACTCCGAAATTTCACATAGCCCGGGTAGTTCTGCTCGTCACCTCATCGCGAACTTATATCAACATGTAGGGCAGTAAACCGGCAGGGTAGCGTGCAAATATCAGAGTGTCAACCGACTCTCACCTTGCCCGTAGGGGCCATTTAAGTGAAAAACAATCTAGTAAATGTTATTTTATGTCATAATTCTCAGCCTTTTGTGACAAAGAACACAGTATGCTCAACATGCGTTATTTCCTAAAATTTTGCGACATCTGTCGGGAGATGATGACAGCTTCGCAGGAGTAAAATTTTTTATGAAATTCGGTTTCCTGGTATTAGAATACTAAAAACTTGGAAGGAAATAAAATCAACTCTAATAATTTGTTGCGACACGTGCACAACTTCAAAGAACAGTTTGATCGCTTGTTATACTTGAAAGAACAACTCGGGGAACGCAACTGGCCAGTAAGGCAACAGGTGACGGCGCCGAAAGCCGACCTTAAAGAGCGCAACCAAATTTTAGCAGCAGAGAGAACGGCAGAACGACAGTGAATAAGTTAGTTTACTCGAGGCAGAGTGTAATTTTTAATGACACTAATTTTGTGTCAGATTTTATTTGATCAGTTTTTACCCAGGTCGGTGCAACAGCCGCTGTATATTTAGTATACAGCTTGCACCAAGGCAAGGCTACGCAGTCGGGGCCCTTTGCTTTCCTGGCCGGCAGCTGGGGTGCCAAGAAAGGCATCGTTCCACTAATAGTCTACGCTACACGGCAGTAAACTTGTATTACGAGCTTTTGAGAGCCGAGATCGCAGACGAATTATAGACATTAAGCACAGTTCTGTAGCAGAGAGGCATTTAACCCAATGAGCTATAAGCATAATAAGCTTAATTTATCTCATTGCCTTCACCCACGGTACAGCCTCAGTGACGTCAGACGTGCGTTGGCCAATAGGAATTGACTTTGGAAAAACGCCTTTTTACAAAAATGTGAAAGAATTACAAAGATGTGATTTTTGATATAGACTTTATTCATAAATTAAGTTAGATTAAAAATGTATGTTATTGTACTTCAGGAACCTTTTAAGCACTGTCCTGAACTGGATAATTTTTAACTTACCTCATTTCTATGGAATTCGAATGCTATATATTTCAGTGTTGTATTCCCAGGTAATGGCTTCAAGTGTGGTTGAACAAACGGAAGACCAAGCAAGCTGGACTGAGTTTTGTGAAAAGCATGCAGCCAAGGCAGCCCGAGACTTTGCTCGAGAATTCAGGCATTTCACCATTCATAATAGTCAATTCGATCAGCCAGATTCAGCTAAATTGTTTGCCAAACGATTCACTGACCATTTTCTCGAACATTTCGAAACTCATACTCACCGGCAATCTTTTGTAAGTAGTTGCAGCGAAGATGATGTCATTTCTGACAAACTGCCAACATGTTCTGCAGATTCATTGGGTGCTGCAGGCCAATCCGATGTGGCTGCTTCATCTGATTTAAACTCTCTGAATGGTCCATCGGGCGTTTATCACGAAGATATAGATTATTCCGATGTACATGATAGCAAAACACATCGATCAAAATCTTTCTTTCGACGGCTATCTTTTCGTAAACTATCCCACGCGAAGTCGCGTAAAATACAGCGACAGCGGTCTGCTGATCCAGGCCTCAATGGCTCGTCAAGTGGAGGTGCAGATGTTGTAAAAAAGAAGTGGAATTTGGAAAAGCAAGATAAGCATAGAACAGTCCATGGAAAAGGCACTTATTGTCAGAAAGAGGGTTCAGTGAACTGGTTCAGAGACGATGATGCTTTCAGCAAGTCGAAGTGGGAAAAATGCCGCCTGGTACTTATGAAAACAGACAATGGATTTATGCTAGAGTTTTACTCTCCTCCTAAGGTAAGAGTTACTACGTATATTTACCCTGAAAGCATATCATTAATGAATAGTAGATACGGCTGGGGTTGGGTAGCCCCAACTACATATCTTTACAACTTACTAGAGTATAGTACACTGTACATCATATTAATTGAACAAATAAGTATTTGGAAAATACTCCTAATAGTTGGGCGAATAATTAGCCGAGAATAATATAAAAGGGGGGGAGGGGAAAGACTTTCATACACTCATTCACACTCACATTCACACAGTTTAATTAACTTATGTTTACATTTACGTAGGTGCATATTTATGAAAAGGTCAATTTTCTTATAATACAACAGAAGTGGTTAAAATATAACACCATATATTGTTTGAATCATTTTAAAGAGATGCCTGCAAAACCCTCCACTGTTCTGAAGTTTTATCCCAGGCATTAAATACAATGAGGTTCACTGCGTCAAAATGTATAAATCTAAACTTATTAAAACAAGGTTGAGACCCATCTCTCGATGATGTATAAATATAATGTTGGGCATGAGTGTATATGGTATTGAAGATTTCACTTAGATTGCCGAAGAAGCAAACTAAGAAAAGGTTCATAGATGGCTCAGTGTGTAAATTAAAAACTTTACTTATGAAATGATGTAAAGAATTCCAGAAACGTTTAACACAGAAGCAGCTGTAAAACATATGCTGAAAAGTCTGGACTTCACCACACTGTGACCACAGTAGGGACATTGGTCTGTTTGTGAAATACCAAATATTTTTAACATTTTGTTTGTATAAATTCTTTTGTGAATGAAAAAGTATTTAAATATTGTCAAATGAGGGTTTATGGGTAGATTGAAAGGGAGATCATATATTTTTTTAATTTCGGCGTCTGTGTAATAGTTGACTAAAAACGCATAATTATCTGGTTTTACAGAAAATTTGTGAATAAATGTGTTTTTGATCCATGAATTGGAATTATTGAAGAATAAAAATCTAATGTTATTACAACTAACAATCCTTCTATCTGACACACTCAGAACTTTCTTCAAGGTCGTTGTAGTGGAAGAAAATGGTATGATAGACGTATAATTTTTCTTAATGCTTTCCCATTTAAGAAGTTTGTTCTGGCTATCTAAAAAATCTTCACAAAGTATGAGGCCTACATTGTACAGATCTTGGTAAAATAATGATTTTCAGTTAGCAGTTAAGTTACAATTGTTCCATATCACTTGTTTGGCTATTGGTACTTCATTAAAAAATTCAGGATTAAGAATATCCAAGGTAAAAAGGTTCTTAATTTCACATTTTACGGTTTTCAGTTGAAAATTAGATGCAAAAATACAACTGAAAAGATGCCTCGGGTATATCTTCCAACTTGTCTCATCCTCTGTATTAAAATGCTTGACCCAATTAAATATTAACTTGATCAGTTCCATGTTAGGGTATTTCAAACCACCCTCTTGATATGGCGAAATAGTCACGGTTTCTTTAATTTTTGGTGGTTTACTTAACCAAATAAATTCTCTGATAAGTTTATTAACTTCACAAATTCTTTTTTTGGTGATACCCAGAGTTGACACCACATGAATGAGTTTCGATAAACTGAAAGTTTTCGTGAGGAAGATTCTGCCTTTTATGGACAAATTTCATATTTTCCAAATATTACACAGGTCTTAAGCTTTTGGATTTTATCATCAGAATTGAGTTTTTCAGCGTCATCCCCTTTTCTGCCAAAGAATATTCCTAGACTTTTAATGGGCTTTTGGGGCCAGCTGATTCCGTAAAGTGGTTTACAATTTTAGCGCATTGTTGAGGCAAACATCCCTTGGCATTTTTCATAATTCAAGTGGAGTCCAGATAATGTTCCAAAATAATCTAAAAATCTAAAACAGTTATTGCCAGATTCTACGTCTTTAATGAAAAGAACTGTATCGTCTGCATACTGTGCAATTTTGATTTCTTGGTTGGATATTGTGAAGCCTCTAATTAATTCATTGCTTTTGATATGATGTGACATAATTTCCACACACAGAGCAAACAGCGGACTTGATAGTGGGTCTCCTTGTTGGAGGCCTTTCTCTATGTTAAAATACTGTGATATAAATCCATTGTTCAACACACATGACGCAATTCCAGAATACAATGTACGGATTCTATTGATAAAGACGTCACCAAAATTAAAAGCTTTTAAGGACTGAAATAAAAACTCCCACTTTACAGTATCGTACGCTTTCTTGAAATCGAGGAATACAATGTGACCGAGGGTTTGCTTTTCGTTATAAAATGCAATCATATCGTCAATTACAATTTCTTTCTGGCCTATATAACGTTTTGGCAAGGATGTTTGATATGGATGAATTAAATTGTCAATATATTTGTATATTTTGTTTGCGATTGTTTTAGTTATTAATTTATAGTCACAGTTCAAAAAAGAGATAGGTCTCCAATTGTCTAAAGATAGTAATTCCTCAGACTGTTTACTTTTTGGGATTAACGTGATTACGCCTTGCTTTTGAGTATTGGACATGTGACCATTTCCAAAGCTGCATGTGACGCTCGCCAAAAAATCGTCTTTAATTACCTTCCAAAAGGTTTTATAAAATTCATAGCTGATGCCATCATTACCAGGCGTCTCATTAGGTTTTGTCTCTAACAGAGATTCATACAATGCTTCTTTTGTTTGATTTTTTCTAAATCGTAAGAATCTGCAGGAGATAGCTTTTTATGTATTGGAAAATTAAAAAGGTCGATTGGATATGTTCTTTCTCCGTTGCATTCTTCAATATCGGAGTAAAGTTTTTTGTAATAGTTCACTTGCATATTCCGTATGCTTGCTGCATCATGTATAATTTAAGCACCATCTTCAAGGGCGTTAATATGTTTTTGCTTGCTGTGGCGCAACTCTAGGTTTTTGAAATACTTTCCATTCTCACCTTGTTCTGCCCATTGTGCTTTACTACGCAGAATCGAGCCCTTAATTTCTTGGGTCTGGATAATTTGCAAATCAATTTTGGCTTTTTGTAAATCTTTTTTTAATTTCTCTGAAGGGTCGTTTTCCACCTTGGCTGTCAAAGTGTTAATTTTTTCTATTAAAACAATTTTGTCAGAGCGGGCCTTCTTTGCAACCTTTTTTGCAAGAGATTGATTTCAGAAGTTTTCCTTATTTCCATTTTAATTAATTCCCACACTAAATTTTTGTCTTCAATATGTCGGTATTGAGTACTATATATATACTTGGTATCGTTTAAATAACTAGTGTTAAATTTCCAAAGATCAGGACCTCTCTTCGCATTTTCGGATGTTTCAAAATGTAAAGTAATGGCAAGAGTGGTCTGAAAACACAAAGTCGTTAATAATGGCAACGTCTTTGACTGCTACTTCTCTGGAAATTAGCCACATGTCAATTCTACTTTGGCATGACATATTCTTTTCCCTCCAAGTGTACTTCCTCACACATGGGTCATTTTCACGGCATACGTCGTACAACTTGAAATTAGAATTTAAAAAGTTGATGTTCTATATTACAGGACTTTTCGTGGAATACCGGTACACTATTTTTTCTTTCTTATCTAAGTCTGTGGGAGTGCAGTTAAAATCACCAGCGCAAAGACTACTTTGGTTGTTTACAAAATTATGGAGTTCTAAATTAATGAAATCCATAAATTCGACTTGTTTCCTGGTTTCATTTGGAAAATACAGATTGAGTAAAATGAAATCTTATTTTGCAATTTTGCAGTTGAGAACATTGTATCTACCGTAAGTATCGTTCTGGACTAAAGATGGTTCAAAATCCAAAGGTGGATGAATTAAAATGGCAGATCCAACTTGTGTCCGACTTATCTGAGTTTTGTTGAACTCGTTGATTTACATCCGAGGTTTGCCTTAACCCTTTGTCATGAAATACTAATATCAAAGCCATACAAACACTGATAGCTTTGCTGTGACATGTATATTTTATAGTTGTTCAATCAGATTGGTTGCATCTAGTCTCTGTGTATGCTCTGGCCTGTGCGTCGTTTCACTGAATAATAGTTCAAAAGATATGTTGTTCTTTCCATGCAGTAAAGATTTCTCTCCAGTTCTTATCTGATTTGTTTTATGAAAGTATATGAACTACAGTATTTCCTTTTTCCGTTGTAAATATAGCGATTGGCTTTTTTAGTTTCATAAGGTATCAGATAAAGTTTCTGTTCTTAAAAGGCGTAGTCTTTCTCAACAGGTNCTCTGAAGGGTCGTTTTCCACCTTGGCTGTCAAAGCGTTAATTTTTTCTATTAAAACAATTTCGTCAGAGCGGGTCTTCTTTGCAACCTTTTTTGCAAGAGATTGAAGTTTTCCTTATTTCCATTTTAATTAATTCCCACACTAACTTTTTGTCTTCAATATGTCGGTATTAAGTACTATAAAATTCGACACATTTACTTAATATTTTGTTTATATAATTGGTATCGTTTAAATAACTAGTATGAAATTTCCAAAGATCAGGACCTCTCTTCGCATTTTCGGATGTTTCAAAATGTAAAGTAATGGCAAGAGTGGTCTGAAAACACAAAGTCGTTAATAATGGCAACGTCTTTGACTGCTACTTCTCTGGAAATTAGCCACATGTCAATTGTACTTTGGCATGACATATTCTTATCCCTCCAACTGTACTTCCTCACACCTGGGTTATTTTCACGCCATACGCCGTACAACTTGAAATTAGAATTTAAAAAGTTGATGTTGTATATTACAGGACTTTTCGTGGAATACCGGTACACTATTTTTTCTTTCTTATATAAGTCTGTGGGAGCGCAGTTAAAATCACCAGCGCAATGACTACTTTGGTTGTTTACAAAATTATGGAGTTCTAAATTAATGAAATCCATAAATTCGACTTGTTTCCTGGTTTCATTTGGAAAATACAGATTGAGTAAAATGAAATCTTATTTTGCAATTTTGCAGTTGAGAACATTGTATCTACCGTAAGTATCGTTCTGGACTAAAGATGGTTCAAAATCCAAACGTGGATGAATTAAAATGGCAGATCCGACTTGTGTCCATCAAACTTATCTGAGTTTTGTTGAACTCGTTGATTTACATCCGAGATTTGCCTTAACCCTTTGTCGTGAAATACTAATATCAAGGCCGTACAAACACTGATAGCTTTGCTGTGACATGTATATTTTATAGTTGTTCAATCAGATTGGTTGCATCTAGTCTCTGTGTATGCTCTGGCCTGTGCGTTTCACTGAATAATAGTTCAAAAGATATGTTGTTCTTTCCATGCAGTAAAGATTTCTCTCCAGTTCTTATCTGATTTGTTTTATGAAAGTATATGAACTACAGTATTTCCTTTTTCCGTTGTAAATATAGCGATTGGCTTTTTTAGTTTCATAAGGTATCAGATAAAGTTTCTGTTCTTAAAAGGCGTAGTCTTTCTCAACAGGTTTGCTGCAGCCAAAGCCGGCACGACACTCCTGGGTTTCTTCTCTTATTACTTAGAATTTCTTGTTTTTTTATTTTTTAATAAGCCACTTAGTGGCTAAGTGACCAGTCATTGGCAATGCTATGAACTTTGGAAGTAGTGTATTGTTTGAGCCACACAAGTATGTCTTAGGTGATAGATGTATACTGTGTACAGTTCTAACTAGACAAATCTCATTGTGTAAGGTTCGCTGCTTAGCATAACAACTAGCCCTAGCAAAATTCCAAGGTCACCAAATGGGAACTGAGGCCTCCAAATCATGTTGGCAAGAGCCAAAATGAGTTACTTGAAGTGGAAAACTGGCGAACTCAGCAAATCTATAGCTTACTAGAGATCGCGCTGACGACATTTTTCATTGTTTTTTCGCTTGAGTAGAGCATTAGGAGTTGTCTGCGTGCTCGGTAATGACCAGTTTCTCCCTTTCGAGCCATTATCCGGCACACTGAGGCTGACCAACACGTCAGGGTCATTCTGTTTTTTTTTCTGAACAATTCTGACTTCTGTCTGTTTAATTCCTGTAGTATTTTGGGTGCATGTTTTTTTCTGAACAATTCTGACTTCTGTCTGTTTAATTCTTGTAGTATTTTGGGTGCGTGTTTGGATGGGGGCGTGGCAACTTCATGGCAACGTGGGATTTTTACCAGGTCACCGAACAAGGTCACTGTGGCAACCTGCTGTTATTTTTAACCATTTCTGGAGGATAGCATTTATTTAGTCACAAGCAATTCAATGGCTGCAGCTGTCTTGTTCACTTCCTTTCTTAGTCAATTACAGTTCAATCTCAAGTAAGGTCTCTCAGTTGTGTTCTGGGGTTTTTACATATGAGCACTTACAGATGTGCACACATTGTGCCAGACAGTATATGTTGAGACATCGCACAAAATCCAGTGGGATCTTACCCACAATCGATTTATTGGTCTTGAGTTATGTATTCATGTTACCTTCAGTGTATCCAAAAGTGACATACTTTCTGAGACCATTAGACTCAACTTCATCGCTCATATGTTACACTTCAACAAGTACACACTTTCAACTTCCACTCTGGGTTTTTGGTTACCTTTCAAGTGCAATCTTCAATAAAATGTGACTATTGTTGCTAGTAAATTACAGTATAAGACAAAAGTAATCGAACAAAATACCATATTCTTGTCATGACAGCTAATTCTGTTAACATCAAAAATTTCTGATTATAACTACTTGGGTCTAAAATTCTAATTACGTAATGGCTTAGCCACTGCTATAACTCTCCTGTTGATTTCGCTACGTTCTCGGTCATGAGAGAAGACTTAAGTTACTGTGACGATGAATTTCGCTTTCGCCCAGTCGTCATGACAGGTCATTTTGTCTGAATACTTTCGGCTTGTACTGTACATATTGCTCTTATTGTCTTGCAGAATGTTAAGCCAAAATGTGGAGTGTTTTGCTCTTTAATCAATGAAGTTCGTGAAACGACGGCTTTAGAAATGCCTGATCATGAGAACACATTTGTCTTGAAAGTAAGTATAATTTGCGTTCGTTAATTCAAAACCTTATGCACTTACTTATTAAATTGATCATAAAATGTATAGACCGAATGTTTATGTGGTGACATTTTTACCCTGTGTGTTACACATGTGGTAGTCTGCTGTGAATATTTTTGTTAAGTATCCAGCCTTACTCTTTGAACATTAAAATCATAATCATTTGCTGGTAACCTGTCTTGAGACTGGGACAAACTCATTGGTTAGTTGTTCTATTGGCATAAATGTTGCCAGTACAAAAATTATATTATTAGTGGCCTCCGACTATTGCTGATCGTATAATTGAACATGAGCATTAAAAACTTTCGAAAATTCAGGGTTAGGCAGTTAGCTGAATGCGTGTATTATATCGAAAGAATATCGTCTTCGAGTTGGCCTTTGGATGGATGAAATATTGTCTTCACTTTCGCACTAATCAGATTTCTAGGAATGATTCTCATCATTGTCAGCTTTATCATCCGTCTCGTCTCGGGTTTCAGTTATGTTTATTGTTATCAATATTGTCAAAGCCACCTTTGTAGTAAATGTTCATATCCTGTCTTGTTAAGACTGGCCAATATAGCAAGTCAAATGCTCTATTTACAGTCTAATTAACCCTGACTCCCTGAGCATGACATTTATTATCCCTGCCAAAGATGAAGGAGCTTTAGTAATAGTGGTCATCATTTCATCCCTGTGGAATATACTGCTCCTAATTTTCTTGAAAGGCAATTCAACCAGACCTTCAAAAGATCGCCTATGAAGTGGTGTAATACATACCATCACCATTTTGTGATTTGACCATATTTCCCTGAATTTTGGCCCATCTCTCCATTCATGCTTTATGTAGGGAAATGCTCCTCTGTGTACATCCTCCTACAGAACATTTGACATGGGGATATTGCTGTCTGTGGCTGGCTTGTTCTGTGTCAACAAAATTTGGTTACATTAAATGTTAAGAACACATTGGGTCTTAGGAACTGTGTGGTTTGATCTTGAGAAAAGGTAGACCTGCCAGAATTTGATGACTAATCTCTAACATATTTAATATTTTAACGTTTAGTTTGGTGGTCTTCGAATTAATTAACTAGTCATTTCAACTACCTTAGTGTTTTATTTCAATTTCACTGAATATCGATCGCCTATAGCACTTTCATGGTATTCTGTTACAGGCGGACAATAACCTGGAGTACGTCTTAGAGGCCCATGACATGCAAGACATGAAGAGTTGGCTGCATGCCATACAGACCTGCATGAGACCGGATTGTCAGACCAACAATGTGTGAGTCTTACTAAATGACAAAGCACTTGACATTGCAATGATATGGGCCGTGTCAAGTGTCTGATGAAAAAGAGGGAAAGTGTAAAAGAATCGTGTATTTTTTTCTGGAAATTATTGGTCACAAATTTTTCTTATCTGTGTTTTTGACGTACACGAAAATGTTGTGCATATGAAGTTTTGTGTATTTTTCATCACAGCTTCGTTATAAATGCTTGATTAGAACAATCAACAAGTAAATGTAGAACTCAATAATTATACAATAAAATCACCAATTTTGGACAAAACTAATTGGCATGCCAAAATTCTTCTTTTTTCATTTTAAAGGCTGCAACTTACTGACTTTGTGTTGTGAATACCAAAGGTTTCTCAAAACACTATGGTTGCTGTGGTGTACAACTTGAAAATGATAATATATTCATTTGGTGCTAGTCATCTTTTATGAAAAGTATATTAAAAAGAAATTTCTCTTGACACACTGCGCCCATGTCGACTTGTTTTGTTTTTTTACAATTATGACCGTAAAGGTATACTGCTGGACTTTCTTCAACTTTATATCATTTTCTAAACTTTAGATTAGGGTAAAAAGTGTATTCTGCATATTTAATGACAGTTATCACTTCTGTGTGGAAATATGAAAGATGAGTCGCTAACGTCATTCCCAGACAAGGATTAAGAGCAGCAGATAACTTGATTCATGAAACAAATATGATGCATACCAATAATGTAGTGGATATTGATGTTCACTACTGCCTAGTAGTCGATTACAGAAACACCTTGACCAACACTCGTGTAATTAGCTTACTGTATCTGCTTGAGTTGTTGTTCAGCAAAGGGTGTTGCAAGACAGTTCAGAAGCCTTTGTTAAATATAGAATCCATCACTTGTCAGTTGTTGCATCAGTCTAAAAGGGCGTGTCTTTTTGGTTTATAACTTCCTAGGTCATAATTTTTAGGTGTTAAATTTTGGGAGTGAAAGGTCTGAAGTCCTACGTAGGGCTAATTATTAGGTCAAGCTGGAGTCACTCACTTCAAACTGGAATTCTTTAAAGTTATGTAGGACCCTAGAAAAATGTCCAAATTTGGCTAACTTTGGAATGTTGTGTTTCAGATATGGGTGATAAGATTCCCATTAATCTTTGTCACACGCTATGCTTTATGCATTGTTCTCTGAAACACTGTTAGGAGTTGATTTTAAATGTTCCATTGTTTCACAAGAGGCTATCAAAAAGAGGATTTTATGATTTTTCTGAAACTAACTAAAGTTGCACGTAATGAAAATGACATGTTGTTTAGAAAACCTTAACAGCATTTTTGAGAAATTTAGATCAATGAAATTTGTCCATGTTATTGATATCATTATTTTTGCTTTTTTTCTAAATTGTACTAAAAGGACATAGTCATGTGACCCAGTTAAAACAGGAATGTTATAAAGTTAAAAGTCAAAGTCTGCAGGCTTTGTAGTCTCTGAAAATATACACTTTTTGCAGAGTTTTATTCATATAGTTTTGTAGATATTTGACTAAATGTACAGACTTGTTGATAAGGTCCTGCATAACCTTAAGTTAGCTTTGCTGAATTTTCGAAGTTGAAGCCTTTCACCATTCATGAATCCATGGTTTTATCGTTGACAGGTTTGAGAATGTTAACAAAGGGTTCTAGCCCAAAACACGAACCAAAGCAATGATTTCAAAGATGGCGCTGCATGGGGTTTTAAAGTTTACTTAATAATGCAGAGTCCTCGATGCCTCATTTGTGCCCAATATTGCCCTATTTCCATGTGAACAATTTTTAAAAATCTCATGAAATTTTCCTCATCGGGCCCAAAATTTGCCCTCTGATGATTAAAAGTTGCCATCTGATGATAAGAATCATTTCAGTCTGTAAAACGTTAGTTTTGGTTACTTGAGACATGCCGTTGACCGTTGACGGATGTCAATGGGGGATGGACATTTACCTCAACTAAAAAATTCCCCTCTCAGAAGGCACAGGCACCTTTCCCTTCATGTGAGCGAGGGCCCCTGTAATGCTAATGTTATTGAATGAAACACATGTTCGTTACAGAAAAAGTCCCAATGCAACACAAGGTGCCACAGCTAAAGAGCATTCATTAGTTGTCAACTTGCCTCCAAGTAAAGGTAGGTCTAAAAACAGCTTTGTTGTAACCCAGTTAGAATGTGTTTTCACTTTATAGAGCTTTCATGGACTCATAAAATTTTGTATTTGTGTTCTACAAATAAACGGCTGTGCTCATGATAACCTTTCTAGGCAAACATTTAGTTCAGTTAGCAGTCAACTTGAGTGGTTTCTTAGTGTCTATTGTCATGTTGAAGATCTGAATAATCTACTGTGACATATATTTATCTCAGTATACTGTCTGGAAAGCTTTCATTGTCTTTCAAAACGATTCTACTATCGAAAATATCTTATCCCTTACCAAGTGTATAACATAAAAATTTTATGTAATGTTTACTTTTAACTTCATTGTGTGAGTGTTGTTTAGAGTATCCAATAAAACATTCACTTTCTGTGATTACATATGGTAATTCTCCACTTTTGTGGCACAAAATAATTGCTAAATTTGTCATCTTTACAATTTTCAGAGTCTGATTACCTTGCTGTAAACTATGGAAAATTTACCAAAAGTTTGTTTAATAGAATTTCACTTGTCGATCATATTTTGTGTTGATTAAGTGTAGAATTACTGCACCAATGATGACCAGAGGCTTGGAGTTTTACTTTATCTTACAAGTTGCCTTTGTTCCTTGTGTGAAACAGTTATCGTTAAACTTCACCATGATAGTGGTTCTCATCCCAGCTGTATTGTTATTTGAATATCATATTGACATTCGTTTGTGCAATAAAACTCCGATTTCATTGTTCAGTTCAGTTGATGAATGTCCGAATTCCAAGAAAAGATGGAGGTCAATCACTCTCTAGGGGATCTGTGAGATTCTGAGAGACTCATTGATGTCAGATAAACGCCTTGGCTAATTATTGAGTTGGTTTTTAACTCATCTTCCGAGCATCAGTTTCCGACTTAAAAGGTCACAGGGACTGGTTTCAAATTCACTACTTTGTCTTTCCTAATTTGGATGGATGACTGATGGACAATACTTCATCGTATGATTTTATCCTCCCTGATTTAGTCATAGACTTGTTATTAGGAATTTAAGCTGACATTCCGCCTTGTGGTTTCATGTTGCATGGTTCAGATATCCTGCTTTCCTCACTCATGTATTCCATAGTGCTTCTTGTGCACTTGGTTTAGCAACTTGGTCTTATTCAAATTAGCAGTATTGAGACATTGCCACAAAAGGATAAGGTGTTACAAAGATGAAATGTGAGTGTAGAGAAACCTAATGACAGAAGGTGATTTCATTTGTATTACAGTGGCGTTGCTCGTGTGTTTTTTAAAACTGCTATAAACCAGTCTTCCATCAAGAACTAAGTTTTGATGGGGTCACTCCTTCCAGTTAACATGGTCTGAGGACCTTTGCTGCTCATTTGAATTTGTCATTGTGTAAAATGTACTCATCGGTTAACAAAAAATATGACTTTACCTTCAGTTGCTATATGTAATTATTTTCCATAGCAACGTTGGTACTTGTTCACATGATGTGCCATAACTAATAATTTAATTTAACTTAAATTTTAATTACAGAAATTGTCTAGTACTTACACTCAAAAATTTCTCTCATCGTATTCGCAACTATAAATTTTTAGTGTGGTTGCGTGGAGTATTTTAAGCGTATTTAGCTTATAAACTCCTCACTGGCCTTGATTTCAGCAAATGACTGTCTGACAATCTAGAGAATTGCCATTAAATTCATGAAAACAACGAATTTTGTTGTTTTGTATCTCTGGTCAAAATTAATAACTTCAAGAAGCCTGTACCATCCATCTATAATCCCAAAATTTCCCTTTTCTGCTGTAAAACTGATAACGTCCCTTCAATGTATGTTTTATCTTAACAATGTTGGTTGGGTTGTTGTCAGATGAACCTGGCTTGGTGGTCAGTTCCCGACGATTGTCATCAGCCAGTGAGGACAGTGAAAACCCTCCCGAACTTCCTCCTAGGACGCCTTCGCGGCCTTCTTATGACACTTCAGGGTCACCCAGATCTGACAGCGGGTTTGGTAAGTGTGACTTGTTACGGGGAATTCAAGCCCTTTAAAATTACGGGTGTGTCATCTTGAAAATGTAAGTTATCTCAGTTGTCAGTTTCTTTACATTTGCATGCTACCTTCAAGCTTTATGTTACCTGCCTGTGAGTGGCCTCAAGTACTAAATCCTCCACAAGCCGTCGGGCTCATTGGGCCCATTGCTTATTGGTGTCTCTGTAGCATGAGCTTACCAGTCTTTCAATTCCCCCTGAACGGGACAAGTTACTTCCCAGCCATGGCCGGCACTCGTTCACAGCTCAAGAAACTGTTTTCTTCCAGGGCACAACTGCCCACTGCAGTACCTAGGGATTGAACGCATGACCTCCTTTTTGGGTGTCCACCATACTCACCACTGAGCCTCATTGGCACTGCCCGTGAGTGGTAAAGTAAAACAGTCTTGCCAAAGAAAGCTTTATTGGGCCCATAGAACATGAAACATAGGACTCCAAATCACGACAATTTCTTTTTTTTAAACAATAGATGCAAATTTGTACTTTTGTTTTTCAGATACATTCCAGATAGGCATAGGCAGCAGTGATGTACTCATTGACCAGCACCTGAAGGAATACCCGTGGTTCCACGGTACTCTGTCTCGCATGCTGGCAGCGCAGCTTGTCTTACAACAGGGGCCTGTAGGCCACGGTGTGTTCCTTGTACGACAGAGTGAAACACGAAAGGGAGAATATGTCCTCACTTTTAACTTCCAGAGTAGGGCTAAGGTAAGCTTATTTCTTCAGAACGTGCAGGTGACAGAAGCCAGGTGTCTGATAGAAACCCGTCTCTTTTACAAGATTGAGGGTGAAATTAATACTGTACTCCTCCAAGTTAATGCTCTGGGCATACGAGTAGAAAATATTTCTCAAAATTAGCGTGGGAATTATACTGAGCATTTGTGGTTTAAGACGGTTTTTAAAAAGTTGGGGTTGGCCTTGATTTGGAAGTTGTTGTCTGGAGTTGAAACCAAACAGGTTTTTTTGTAATGGAATTTCTGTTTTGGCCTGTGGATGACAGTCCTGTTGGTGAATCTTCGAACTAACACACACTGTTACTGCGACAGTGTACTTGGTGGTCACTGTCCTTTTGCGACGCAAGACTTGCAGGCAGTATCTTCTACCCATGTTTACTCTTGCTGGTCACAGTCTCTTGTGACACAACACTTATCCAACTACCCACGATGCAAGTGACGAGCTCTTAGTTAGCTTCCTGTTTGTTAACCTTTGCCCTTGCCAAGATCCTTCAGAATCTTCCTCGAGTTGGCTCTGTCGTACAATTTCTTCTGTACACTGTAGCAAATCTTCTAGCTTCAACTGTTAAATCCCATCTGAGTATTTTGCAAACTTCTGCCCAAATTATAGTAATGTACTTAATTCTTAACGATTTGCTAATAAAAAACCACATGATCTTATCCAATCATATCATTGGCTGTTACGATTTGATCTCAGAAATTTCATGAATAATTAGAGTGCACTGACCCCAGAACCAAAGTAGTAAGCGTCATCTGAAAATAGATCTTCGAATTCTTGACATCAAAAATACAATTATGTAAACAAGTTTGACCCCATGGTTTAAAAGTACTTAAATGGAACTATCTGTACTAATTACTTAATCAATATTTATTCCGACATTGTGAAAACTGGCTTAGTGTGAAGAGGGCGGTTGACTATGATTATCCATGTGGCGCCTCCTACTCTGGCCAGAGTAGTTGACAGTTCTATTTTTTGCGTCCACGGCTGTATCTCTTTACCCTTTGCAAGATCTTCCTGAAATTTAGCAGATGTGTTCCTATGGAGATGCCAACTGATGACAGTCAGTTTCAGATCAATCCAACTACAACTGTGCTCCCTATTGGCAATATTATCCTTGATGCTTTTTCATGAAATTGGGCAAACAATTTTCTATCACAAAGACGACAGCATCATTCCTTTTTGTGATAGATTCGAAGTATTCTGCACCAACTTGTGGCCAGTTTAATTATTTTTTAATCTGTTTTTGTCTTCTGCTTCTGTATCTGCCAAACCACGCAGAGGATCATTGGCAGATGTGCTCCTACTGATAAGAAATGGCATGGATTTTCAAACTGGTCTAACTACGTGACATTTTTACGCATCAAAGGCTGTATCTGCTAAATCCCTTGCAAGATGTTTTTGAAATTAACTTGACAGCAGATGGAAGGATTCGACTATTGCTGTGGTTCCTAATGGCAGTTTTTTATGTTTATCTTAATTTGTATCTTTGGGAGTTCTTTGACGGATTTTCATAAAATTTGGCAAATAATTTTGAGAGACGACGACACATTCCCATTGTTGGATGGGTAATTTATTTTGAGCCATTTAATTGCTATTTTTATGATAAACACCTCTAGAAGCACACTGTTTTCGGTGCATTCATGGGCACATTTCAATGCTGCACGTTGCTCTTGTATATATTGTCCCCATATTTTGAAAAACAGTTTTCTCCACTTAATAAGGGGATCACACACGTCTGGTTCTCAAAATGTGGGAGCGTTATATCCTACTATAGCTGTTGAATTTAATATTTGAACTGGTGGAAATTCACTATTCGTTGTGATGTCATCCTGGATTATATCAATAGCAGCATGTTTAGGATGATTTAAATCAGCTTCTAACCAGCAAAAGTTGTGTAGACACTTCCAGTACAACATTAGTGTCCCTATTTCAATGTCTGTGTACCGGCTGCTTCAGTGGAAGACGCTTTATTTTCCTAATGGTCAACTCTATTTTCCAGCATTTACGTATGACAATAAACAGCGAAGGACAGTGTCGAGTACAACACCTGTGGTTCCAGACAATATTTGACATGTTGGAACACTTTCGTACGCATCCAATACCTCTTGAGTCAGGAGGGTCATCAGATGTCACTTTATCTGATTATGTGGTGAATATGGAGCGTGCCCAAGGCCTGCCTCAACTGGCCTCACAGCCAATACGAGTCTCACCCAGTCTCGTACGTGCCCAGCCAGCTGTGGCTACACACATTGGTGTCCATGGTGGCACGTTGACGTTACATGCGTCGGCCGACCCGTCAGACATGGTTATGACGAACAGTGGATCTGTGAGGACACGAACGGAGTCAATGGAGAACATGGCCCGAGACCACGCGCAGGCTCTGCATGGACGCGCAGTAGAGAACCATTATTCATTTGTTTAGCTCATCTTTACACATTTTGGCCATGTCTTATTGCATGCTTGTCTCTTATTAAAATAATCTGTCTCATCATTGTACACTAACACAATTCTGTCTTCAATTAAAATCTGGCAAAGGTAATTTATAATTATACCATTTACAGTATTATACCATTAGGCAGCAGCACTTCTTGTATGCAAAATGAAGAACTTAGAATTTGCTCAGTGGCACATAGTGAAACAATGGTTCCACTTGTAGAAATGCACCCAGGTCAGGTGGCATCCTTATTCCACTGATGTTTTCATGCTAGTGAATGACTTTCTGTTATTAGTTTTCCTACATGATAACAAGAACTCTTAGGTCATTAGCATCACCCAGCTCATGTCGAGTCACCTGTCAGTTAAATGCATGACTGTACTGTTGTCTGTTAGAAGGATACTGCTCAACTGGCTGGTGGGCAACTTTGCAGTTAATTGCCTACATACATTGTGAAGTGTTCGCTAGGTTGTTGAGGTCACATTTCAGGGGCTCCCTTCCACATAATGGGTTAGGGAGGATCCAGCCACATGTTAAAATTCTAACGCACTATGTGGGCAACCAAGAAAATGTGAACCTGAGGCAATGACAATTGATAAAAAATACCTAGTAAGACAACACCACTGTTACCATTTAGTCACAATGTCAAATTACCCACCTAAAGCGATGCCTGAGAGGCCAGTATACCCACGCAAAACTGCAACTGTTGGGTCAAAATATCCCATCCATTGGTGGCACAAATTCCTGCTATGTGACACCTACTCCCCTTGGTTGCAAAGGGTGGCATGTATATGGAGTGAAAACCAGTGGTCACATGTCCTCGGTGTCTGTGATGTCTATTGGCAATTTACTGCATAGTTGTGATGCAAGTTCAAGTTAGGTGTGTGTGTCCTTCAAGCCCTGTAATAGAAGAAGTAGTTGTGCTTTAAATCAATATTTTGGTATGTCATTAACACATTTTTATACTTAACAAAATCTCTCTTGTAAGTCACAATAATGTGTGTTGTATCGCCTGTGATAAGATTGGTGTGTTATTTGATTTAAGCTGTTTGACTTGCCTGAGGAGTACCCTCCATTTTTATGAGTCTCCTAAATATATATTTGAGTTCACACTGTTGTTGACTCTGCTTTTTTCTGCCCCCAATCATCTGTCACCATACAGCACTTGAGGTCATGGCGGATTTCCTTCGAATTCATTGCTATTCAAAGGTGCGTTTTCCACTTGTTTAAAGAGGGCGGATTTCTAAATCACAGCGAGTTTGTCCAGTCACTGAAATTGATGTAGTTCTTAAATAACAGCCTTGTGTGTAAATCTGCATTTTTACATCCAGGTTTATAAAAAGTGGTCAGTGGTTAGGGGTCATTCAGTTCGGTCCGCCATGTGGTATATTGGATTCAAATGCAGAATAGAAAATTGAATGTTCTGTTTGATCAGAAAAACTTTTGAGATTGAAATTGGCTTGAATTAAAAATTTGTTTTTTCACCAAAACTGGAGCGGAGAGAATCAGGTTGAAGTGTCGAACGTGTGTGAACTAGGCTGCAACATTAAAACAAAAAACTTCACCACCTTGCCACTGCAATTTTTAGCACATAAAGAGTCTACACTTGATAACATTTGTAAAAAGAATCACACCCGTGTGACTTTATTAAATAAGAAGAGAACAATCTAGTTGACGGAAATTAAATTGTTAAAGGGACTGAAGGCTCCACATTTGCCTTTACTTGAATCTATAAAAAACCGTAGATACTAAAAGCTATCGCCGAAGTGTTCTGGGACATCGCCGTGGTTAAAACGAGAGATTGTGTTAAAGCTGCGTTTCGCCATGTAGTTTAGCAGGCGATAAACGGAAATCGAATTTTAAGGTTTAAAAGCCTTTTACAGCAGTACTCATGAAATCGTTCTCGTAATATTCCTTACAGTGGTTGATTCTATTTCCATTACAACAGAACTCAAGTCGCACGCAATGCGTATGTGCGACATCTTCGAATTCGACATTTTAGGGTTGGCGAACCTTAATGCTCGGAAGTTTTCGAGTCGCTGATGGTTGCCATGTTATTGTCGATAACGGAAATGGAATTCCATAACGGTATCTTAAGAATGTTACGAGCCCACGGATTTCATCATGAGAGTTAAAAACCCAATGCGGAATTCGTCACGGTTGTTTAAGTTGCCAGCTAAGCAGGACGAAATGCAGCTTTAAGTACCTGTTCACGATATTTCTGTTTTCATAAGGTTGAACACAAAAGTGCCGACTTTTACTGAAAAATTCGATAAATTCAATTAGTCAAGGCTGTCTTGTGCACGGTATTTTTCAATTATTTTCCAAGCCTGAAATTGCAGTTAGTTATGCGGTCATTCGTTTCCAGATATTATCCACGCATTGTTCAAAAACGGCTAGGTGACAATCCTAGTTATTTTGAGTTTGTAGTAAAAAAGAATAGAATATGTCAAAAACAAGTTCGAGTTGGGAGACATACTTAGTGTGCGGCTCTGACAATCATTGCGAATTCTGGACTCCAAATATCAGTCACCAGCCTAGAATATTTTTGCTGTTTTTTATATTCGTTGTTAAGCCGTAGTGCAAATTTTGCGTATAAGAAGCCGTGCTGTATCCGCGCCGCAAGATACTGGACATGGCAATTTCGTTTCAAATCAAACAGAATTGCTCACCGATATCCTTAAATTGTTGTATACCTGTAAAGACGACAAAATTTTGACTTGGATTTGGCTCACTATAATTGTAAAAATCGATAATTGTGAAAGTAAAAAATTGATAATCCTGTCTCAATTAACGAAGGTCTAAATGTTTTTAAAATATGAAGAATAATAAAACGCCCGCTGGCCCTGATGAGTTCTCAACAAATTTCCATATTTTTTGGACGGATTTAGCTGTCCGACTTTTTAGTGAGATCTTTCAATAGCTACGATCGTGGTAATTTACCTGACAGTCTGTGTCAAGGAGTTATAACTATTATACCAAAACCAAACTAGAAAGACTCTGCGTGTGCGTATTACTGCAATTGTTATGGGAAGTTACTGACAGCAACCCGTTTACCAATATGAAAAGGAATTCTTTAAAATTGTAGGAAAAACAACATGTTAATATTTTGATGACCTTTCCACTAATTGACTTCTTTCGGTGCATTATGAGCCCAGATGAGAGAATAATTGTAAACTCGATTAAAAGTGTGGTTAATGCTAAGAATCACAGATGTTTTACTTTAAGCACTTTAGAATACAACATGAATGAATTGGTCAAACTTTCAGAAGAAAAATGCACCTAATGACCCCATGGGGGCACCAAATCGCCTGATAATTTAGAATTCAAGCTCAATCACATTTAATAAACAGATATGTAATTTTGAAGTCTCTAGCTCAAACTTTTCGACCTATTTTTCTGACTGCTTAAGCCTATTGCATAGTAAAGTAGCACGTTCGATTGGCATGGTGACTTGCGTCAGTGTGCTGAACTTGAAAAGAATTCATTGAAAAACGTGAGATATAACATTTTGAGCGTTAGATGACCTTTGCACTAATTGACCCTATCCGGTGCATTATAAGCGTCTTGAGGGGAATTATTGCGAAGCCCATGAAAAATGTGTTTAATGCTGAGAATCACAGTTGTCTAAGTGACAGATGACACATCAGAATACTTGGTGAATGAAAAGGTCAAAATTTCAAAAGAAAAATGCAGCTAATGACCCCATGTTTGCACTATAAATGACCTGAAGCTTTGGATTACAAAGTGAATTACCTGTGCTAATCAGACCTGTGAATTTGAAGTGTTTAGCTCAAAATCTTAGTTTGCACCTAATGACATTTGACCTGTTTAACCTGATTGGATGACCCGATTACTTAGAAAAGTAATTTCTTAAATTGCCTTATTGACTTATACCTGTGTACCGAATTTGAAAACAATAGATTTTAAAATAAAGAAGGAGTAGCATTTTGAAAATTACATGACCTTTGCACCAAATGACCTCTTCCGGTGCACTATGGAATATGAATATGTAATGAATCAAAATTCATATACTGCCTAAAATTATATGTTAAATTTTAAGAACGTAGCTGCACCCAATTTGGAGTTATTGATCCTCAAAGTTCGGGTCGCATGCTATAAATATTCCCACTAAATAAGATTGGCCCAAACCCCGCCTATCAGGGTAAAAGGTGGGGTTTGGCAAATTGAACTAGACCGTATTTATCCACCCTGACTGAGTCGCGCTCTGCTCACGATCAAAGGATGCTGCCAAGCTGTTCTCATCGAGTCACGAGCGAGGATGATTGGCTTCGCTCATGCGGATATGATCAGCTGATTACAATCTAGCGTAGCAGACTGTACTTTTTATGGGGAGAGTTTTACGTAGTTTTTACTGTAGTATTTGAAAAGACGAGCGAAACCAAATATGAGTACAACTTTGAATTTTTCAAATCGGTCCAGGATAAGAGATTTTGCAACACAGCAACACTCACGACTAAATACTTTCATTTGGCGTAGAAAATAAATCTGAAACTAAATAAGACGATCCAGATCCTCCCAAGGATACTATTGTTTCACGAAATGTAGAATATAAATAAGTAAATAAAAAAACAAGAATGAACCAACTGAAATTTTCGGATGTAATAACTTCCTTTGTCAACAGAAACAGAAATAAAGTAAAATCAAGACAATTGACATATAAGATATGGTGCGATGAATATGATACATTTTTACGTAAAAAATTCAATGACCTATTTTAAGAAGTTTTTAAGTTCAATCCATGAGGTTCTATAGTATTGAGCTTGTCTATCCAATATGGTTCTCTTTTGAGTCTGTAAGGGGTACTGGGGTGTTGGAGTTTTTCTATTATTTGTACAGAAAGATCTTGAATACTATGGTTTCTGGAATTGAAATGATTACCTATAGTATCAGAAATGTTTTTATGTATTATGTTCAATCTATGATTACGAAACCGAGTTTGTAGATTATGTTGAGTTAGTCCTACGTATTGAATAGAACATTTTTTACAAGTTATAAGGCAGCGCAGGCAGGCTCCGACGTAGCACTTAGGCGGGCCTCAGCCAAGCTGCCGGACTGAGGCAGCGAAGGCAGGCTGGCCGACGTAGCATTTAGGCAGGCCGCAGCCAAGCCGCCGAGGGCGGCGCAGGCAGGCTCCGGCATAGCACTTAGGCGGGCCGCAGCCNAAAGAAGGAGTAGCATTTTGAAAATTACATGACCTTTGCACCAAATGACCTCTTCCGGTGCACTATGGAATATGAATGTATACTGCCTAAAATTATGTGTTAAATTTTAAGAACGTAGCTGCACCCAATTTGGAGTTATTGATCCTCAAAGTTCGGGTCGCATGCTATAAACATTCCCACTAAATAAGATTGGCCCAAACCCCGCCTATCAGGGTAAAAGGTGGGGTTTGGCAAATTGAACTACACCGTATTTATCCACCCTGACTGAGTCGCGCTCTGCTCACGATCAAAGGGATGCTGCCAAGCTGCTCTCATCGAGTCACGAGCGAGGATAATTGGCTTCGCTCATGCGGATAAATGATGATCAGCTGATTACAATCTAGCGTAGCAGACTGTACTTTTTATGGGGAGAGTTTTACGCAGTTTTTACTGTAGTATTTGAAAAGACGAGCGAAAACAAATATGAGTACAACTTTGAATTTTTCAAATCGGTCCAGGATAAGAGAGTTTGCAACACAGCAACACTCACGAATACTTTCATTTGGCGTAGAAAATAAATCTGAAACTAAATAAGGCGATCCAGATCCTCCCAAGGATACTATTGTTTCACGAAATGTAGAATATAAATAAGTAAATAAAAAAACAAGAATGAATCAACTGAAATTTTCGGATGTAATAACTTCCTTTGTCAACAGAAACAGAAATAAAGTAAAATCAAGACTATTGACATATAAGATATGGTGTGATGAATATCATGCTATGAACATTCCCACTAAATAAAATTGGTTCTAATCCCAGTGGTTAAGGTGAACGGTGGGATATGGAAAATTGAACTAGACCGTATTTATCCACCTTGGTTGAGTCGCGCTCGGCTCACGATCAAAGGGATGCTGCCAAGCTGCTCTAGTCATCGAGTCACGAGCGAGGATAATTGTCTAGTTCCGGCGATTCCTAGTAGTAATACACTCTTTCACAGTGCTAGGAAAGGTAACAGTATTGAATGTTGTTTAACGTGACTACTCATTGGTTAAAGTAATGAAACGGACGTCGCGACATTAAGTCATTCTCATTGGTTGAAGTCTGGGAAACTACTTTCAGTTTTACATAGGCGGATTTAGAGGGGCTAGAGCCCCCCCATTGGTTGCCGCATAAAAATAAAACAGCAGGAGCGTAGGGAAATGTTGAGTTTATTAATTAACCCCGGTAATTAATATTATACGGGTGAAACAACATGTAAATGTGTGCAGTTTTAGTCTTTGGGGGGCTCAGATCCAATTTCAAGTGTCAAATTCGGATCACGGCTTATTTGTAACGGAACTATGGCTAAGTATAGGCTCTCCCGCGATATCTCAGGCGACCGCAGAATGGTGAATGTTGGCCAATTCCCCTTTTGTCCACTGACGTCACAAGCATACTGGCGCCCCCAGTGGAGGCCCTGAGAACTCGTAAATAAACCGAGTTCATGAACCCGGTAGTATCCAGCCTAGTCGAGCCAAGCTGGCGAACAGACTTGTATTTATTGTGGGACGTTGAGTATCGCT
>NMRA01000291.1:538956-549756 GCA_002633005.1 Phoronis australis | reverse complement strand
TCCGTGGAATGGTTCGCTTTGCGCATGTCCGTATCTCATGGTAGTACTCGGGGGAATTCTGGGAGGAATAAAATTCAAATTTGTTTTGCGCAATTTTACTGTGACAGACACAGTCTTCAAAACAAATGCACGCACCTCAAGGGAGAAAAACTAGGGAAATTGATTACTTGTAAACACTACCCCTGACTAACTGGCTCCAGTTCTTATAACCAGAAAAACACGTCTTTAACCCTCTATTAATGAATAACATCATCAAGTAATTAGCCCCCAAACCAAACATTTCAGAACGTGGGCTGTCCCTTGATGTTAATAGATGGTGTCGGCAATTGTTGGTCAAAATCAAACCTATATTCACTTTTGCATTCACACATCAGATAGTGGGTTATTAATCTGCGCGTGTAAGCGCAGAGTACTGTTGTTCCTGGGTTTTCTTCAATTTTATTCTTATTCTTACTACTCTGCGCGTGCAAGCCCAGAGTACTGTTGTTCCTGGGTTTTCTTCAATTTTATTCTTATTCTTATTCTTCTTCCGACCAACTTTGACACCAAAAGGGAACAAGGGCAACATGACCTATTGATATGTGCCCAGCCTGTGTATAAAATATGGCAGATATAAAAAATGCTGTTTTTCAAATACTTCCTCACACTAGAGGGAGCAACACTACAACTGAGAGAGAGAGTCTACAAATGGAGTACTAGTTATTCGAAAATTGGCAAATGCATTCTCAATACATATTGAGATTGCCGAAAAGAAAACCGAAATTACCACTAGAGTACACAGCTGCAGTCACATCCACCCAATAATCTATGACAGTCATGTTCAATGTAATTAATTATTAATAATAGAAACTCCATTATTCTTCGATGGGTCTGGCAGATAGAGCCGTAGATATTTAAATTGAACGCCTATCCTTACATAATCGTCCCTTGGGGGCACAGCACAAGTAGGAAATGTCCACAATTGAGTACTAGATACTGTTCTATCCAGGATAAAATCTTATTTGCATAATTTCCGTTTCACTGACAACTTGCTACACACCATGTTTGTTTTTTAAACCAGAAAAGTACAGTGTCACTTTCATCCAGAATTAACGACTGCGTGACTGATTTGTAGCCAGAATTGTCAAACTTGATGGATTATTCTACATCGATGATGCAAAACAAAACAAGAGCAACGCGGAGCATTGAAATGTGCCCACGAATGCATACAAATCTGTCAAGGAACTTCAGAGAAACAAAGGAAAACAAAATAAAATGAAATTGCCACTAGTGGGCACAGTGTCCGTTGGATCCGCCTGAAAGTCGTCGTCGTCTGTTGTTATCTTCATATAATTACACTTACTAAATTTAGTAAAGATCCTGCAGTGGGTTTAGGAGATACAACTATGGGCGCAAAACAAAACTACCTCTAGGAGGCGCCACAGTAGTCAGTCACCATCATCAAAGGTCATCCTCACACTTAGAACATATATGCCAATTTTCAAATGATTTGGTTGATACAGGGGTGGACACCAAAAACAAGATTTGAAAACAGCAAAAAATGGCCACTAGGTGGTGCAAAATACCTCGATTCCATCCAAAAACAGGAAGATGCGTATATTTAAAATTTTATGAAAATCTGTTGAGGACCTTTGAAGATACTGAGTTAAACGTAAAAAAAATTAAAATTGTCACCAGGGGGCACAGCAGTAGTCAGATCTGTCCAAAAGTCATCGTCATTCGTGGTCAACATTATATAAATACACTTGGTAAATTAAGTAAAGATCCTGCGAACGGTTTAGGAGATACAGCCATAGGACCAACAAAAACAAAACTGCCACTAGGAGGCGCCACAGTAGTCAAAATCGTCGGAAAATCATCGTCAACCGTCCTCTTTATAGTAAGCACATACATGCCAATTTTCACAATCATCCTTTGAGCGGTTTGGTTGATAGAGGGGTTGACGCAAAAAATAGACTCGAAAACAGTAAAAATGGCCACTAGGTAGCGCAAACTACGTCGAATCCATCCGAAAACAGGAGGATAGCGTCATCTCACTAATAGGTGCCTACATACCGAATTTCATGAAAATCCGTTCAGGACTTTTGAAGATACAAAGGTAAGCATAAAAAACTAAAACTGCCACTAGGGGGCACACTGGTAGTCAGATCTGTTAGAAAGTTCGCTCATGCCGTCCCATTCATGAATGGAACATATGTGCCAAATTTCATGAACGTAAGTCAAAGGGTTTTGGAGATAGAGCAGCGGACGCCGGACGGATGCCGCCCGGACGGACGGACGGGCGGAGATGACGGCATAACGCGTCCACATATAAATATGTGGGCGCATAAAAATTAAAATAATGATACCAACTACTGAAATCTGTAAATTCTGTTAAACACCTTTACCGTTACTCTGTAAATTCTGTCGATTTTCCATTACCACAGGCAACCAGGGATTCTAACTAGCATTGGTTTTGTCATTCTCCAAGCAGTGTGATTACCCACTATGTAAGACAACTAAGGCTTCTTAAATTTCACAGATGTTTATGTTCATCTAATATCAGCATTTACCCCACACAAGCTGGTGTAACACCCATTCTAATGCCTTCCGACCACCAGCGCTACCATCAAAACCAGCAATAACATGTCTGTACACTGAGGGTGTGAGATCAAGTCAAATGAAGGCCCACCCTAGCAGCAGAGGTCCATTACGGCAGCCGGAGGTCTGCAGATACAAATTAATACCTAACTGATCGTCACATTTGTATACTATCTAGAGTGAGGTAGTACTCCTTTTTTCCCACCACAATCTATTGAGACTGTTTCTGGGTCTGCCATGTCGCCCACACATCAATCTTGAAGCCTCCACGTCGTGCCGTGCTCAGCTCTTCTAAAACAAATTTCCTGGCATCAAACTCCTCCGCCTCACGTCGTATTCCGTCCAACTGCTCCTGCAGTATCTTCTCCTTTTTCTTCTCCTTCCGCAATCTCATCTTACGGTTGTGGAACAGCATGCGCTTACGCAGCTTCTTCAGTTGATGCCGGTTCATTTTCCACCGACGAATTTTCTGAATCATTCGACCCTCCTTCTTCACCACGGTGCCAGTATCTCCGACAACGGAGTCATCCATGGGAGTACTGCGAGCTGGAGTTTCGACAATGTCCACCAGGTGGGGTGACCGGTCTCCAATACTCAGCTCATTGTTTCGAATCTGATCCAGGATAGGTGTTTTCCCTCGCACGGGCAATTCTATTTTTGACCTATCCTCATTCGATATTCTTTGCATTAATGATAGGTGGAGTTCAAACTGAGCTAAGGGAGATTGTCCAGATAAGTTTAATTGTCTAAATTTGTGACTAATTCCATTGGACAATGCGTCCTCCCTTTTCAACTGCTCAGAGCAATTAAAGTTCATTAACTCCCTTTTAGTTTGTTCTGATGAGCAGCAAGAACTTCCTGTGTGAGTAGAAACTGAAAACAACAAACACTTCACTGAACAATCATTGTGGCAAATCGGTAAAAGTTAAAAGCAGAGAATAACTAGTACACAACCTTCGGTTGAGGAGAACAGAAATGTCTTTGAAGACAACGAAAGGATTATTTAGAAAACTGTCACAATGTTTCTCAGATTTCATATTCAGCATTAATGAAATTTTATCACATTACTGATAAACAATGTTTTGCTTTTTTTAATAAATTTTAACAAAAAATGTGGTCATGTTATCCAATAAATAGCAGATTGGTAAGAAGTCAACAAATCAAATTCTGCAGGATTCCTGCTTTCAGAAAGCATATACTTTACACAGTTAATTTATTGTTTTGAAGATATTTGGCTAAATGCAAATACCAGAAGGTAAGATCCCACAAAACCTTGAAGTTACTGAATGTTTGTACCTGATCACGATTTGCTTTGATGCAAAAAACTTGGTTAAATTTCATATTTACTGTTTTATCCATCAAATCCGGATCCAGCAACTATAAATGATTTATAAACAGTCCCACATTTTTACTCACTAGATGCGATAGCTCTCAACCTGTTCGCAGGAAAGCCCGCCCTAAAGAGCTGCACACATTTTGTTGTATTGAACATGGTGATTACTTCCGTAGGCTATCCTAGATGAAAAAGAAGTAAAGAGTAAATGGAAATTTAAAAATCAGCGTAACTATATAGATTTTCATGTTCAAAGTTTCGTTCTAATCCCAAAAGCATTAGCAAGACAATAAACCAACTAGTACATTCAACAGTGTTAAACACTAAACTAACTGAACAAACAGCAAGTACACTCGAACTCAGCAAACTACCACAGATTCAAGGCAACAGAGCTCTGCTGTTGATTGAGTGAATGAGCAGCTTTGTTAGCTTGAACAGCCCAAGACAGTGCAGTGGCAGATCTATGTTTTCAGTAAGGGGGGGTTTAGGATTCGCGCAAATCCGAGGCGCATATAGCGCTGACTCCGCTGAGTGAGGGAGGTCGGGAGGAAGTTTCTCCCATCCCCTGGAAGATTTTTTTTGTAGCTGATTTCGTTTTCCTGGCAACAGTTTTTTTTAATTTTTATTTTTGATCCTGTCCCGGGTTAACCCCCCTGTAGATCCGCCTTTGCAGTGATCACCATCTTTAGCTGGCCCAGTAGAGACGGCGGAGCTGCTATAGGAGCTTCATACACCAGAAGCTTTTCAGTGAATTATGTCTCACAATGACTAAAACATCAAAGTTATGTTGTTATAAATACCTTTTGCGCATAGAGGGACACCTTAGTATGATGCATTTCATTCCTTTCAACTTGAAGCAATACTCCCATTATCAAACTTTTTCTTCGAGCAGTCCCTCGTTCAGTTCCCAAAATCGTTAACTCGTCATTTTTACACTGTGCACGACAGGGGATATGACGTGATACCACCTGCTGCGCGTAGTGTTAAAATGGCGAGTTACCGATTTTGGGAACTAAACTACGGACTGCTTCAAGAAAAAGTTTGATAACAGGAGTACTTTTTCGAGTTGGAAGGAATTAAATACAGTCAAGTGACCTAATTATTGGACGTTTTGGCACATTTTGCATTAAATTTAATTGAAAATACTACGGATTGTTGTAAATTCTTTGCTGAAATAAAGGCTTACCTTTATAGAATTGTTGTGTTACAATATCTTGTCACCGAAAGCCACATTTATGTTCCGACTGATCTTTAAAAAACACAACTAGCAAACCTTTGGAGAACCTAAATATCGGACACCATGTTCCCCTTTACGTCACACTGCAGAAAACTGACTAACCAAGTAATGGCCGCGGGCACCTTGTAGCCAAATTTCAGCTCGAGTGTTTTGACATATGCTGCTAAAACACAGCTCCATTCGCAACACAATTATCCATAACATGAAGTCTGATGACAGCACCAAGTCATTTCAATGAATCAGTGCAGACGACTAAAGCGCGTGCAAACTCATTGAAGTTTTTAGTATCTCTTTGCCTTCTTGATATGACACACGCAAGTGCGTGGCCGGGGTTTGACTTGAGTTTAAAAACAAATGAAAAAATGAAACAGTGACATATTGTTAGTTCAATTAGATGATTTCATCGTGGAAAAAGATTTTGTTTTCAACTTTTATCACCGATTTATGCGATCGTCCATTTTAGGCTGACTTGAGGGTCTAAATTGCACCCTCTCTCGGTAAAATTAAAACGAGGCAACGCCACAAAAAATGAGACAGTGCCGGACATTGAATGCATTACAGCGGAACAAAAATTTATGATATATATTTCTCAGATTATGCTTCAAGTTACTAAGATTTTATGTAATGTCCGATATTTAGGGTCCGTCCGATAATTACGTAGGTAGTATACTATATGTGTACTAGTACATCAACGGCCTTCTAAGGTGTCCCTCTAATGCTCTATGCACAAAAAGTATTTGTAACAATGTGACTTCGATGTTTTAGTCAGTGTGAGGCATAATTCGCCGACAAGCCTATAGTGCATGAAGCTACTAGCCACCGTCTCTTCTGAAAGTACTGCTGGGCCAGCTAGTGATCATCACTGTCTACCACCCCTGCTTGAGCAGCCAACTGAACTATTGCACAAAAATTCACTGCTATACCTAGGCTATACTGAATAAATTTTGTCCAAAATTCAGCTAAGAAATGCGTCTTTGCTTCACGATACCAGTAACAAACTGCAATGGTTCTCCTCCAACATGGCAAATGACCTAGTCCTAATAAAAATGATGAACGCCACCTGCATTGCAAAACATTCTACACATAGTGTACCTAATTATCGGACGGAACCTAAATATCGGACATTTCATAAAATCTTACTTGAAGCATAATCTGAGAACTAAATGACACCAATTTTTGTTCCGTTGTAATGCATTCAATGTCCGGCACCGTCTCGTTTTTTACAGCGTTGCCTCGTTTTGATTTCACCAAGAGAGGGTGCAATTTAGACCCCCAAGTCGGCCTAAAATGGACGATCGCATATATCGGTTATAAAAGTTGAATCAGAAAATAAAATCTTTTTCCACAATGAAACCATCTCGTTGAACTGACAATATGTCACTGTTCCATTTTTTCATTAGTTTTTAAACTCAAGTCAAACCCCGACCGTGCACGTGCGGGTGTCATATCAAGAATCCAAAGAGATACTAAAAACTGCAGTGAGTTTGCACGTGCTTTAGTCGTCTGCACTAATTCATCGAAACGACTTGGCGCCGTCATCAGATTTCATTTTATGGATAATTTTGTTGGGAATGGACATGTGTTCTAGCAGCATACATGTCAAAACAGTCGAGTTGAAATTTGGCTACAAGGGGCCCGCGGCCATTACGTGGTTAGTCAGTTTCCGCGGTGTGGCGTATGGGGAAACATGGTGTCCGATATTTAGGTTCTCCGAAGGTAGGGAGGACAACGTTTTTTTANAACCAACACTTGTTGGGAACGGTCTTTGTGCGTCGACGACGCACATTTCTTATTGGGAAAGCCAGATTTTCAAAAATTAATCGCTCAGACCATTTGAGTCTCATTTACCTGCAATTATACTGCTATCAAATGACCGAGCCAGCATTGTTGATACTACGACCGCTCATCGAAATAATGTACACCCACGAAATTCGGACACTAGCGGAAACCCAAATTTGGAGGTCCGCCAAATTCGGACACCACAAAATGATATTTCGCGAGATTCGTCCAAGAATGAATTTTTTCTATTGGAATTAATTTTCAATGTCCGAAAATCACGCGACTTTACCGTACTATATCTTGTCACCGAAAGCCACATTTATGTTCCGACTGATCTTTAAAAAACACAACTAGCAAACCTTCGGAGAACCTAAATATCGGACACCATGTTCCCCTTTACTTCACACTGCAGAAAACTGACTAACCAAGTAATGGCCGCGGGCACCTTGTAGCCAAATTTCAGCTCAAGTGTTTTGACATATGCTGCTAAAACACAGCTCCATTCGCTACAAAATTATCCATAACATGAAGTCTGATGACAGCACCAAGTCGTTTCGATGAATCAGTGCAGACGACTAAAGCGCGTGCAAACTCATTGAAGTTTTTAGTATCCCTTTGCCTTCTTGATATGACACATGCACCTGCACGGCCGGGGTTTGACTTGAGTTTAAAAACAAATGAAAAAATGAAACAGTGACATATTGTTAGTTCAATTACATGATTTCATTGTGGAAAAAGATTTTGTTTTCAACTTTTATAACCGATTTATGTGATCGTCCATTTTAGGCTGACTTGGGGGTCTAAACTGCACCCTCTCTCGGTAAAATTAAAAGTTGGCAACGCTAGAAAAAAACGAGACAGTGCCAGACATTGAATGCATTACAGCGGAACAAAAAATTATGTTATACATTTCTCAGATTATGCTTCAAGTAAGATTGTATGTAATGTCCGATATTTAGGGTCCGTCCGATAATTAGGTACACTATGCGTACTAGTACATCAACGGCCTTCTAAGGTGTCCCTCTAATGCTCTACGCACAAAACGTCAAAAGGTATTTATAACAATGTGACTTTGAAGTTTTAGTCAGTGTGAGGCATAATTCGCCGACACGCTTCTAGCGTATGAAGCTACTAGCCACCGTCTCTTCTGAAAGTACTGCTGCCTGCTGGGCCAGCTAGTGATGATCACTGTCTACCACCCCTGCTTGAGCAGCCAACTATTGCACAAAAATTCACTGCTATACCTAGGAACCAGTAAGACTGGTTCCTAGGCTATACTGAATAAATTCTGTCCAAAATTCAGTTAAGAAATGCATCTTTACTTCACGATACCACTAACAAACTGCAATGGTTCTCCTCCAACATGGCAGATGACCTAAAAATGATGAACGCCACCTGCATTGCAAAACATTCTATGACTGTAGTAGCGGCGCCTCCGCTGGGAATTTCATAAAAAAATATCGGAGTTGCCAACTAGTTGTCTATGACCTATGATGCCATTATCCGTTAGTAAGCTACAAGAGTGGGACAGACAAAGAACGATATGACAAGAGGATAGAACATTTTATAAACAAGCCAGAAAGTAACGAATCACCTGATCACTCAGAATCACAAGGAGGCGGACATGTTGGAAATTTGTTTACCACATTTCGAGATGTAACATATTCGTGGAAGTTCTAAGAGCTCTGCTGAAAATTGTGATGTTGTGTGATAAGTAATTTTTTCAAACATTTTTATGTCTTAGGTGATTTTAAATCCAAAACTATTGCGGTTAAATGATAATTTAAACATATTCTAGCACGTGGTTAGTCAGTAAAGAGACACCTAGTGGCAGAACGTAAAACAAGGAAGTGTTGTTTCTTGTTGTTGACTAAAAACAACAAAAATGGTCAATGCTCCAGGCATATCCCTTAAGGTAAGTTGTTATGAAATGATATGCCTTGTTTTTTTCGTTTTGTTTGGTTTTTCATGTTGTTTGAAAACCCTTACTAATTGTGTTATGAGATAATGAATGATATTCATTCAGTGATCTTGGCCTCAGATATGTCTCGAGAAAGTGCAGTAATGTATGAGGCCTAAATTCAAGTGCAACCACAGACTATAATTTATCAAGAATCTGTGAAGCATTGAGCAATGTTCTTATAAGTGAAAGCAACTTCTTATTTTTCAGGTTGTGGTATCAGTCCACTTTGTTCTTACATCATGGTAAGTTATTAACGTTTTCAATACAAGTTGAACTTCTTCCATGAATTTTTATTGCAATGTCACATGGCCTTGATTCACATGATTGATAGCCCATGATTTGGGTCTAATTAGTAAGGGCAGACTTGCCTGTAATTGTTTTTGGTTTTTAAGATGTTCTTATCTTTTACTCTTGCAATTAAGTTGAATTAAATTCTATAGTCACTACAGTTTATTTCTCCACTTGTTTAAAATCATGGGTTGACAATAGCCATGTAGTCTTCTTAAGCCTTAAGGTCACCTCATTTTTGGTCCGGTGACATATAATTTGCATGGTACTTATGGAAATTGTTACAGTTCTGGAAGCATGTTTTTAGTGGACCAATTATTCATTGGTAATTGTTTCAATAAAGGCTGTTCCTACTTCATTCTATCAATCAAAAAGCAAATCAGTTGAACTTTCCCGTACAAGCTCGATCATCACCTGTGGCCTTTGGTCTGGTGTCCACTGGCAATGTTTTGCCTTAGTGTCCACTGGCAATTAATGTTTCGCCTTAGTGTACACTGGCAATGTTTTGCCTTAGTGTACACTGTGACATTTTGGTAATCTCATAGGTTAGCCATCTTTAGAAGATGATTTGAAAATAGAAAATAAAACTTGACTGAGAATTTTTGTATAGTTCTCATACACAGTATCCAATGTTTACAAAAATTTGCCTCTAACACTAACCCCTTAGTACAGAACAATTCCTGACTGGGTTTTGGAGAATAGTGCATAAAGCATGGTATGGGAATGTTTCATAATACAAATCACGTCAGCCATTTGTGAGATATGTTGTTCCTAAGTTAGCTTAATTTGAGCATTTTTCTAAGGTCCTGCATAACCTTTGAACAAACTACTTAGTAATTGGAAACTTTAATTTAATTTCAAGTTGTTTAAAGTGAAATTTGTTTAGAAAAGGCACTAGTAAAATCTCATTAATTTCTAAGAAAGCAAATGCCACAAATTGATTTTGTTTCCTCATTCTTCAAAAACCTACGTGTTTAAACACTGTCTGATGGTAACCTTGGCATAGAACCTTAAACTAGAGGTCGTTATTTGGTGCTGTTTAAAGTGCCTGTAAACCTGCTTTCCATAATTGATTTAGAAGAACTATAATTCCTTTCAAGTCTGCCATATTCTGTCCGAGTGCTTTTGCTTTAGTTGGCTAAAGTGATCCCTCATTAGACCATCCTACCATTGTTATTTATTACCCTAAAATCATAAAATTTGTACTCACATTCTCAGGAGACAAGTAGAATTTGTTCTGTTGGTTGTACCATATCTTCACTCATTTTTTTGAATATTGAACTTAGAAGTTGGAGTCTTTTGTGAACTCTTTCAGTGATATCAAAACTGACTTCTAGCAGTGACAAGTTTTGATGAATCAGGAAATGAAATGTACCATTGTCACTCTTCCTCCGAATGGGTGCGTAATGGTTTTAGAACAATTAAAATTTTCATGCATTTGAAAACTGGTTTGCAAGAATAATTTTGGATAGAATGTTTGGAAAAAAAGCTAATGGCATTACTGAATTGTGGTGGTGATCAGTACCAAGTGCCAATAAAATCGTTGCTTACCGCTAGTCTTATAATGTTGAAAATGTCACTAAAGGGATTACAATTGTAGTTTTAAAATTGGGCAGAAAT
>NMRA01000291.1:334746-538063 GCA_002633005.1 Phoronis australis | reverse complement strand
TTTTTGCGTAAAAAATTCAATGACATATTTTAAGTTTTTATGTTCAATCCATGAGGTTCTATTGTATTCAGTTTGTCTATCCAATATTGTTCTCTTTTAAGTCTGTGAGGGGTACTGGGGTGTTGGAGTTTTTCTATTATTTGTACAGAAAGATCTTGAATATTATGGTTTTTGGAATTGAAATGATTACCTACAGTATCAGAAATGTTTTTATGTATTATGTTAAATCTATGATTACGAAACCGAGTTTGTAGATTATGTTGAGTTTGTCCTACGTATTGGATAGAACATTTTTTACAAGTTATAAGGTAAATAATATTGTTGTTACCTCCGAAAATTTCAGTTGATCCATTCTTGTTGTTTTATTTACCGATTCACGAAACAATAGTATCCTTGGGAGGATCTGGATCGCCTTATTTAGTTTCAGATATATTTTCTACGTTATTTTTCATTCCAACAAATGTCAACCGAAGCACTGTGCACTACAACCTAAGACTTAGTCTCCACCTCCAAAGCTCTGCTACACACTAGAGTATTGTGGTGGGACAATTGTGAAGTGTTTACTCAGAGATCCTACTAAAGTGGAATGTGTTTATTCCCATTCAGGACTGCTGACAAATATTGAACATGATGTGTCACTCAAGATCACTTTTACCTAGAGATTCCACCATGATAGTCTGTGTTAACCCTAGAGGGGGACTCCAATACACAGGGTATACCTGGGAAGTGTGATTCAACAGTGCCCCCTTTACTCAAAGATCACACCATAGGACTGTCCACACTCAGAAGATCTACTCACACATCAACTACACCCAGTTGCTCAATGGGGTCACTGTTTCAATTAAAAAAAATGAACCAAAACGCTGAAGGAGTTCATGTATTCTATGTGCCAACCCTAATTTAAGTCCTGTTTAGACATCAACTTTTGGCCCAGCGCAACTGACACGGAGCAAATTGACCCGTGTCAAGCAGCCGTTTACACACACAACTCGCTGGAGAGACTGGATCGCACATGTGCAGGTTTACAAATGACATTAGTTGCAGAGACAAAGACCCCGTGTGTAGGTCATTAGGCAAGCGCAGTGGAGATGATCCTTTCCGCCTTGCCCCAGTTTCGCGTTTAGACATATAACTGACACAGTGCAAGATGTTTGGGCGCAAATTGCTCTACCTCACAAACGGGTGGCAAAATTTGTCACCGCTGTGTCAATTTGCTCCGTGTCAGTCCCGTTTACACACTGGAACAACTCGTTCCGTGTCAACTGGTCCGTGTCAACTTTTGAAGTGTAAACGGCACTTTAGAGCATTCTGTGAATAACTCCATAAACTAATAAGGTCACACTAGGATGGTAAGTGACCAAATGATACCACAGCACAGATAACATTGTGGAAACCTCTTATCTAGGATAATGTCCAGTATTTCCAGACTCAGATAAGTGTTCTAAATCAATACACTTTTATCTAGATACCAGTCAATTTCAGGAAATCTAATGGTGCAGTGTTGACAAACTTTCCATTTTTAAGATGTTAATAAAACTGCATGAAGAACTTTTGATGTAGACCACATACCATCACTAAGTTACCCGTAGTCTCAACTTGTTTCTTTCTCGTGGGTATTTCTGAACTTGAAAACAACTGGCATTTCGTTATTAATTTGACCAGGCTTAACAAGGCAGTTTTTTCAACAGGTTTTGTAAATGTTTGGAGCATGATCATGAGTAGCAACCCTTTGTCATTCATTGCCAAGTCCAGACACTACTTCACATTGGAGTGCACTAAGGATCATGTTAAGACCAGTTTTATAACTGTTGCTGCTTTTACTCCAGGTCTTTGTTACATTGTCAGCCATTTTTCTTTTCTAGGGCCATATTGTTGGCCTGGTTGCCACCAACTTATGCCTATATGAACGCGTTTATTCTGATGATCGGAGTTTTTGCTATCGTGTTTCCAGACAGTGTGGATGCAGTTTTACTGGTAAGTCGAACAGTCAACTCAAGTATTGAGGTGTGGTTTGATTGCATCATGTCAATGTAGCAGATCTTATGCTAATTGTGTTGCGAGTATAGTTAGGGCCAGCTTTGACGAATATCTACAGTACATGACCAGCGGCGGATCTAGGATATCATAAGGGGGGGGGGGCCAACATGTTGCCTCAGAGAAATTGAGCTCAGAGAATTGGGCAAAGCGCGATTGTATGCACAGGCGCCCTGAAAAGTTGAAAAGTTGTGGGGGCCGGCGATGTGACCTGGCGTTCCCAAAATCTATCGGAGGACTAAAAAAAACGGCAACACGATTCCGCTGCACTCCGGAGCCCCCCCCCCTCCTCGTCTGCTGCCATTCCTGGTTGGTAAACTCCATATTTCCACACGCTTCATGCTGTTGCTGTTTAATTTTGCTTACACCAGCCAAGGGGGGGCTGGGCCGCCCCTAAATCCGCTTATGGTGACGGACACCTACAGTACGTAATGGACAGTTGGAGTGCATGACGGACAGCTGCAGTAATGACATGACGGACACCTATACTACATGACGGACAGCTGGAGTGCATGACGGACAGCTGCAATGCATGACGGACAACTATTCATAACGGACAGCTACAGTACATGACGGACAACTACAGTACATGACGGACAACTACAGTACGTGACGGACAACTACAGTACATGACGGACAGCTACACTACATGACGGACAGCTACAGTACATGACACACTGCTAAAAACAGAATACCTTTTCTTCACCATGACGGTTAATTCTGTTAGTTACCAATGACTGGTAATGACTATTAAGGAGGCACAATACTGGATACAAAATGGCTTATCAACTTTACTAAGTTTCTTTAAATTACCCTTCATTCTCGGTGACGAGAGAAGTTTACTCTGACGATGAATTTGGCTTCCATTCAGCCGTCGGAATGGTGAATTCTGGGTCATTTTGTCTGAATACTTTTGGTGTATAGTGTGCAAGCTGAGCTGTTTGTGAAATTTACCTCACAACATTGTTACCTGACTGGCAGCAAGGCAAAATGCTCCCTGATCTGTAAATTGTTTGTACTAAAGTAAACAGAGTAACAAGACAGAGAGAGATTTGCTGTTGACAGGTGATGAAATTATTTAGTTTGACTGTGTATGGGGGGGGGGATCAGCTATCCATGGTGATCAATCATCAGGGTAATCTACTAAGCACTTAAACTTAACTCACCTGCATGTTGTGAGGATAAGGATTTACACTTGCCAGATAAAAGAAATCCAAGGAGTGAGACGTTTGCCTCACTGCCTTCCTAAGCAAATTCTTCGCACTTCATTTTGCTGCAGATGTGAGCTATGTGTTGAGTTTATTTACATTGGAAGCACGTAGCTCTCCATCTGCTCTGGCCCTTCGCCTTTTGCTGTTGAGAGCTCCAACCCAAAATTTATGATTCTTTTGTTGTTTAGTATAATGTTACTTTATTATATAACCACTGAAACATCTGTCCTCAGCTGAAACACAGTATGATAAATTCCACTCTTGTTGGCAGATGTCTGACATTTTTGTTGATGCATAACTACTTCGATTTCCTTCCTCATGAACCACACAAGCATTCTCACTCTTTCTAACAATCACGGATTCTATCACCGCCTGTGTTTCCTCTCTTATGCTTTGAAGATGTTTTGCTGCTAAGTAATTTCTTTTGTTATAGACCTTTTATCTCAAACAGTTGCTTGTAAGAAAGTTAGCACGGGGTTCATGAGCAAAGAATTCTGTTAATGAAAGTGCTCATGCATACGGCTTGCAAGGGACTCTGAGGAGCTCTTGCTATTTTGCTATTGTTCTGTAGTATCCATGACAACTACACATTCCACCTACCGTACTAGTTGTTGAATTTTGCTTTTGAATTAGTGGGTTTATGTGAAGTTTATGTTTTTCCATGTTTTCATTTCAGTTGCTGATAGTCCACTTAATCTCTATTTTGAATGACATAGTAATCCTGTCCATTTACCAGCCTATCGCCGACAATAACTATGAACGAGGCAGTAAGTACAGGAGTTTTGGACTAAATTTCAATACTGATATTTGTTGTTCTCAACTGTAGATATTTGTAGTTGACATTACAACTTTTTTAATGTGGAAGACCAGTTGATTCTAGCTAGTAATTTATTTTTATTTGTGACACTATTCACACATTTGGTTAATGCGCTGACCTCTTACTTTGGAAACTCAGGTTTCTAACTCCATGGGAACAATTTGTGTGGGTTCGAATCCCAGCCAAGGCTTCTTCTTATGTTGGGGTGGCTCAGAACTGCATTCAGATGGCAGCGTAATTTTAGCATTAATTGCATGTTTGTAAAAAACCGACAGATTGGTCAACAACCTCAGATTGAAGAACTAGGTATTGTTCCGATGTCTAATTTTAAGATGAAAAAAGCATGAGTTTGAACATCAATCATAATATGACTGCAAGCATTCATGCATTTCTCAAACTGTCAGTGGAGAGTTTGAACATAATATGATTGCAAGTGTTCATGCATTTCCGTAACTGTCAGTGGAGAGTGTGAACATAATATGATTGCAATTGTTCATGTATTTCCCTAACTGTCAGTGGAGAGTTTGGACATAATATGATTGCAAGTGTTCGTGCATTTCCATCACTGTCAGTGGAGAGTTTGGACATAATATGATTGCAAGTGTTCATGCATTTCCCTAACTGTCAGTGGAGTGTGTGAACATCATATGGCTGGAAGCGTTCATGCATTTACCAGACAGTGGAGAGTTTGAACATCATAATATGACTGCAAGTGTTCATGTATTTCCTAAACTGTCAGTGGAGCTTGATGTGGCAAGTATCAGTTAACAACCAAGTGAAAATGTGTATTGTTAGCAGTGTTGTGGAAAAGTCAAATGCATTGAATTGGAAAGAAGAATAGTTCCATTTTTGAGGATATTTTTGGTCAATTTGGCATATTTTACTTACTTTGTAAAGTATTTTGAACATTTCTACTAATTCTTGAAACTGGTGCATTACAATTTGAGCGGTAATTTCAGAAACAGGTAATGATAATAAGCAAATGGAACAGCTTTTCAGCCACTCAGACACTCAGTAATAAAATTTTGTTTTGTGTAACTTGGTCATAGCGCACATTTTTGGTTTGAAGAATTGTTAATTTTGTTTGTAAAAATCAAATAAAGTTGTCAAAATACCTTTCAGATTAAGTAAAACAAGCCAAATTGACAAGAATGTAGCATTTCCCTGTCAAAGAGTATTACTGTAAAAGTTCTGTTATGTCGATGTGTGTTCAGAGAAGCGTGTGTGGATTATTTTGCTCTGGCTAATGAAATGCACTAATATGAATTTCTGATTACTCTACAATTTCAGATTATTCTCTTGAATTGTAAATGAATAGTTATCAGTCTCAATTTTTATGCGCCCACATATGTGGACGCATTATGCCGTCATGCCTGACCAGGCATCCGTCTGGTGTCTGCTGCTCTATGTCAAAAACCGTTCAAGGTATGTTCATGAAATTTTGCACACATGTTCCTTTCATGCACTTTCGGACGGATCCGATTACCAGTGTGCCCCCTAGTGGCAACTTTAGTTTTTTCACTTACCTCTGTATCTTCGAAGGTCCTCAGCAGATTTTCATAAAATTTGCCAGTTAGGCAACTATTAATGAGATGATGCTATCCTCCTGTTTTCGAACGGATTCAAGATACTTTGTGCCACCTAGTTGCCATTTTTACTGTTTTCGAGTCTGTTTTTTTGGCGTCCGCTGTTCTATCAACTAAACGCTCTAGGGATGATTTTGAAAATGATTTTCCAATGTCTTAGACTACTGTACCGCCTCCTAGTGGCAGTTTTGTTTTGTTTTTGCACCCATAGCTATATCCCCTAAACCCCTCACAGCAGATATGTTCCTATGAAGCTGATGATGGACGACGACGAATTGCATTTCAGACCTCTCCGACTACCGGTGTGCCCTCTTAGTGGTAATTTTATTTTTTTTACGCAGATTTTCATAAAATTTGGCAGTTAGGCATCTATTAGTGAGATGATGCCACCCTCCTGTATTCAGACGGATTCGAAGTACTTTGCACCACCTGGTGGCCATATTTACTGTTTTTTTTAGTCTGTTTTTTAGCGTCCCCCCTTCTATCAACCAAACTGCTCTAGGGATAATTTTGAAAATTGTACTTACAGAGAAGAGGGCGACTGGCGATTTTTCGATGACTTTGAGTACTGTGACACCTCCTAGTGGCAGTTTTGTTTATTTTGCGCCCATGGCTGTATCTCCTAAACGCTCTACAGGATCTTTATTGAAGTTTGCTGGTGTATTTATATGAATTTGACAACGGAGGACGACGACTTTCGGATGGATCAGGCTACTGGTGTTCCCCCAAGTGGCAATTTTATTTTTTTAAGTTTACCTCTGTATCTTCAAAGGTCATTGGATTTTCGTCAAATTGGGCAGATAGGCATCTATTAGTGAGGTGGCACTATCGGCCAGTTTTCGGGTGAATTCGAGCCTTTTTGCGCCACATGGCCATTTTTACTGTTTACGAGTCTTGTTATTTAGCATCTGCCCCTCTGTCAACCAAACCACTTCAAGGATGGTTGTGGAAATTGGCATGTATGTTCCTAATGTGAAGAGAAAGTGTGCGGGTGATTTTCTGACCACTTTATCTATTGTGGTGCCTCTTAGAGGCAGTTATGTTTTTGCACCTATAGCATCTTTGTGGCAATTTCATTTTTTCGTTTTCCTTGTCTTCTCAGAAGTTTGTTGATGGACTTTTATGAAATTTGGTAATTAGCTTTGATGACACATACCAGTTTTCAGATGTATGCAACATATTTTGCACCTTCTAGTGGCCATTTTTATGTTCAAATAAACACCCAGGGCTAGAAGCACACGGTTTGCGGTGCATTTGTGGGCGCATTTCAATGCTCGCGTTGCTCTTGTTAAACATCGAGCATGGATTGAAATTAAGTTTTAGGGTATTTATAGATTAAGGCAGCATTAAACCCATGCTCTTTGTCATTAAAGTTTATTTTGTTCAAACAGATGTTGCAATGCCGTCAGTTACCGATGAATAAAAATATAAAATAGTAAAACTAGTGAAACTAAAATGACGAGCGTTGGTACTAAAATATATTAAAATATCCCCACGTATCGAGCGATGTGCTCTTTCTCAAGGGTGTGCTACAGACTTTTGTTCCTTTCTCGGTTTAGAAGTGATCTCTTGGCTTGCGAGGGTGGATCCAGGATTTTTTAAAGGAGGGTCGGATCAAGGATTTTTTTAAAAGGGAGGGTCCAAGTCAACAATTTGAGCATTCTAGAATTTGATATTATTAAAGTCAAGGGGAAAAGGCTGGTCCGGACCCCCTTGACACCGCTGGATCCGCCTATGGCTTGAGAAGAATTGTTTTGTCCTGAACTTGGTCTCAAGAAATAACGTAATTCTTCCCAAGCCTTGATATCACTTATCCACTGAGTAAGGAGCATGTTATTAATTTGACCAATTTGATAGTGGTAAGTTGCCAATAAGTCTTTGGCCATAAACCCGGGTGGTTCAATAGTTAGATCTGGCTGAGTAGACTACATCCTGATTTAAAGAGCTCGAGAAGTACATGGGGTACGCTCTGAGTAGAAAACAACTGAATGTAATGAAATATATAGAGACTACCAGATACTGGAATCAACCAATCAGATTAGAGATACAAGAATCAACCAGTCAAATAACATGAACAAAAAATGCTTTGGTAGAAGTCTAAATAATTCTAAGAACAGGAAGTATTGCTTACCATGTTTTCCAAGAATATGAATTAAACATCAAGTCAAAATTGACTACTAATCCAGTAAACTATACAAACACTGTGAGCACAACAAGCACAATCTGTAACAAAATCAAAACTTGTTTTTATAGGAACTGTGGGTTTAATACCACATAAGTGATTATTCGGTCAGTGCTTAATGGAGCTTTGTTAATGTTGTTCTTTTCTTTCAGCTACTCCAGATGGTGTTAAAAATACCTACAGATTTTCGCTTGGGTATCCTTTTGCGATGTCACATGAATTGTTCTCACTGGCTATTTTCTACTTCACTTGCTCAGTTTATAATAACCATCTCCTTGGATGCTTTTGTTCTTCCTAACTGATTTGAAACATTCGCTAATGTCTAGTCATAGTTTATCTGATTTGTTCTCGATGACTTAATTTTGGCTTTTAAAACAACGTGATGTCTTAGCTGGTTGACGTGGTGAAACTGCCAAGTCAGACAACTGTAGTCAGTCTTTCTCATTCTTAAGAGCACGACTGTGTCAGTGTTTACAAGCTTAATGCCAGTCTTCTCAAGGTCCAATAACAAGTTCTCGTTTCTGCCATCAACATTTCTGAAAAATCTAAGTGGATTTCAACAGTTTTGAAGTGGATTTATTTAATTATTTGTTCTCTCATGCGATGGGCGAAGGCTCTTTTGATTTTTTTCCATCCCACAATATCTTCTTCAAAACTTTTGGACCTCAGTGCAAAGACTTGCCACGTGGTGGCCCATCAGTCTAGTGTCCTATAATTTCTGCTGCATTTTAGGGCAAAAACAATGACTAATTTATCTACTCACCACCTTTGTCTTCTTGAACTTGCCAGGTGCTAGATTTTTATTTTTAAAACAAGTGTATTGGTGGGTCGTGCCTCAAAATTCTTTTGGCTGTAGACAATAAAAAGATTTGCTAAATTAATTAATGTTGAGGCACACGTGCTTCAGGTTATTGATTTTTCTGGACAGATCTGACTATCAGTGTGCCCCATAGTGGCTGTTTATGGATGATAATAAAAATTGGCAGAAGCGTTCTTCCTGACTATGGCTGATGTTGATTTACGGACAGGTCCGATCTATGTGGTGTCCCCTAGTGGCAATTTTTTTGTGTTTGCGGCAGCTGTATCTTCTAAACTCCTTACAGAATGTTTGTGAAACTTGGCTAGAAGTCTTTCTATGAATGTGATTAACGAATGACGATGGCTTATTTGGAGCAATCTGACTACCACTGTGCCCCCTTGTGGCAATTTTATTTTTTTATTCTTACATATGTATCTTCAGTGTTGCTTGACTAATTTTCATGCAATCTGGCTAATAGGTTTCTTTTAGTAGACGACAAACCCTACCCATTTTTGGACAGATTCGATGAATTTTGGGCTACCTAGTGATCATTTTTTATTATTTACCACGTTTTTTGGTGTTGTCAAACCACTCAAAAGATAATTATGAACATTGGTGGATGTGTTCATTCTGAGAAGGCCATGGCTCACATTGATTTTTGGACGGGTCCGATTACTGTGGCAACTTCTTCATCCACGGCTGTTTCTCTTATACCCCTTGCAAGATCTTTGTGAAGTGTATTCCTATGACTATGACAACTTGGGCTGATCAAACTACTGCTGTACCTCTTAGTGACAATTACATGTCTGCAGTTCCTTGGTCTTTATGAAGAAATTCAACAAATAGGTTTCAATGCTTTCCCAATTTTGGACGGATTTGAGATGTTCTGCACCTGTCCACCTAGCGGTCATTTCTATGATAGTAATAAATACCATTAGAAGCATACCGTACTATTGGTGGCACAATCATGAGTGCAAACACTTTGTATTGCTCTTGTTTATGCTTGCAAGAGTCTCTTTCTTGCTTGCAAGAGTCCAGTCATGTGGGATCAGTAATTGCCAAGAAAGTTACTTTTCTGCCTCGCTAGAAGCCAAATTCGGAATGCCCTTTTTATAAGTATAATAGCATGTGCCTTTCTCACCCTCGCTTTTTTGTCATACACATTCAATATCACCAGATTACACCTTCAAATTACCATTTCGACTTTGTGTTACATGGACCAACTCTGTATACTTTCAGTGAATGAAATCTGTTATCTTACAGAAGCCCTGATGTCATTATTCACTGGTGACACCTGACCAAATTGGCAAGTTTTACTTCCAGCAAGTATGTCGTCTGCTAATCATGGTCGGCTGTTGTGTCATCACAATACACTAACCAGAAACTGAAATTTGTAATTTAGAAGATTGGAGCCTCCTCTAGGATAGTACGCAAGAAAATGTCGGAGTTGTGAATCTGTTGTCTATAATCTATGGTGCTATAAATTCCATCAGACAGTATTCTGGGCATTCATACTATTTTCAAAATCCCTTGAACATGAGAAAATGTCAATTTTACTGTAACTCGTCCCAAATTGGCAAGATTTTACCTCAGTATGCGTACCTTTAAGTGGCAGCAGAGGTCACTGCGAGAGTCTTGTCATTGGCTTGACACCATTCTTGCATTCCTTCAGTTGTTATCCTTAGTTACAATTCAGAATGTGCATTACCAATCTGATCCTGAAGCCACTGACGGCCTTCGTGTTGTTCAGGATCTACCAGGACCGTGGTGGGGAGGCTGGCGCCAACTGGGTGCCCGGACTGCCCAACTTTAGTAAGTATGATGTACCTGCACTGTCAGAAGCTGGAGCAACTTTCAGCTTAGTTCATGTGAATATTTTTTGAATGAACAATTTTTTTAAAAACAGTGTATTTTGTACTAATGATTGCCAGTGAAAGGATTACTTTCATATACCAATCTTCTGCCCCCATTTTTAGTTTTCGAAAAAAAATAATATTAAATATATTGTTTATTGGTGCTGAACCTCACTCTCATACTGTAGTACAGTGCATGAATGTTCCAAATGAATTTAAATCCTGTTCTTACTGCAAAGGCCCTACTGAAAGGGGACAATTGATCCCTCATATAACTGTCCTCTCAAGTCAATGCCTTGGGCTGCCTCTCCGCCTGTATTTTTGAGAAAGGTAATGGTGAGTCATTTCATTTAAAGATGCTGGCCTTAGATGGAGAATCGGTATGCATGTTTCATTTATTTGGATTGTGTATTCCCTGGATTTGACCCTCACTCAAAATGTTTTAACCTTTCAATCTCTGTTGTTTAGGGTAAATCAAAAATCTGGGATATGGTTCCTTGTGCTCTGACAATAAGAATTTTCATTTTAACCAAAAAGTCATCTGCTGTTGAGGATTTTAGAAGTGCATGCTCAAAGCAAAAATTAGTTTTCACGAATATGGCAGTGTCTAGATTATGTATAATTGTGCAATGTTGTAATGCATGTATTAAGATTATTTATTCATGTAGGATTCAGAGAATATACACTTTATGTTTTGAGAATGCAGTGAATTTTGTAATGCGTGTATTACGATTATTTATTCATGGAGGATTCAGAGAATATACACTTTATGTTTTGAGAATGGAGTGTTCAAAATTATTGATCAGACATGACAATATTTCACAAGGGTTGACAATTGCCTTTAGTCACGAAGTAAACTCAACATTTTTGATGTGTTAATTATTGAGGTTTTATTGTTTATTTTTTATTTCACTGGGTAGTGTTTTACTTACCCTAACTGTTATACCGAATTTAAAGTTTCATTTTCAACTTTTGTTTCATCTAGTGAAAAAAATAAAATGGAGTTCACTGGATATTGCTTCTGTTTTGAAAATGTGAAAAAGTTAGGCTACAAATTCTGGATTGAGAGCTCATTAAAATTACTCAAAATTAATTCTGGCATTCAATGCTTCATGTTACAACTGCTCGTTTGAGTGGAGAATGGCACGTGCTCAGATTAAGTGAAATTCTGGAATATTTGTTGAGCTAGTACTTGTAAGGGATAAGTGTTGCAAGTCAGTTCAGCCTCTCTGGGAACGTTTGTTTAGTGAAGTTGAAACTAGTTAACGAGATGTTTACACTGTTTACCTTAAAGGAGTAGGTTACATGTCTCAAGGGGGTACAAAGGAAGAAGGCGGTTATAGCCGTCTCATTTGAAGGTAACCCTAAGGTCCTCCCTTGAGCCTATTTGTAGGTCCAAACCAGTCTAGTTTTGTCTATAGTAGCAGATCCAAGGCTGACCATTCAGTGTTCTTGTCATCTTAATGGTGTTGGTTTTACTGCTAAGTTCAGGCTAAAAGCTACTTACTGCAGTAAAGTTCAGTTGGAGTACAGGGACCTACACAGTATAGGTTAAGCCTGCCTTTGTAGATATCAGTGCTTTTGCCCGGGATGGTCTCAAGGAGTTTGTACTGGGGGCCAAAAACTTTATGGCTGGCTGTGCTTGTCCTTTTGTGCTGGTTGGTTGAGATAAACTCTGCGTTTTCTCAGAGCTAAAAGCTTTGTGGTTTTTTTGTTGTGAAATTCAGTTATTTCCGAAATATTTTTCCATGTGAAAAGTTTTGTTATGTATTTGATTGGCATTGGATGTCAGCTATGTTTCTGTTTTTGTCATCTAAACTGTGCATGGACGGTGACACACTTTTGCAAAAATGGTGCAAATGACAAAGTTTTTGGTACATGCGCATCTCATTGGTGCTCATGATTGTTGGGAGATATTCCTTATGCCCACACAAAAACAGCTTTTATAACCTGGATTTCACATTCGACTATTACAGCATTATGTGCCTCAGTTTTTGTTTGATAAAAGTTTAATAAAATAGCCATGGTTCGCTTCATTATCCACGCTTATGCTGGTCTCTACATTTTACTTGATGCCAATGTATTCTCCAATTCTTTGGGGACATTGGTACACGATTTAGCCAATTAAAATTGATCTCTTGACAGCTAATGAGCATTTAAAGTGTTGAAAGATGTCTTAATGATCTACACTGGATCTGTCTCTGAATAAAAGCCTCATCAACTGACAGTATTTAATAGATTTTTTTGAGATCCAAGACAGATGTCTCAGAACACTGATGTTTATAAGGCTGGCTCAACAAGATTTTGTCTTCTTTCAAACTTTCTTGTTTTCCCATTTCTATAATATGTCTGCTATCAATACTTATTCACCTAATGTTTTTTCTTAATCACCCAGTTACTATGTTTTTCTTCTATCCAGGTATTTGTTAGTACGGCGTATTATCTTCATCTGCCAGACAGTCTATTTCGGCATTTCTCTGATTTTTGAAAAGACACTGGCTGACTTATAGAGCATTTCACATGGTGTCATGTCGAAAGACAGATTAAATGTTTGTTTGGACACTTGATTTGCCTTCTTATCATCCAATCCCAGACTGAAGATCAGCCTTTTTGCCATGGAAAGCCAAAATTTCAATCACGTGATTGGTTGTTGGGCTCTGTTTACCCATGGTGGTCACATGTGATTGGCCAGAATAATAGCATTTTGAACATTGATGTTATGCTTATACGTAATTGTTCACAAAATGGCTCAATGTAAGAATCTCATTAATGCTTTCTGCTCCTATGCACTGTCTGCCTTCTCATGAAAATAACAAGTCTGAACGTATTATTAAATCTCATACATGAGGCATGCTTTCTCGTTTGCCTAGAGAATGCCCAGCACTTCAAAAACATATGATCTCTCAAGCCAGGAATTAAATCTAAAATGATTTACAAATCTTGATATTAGTATTCTGAGCCGATTTCATTCATAAATAAGCCAAGCAGGAATGTGTGAGATTTGATCATGATATGCCCAGAAGATCTAATTGGTCTCTACCAGTGTTGTAGACAAAAACTCACGAGAACGAAGGGTCATGATGGCTGAAATCTTTGTTTAGTTATTGTAATATTTCATTTTAAGTCGATGCATTCATTCTTTGTCTTTCATCCCCTTTCCGTAATCTTTACTAATTTCAAAGATAATCATAATAATTTAGTCTCTGTGTGAAACAATAATAAGTTCTTGAGAATTAACGAGTAATTTTAAACTGTAGTGTACCTATGGATTCTTTCATATTTTGTTGCGAATGATGATTTGTGAGATAGATGTTTTATGAATGTTCAGCCTCATGAAAATACTTACTCGACGCAGCAACTTTGGCTTGTAACATCACTCATATAGTAGTTTAACGAAGGTTTATTTCATGCAAATACTTCTCAGTGGTGGTTCGGTATTATTTAGATTATGTGTTTGGGTCACTGGAAGACATTTTTCATGGTCATAAATGGGCAGCTTTAAATTTATTAGACTGTTCTATAACAATTCTTATGAGCCAGTTTAAGTACATACATTTAGTAGACATTAGAGATAGTTAGTCTAAAGATTCCTTCATTTCATACCCTGCTCTTAATCCATTTCTAGTGTTAAAAGAGAAGCCTTTATTCAGTAGTGCCACCTGGTGAATATAAGGCATCCCGCTTTTTGAAAGATGTGATTCAGGATTAATGAACACCATTCCATCAAGAGTTCATTTTAAGAGACCCATTTGTTACATGAGGAAAACTTGTGTAAGGAACATGTACAAAAGCATGTAAACTTGAATTTTTTTCTGTCTTAACACAGGTCACCCAGAAATGTTGCTGGTGAAACTGGGGTTGATATTGTGCAGTTCTCATGCAACTGGGCTTTCTTTTCAATTAATGTTCCTGTAATAAATTCAATGAAAACAGAGAGTTGATGTAAGGGTCATGTAACCGATTGTTTTTAAAATGTGCTGGTTTGATTTCTGCTTTTGATTTTCAGGTCGCATGCCTGGTCCTTATGAAAACATTGATCAACCTGTGCCAACCAACACAGTAGAAACAGCTTCTCCGCATCACAGCATTGATACGCCCCCTCGTGGTGACCCCTACATGTCAAAAGGAAGTGGAGAACCTTGAGTTTGTACTTAGCATGTTTCTGAAGATTGCTCTGTCATCTTTTTGTGAATGAATATGCAAGCTATGTATTGTGATAGTCACTTGGCGAACTATGTTTCGCAGCAATATTTCATACGGACTGTAAATTGTGGGTTCAATTACTGCAGCTTTCCTGTTTGAGGGTGCCTGCCTTTTTGGAGAATGAAGTAACCCAACCAAGGGTTATGCTATGGAAATAAAATTTCATGAAATCCCAACATTTCTATGGGAACTTTACAAGTGGGACCCCACCACAACAGACGGCAATAGCTTCCTTTGGATTCAATCATTTTCACTTAAGGTAAAACTTCTTGAGTTTGGTGTAGTCTCTCACCTTTGGGACACCAAAATTCAAACCAAAATTGAATTTTTTCGATTCTGAAGAAGTAGTACTTGGTTGATTTGGCAGTCAACATATTTCTCAAATGCTAAACATTGTGTTTTGTACTAGAATCAGAAAATAGACTTGGCAGTTTGTAAAATTGTCGAAATAACCGCTGATGAATCGTGTTCGTGATCCCAATAGTGTGTAAATATTGTGGTGAATGATGATTTGTTGATCCTAATTCTGGAATTTGGAATGGTCAATATTGCCTTCTTCTAAAATTTGGTATAAGCTTCGACCTCGAGTAAACTGGAGAATTTTTACCTTTCTGTTTTTGCGTATACCATTCAATGTTCTTGATGTGCAAATAATTAAGGGCATCAAATAAGAATTGTGTTGGTGCTATTGAAATTGCATATTCTTTGTCAAACATGACAGAGCAATTTTTAGTTAATGCGGGGAGTGACATGATGCTTCGTGTAATTACGTGAAGGGAGATCCAAGTGGTTGACTGCGAATAGATTGTTGAGCATAATTACCATTTTCCATGTTGTCATGTTATTTGCTTTGATGTTTTTAACAGAATTTTGTTAAATTCAATGTTTTTGTTTTCATTGTTGGTATAATTAGTGTTCCATAATCATATTAATGCTGGTCAAGTGGCGAATCATGGGATTTGAGATGTGAATGTCCCCATCCTTAAAACTCACTGGTCATGATTGCATCTTAAAACATTTGAGCTGAACTAACTGTCAGTAGTATGTCTTGGGCTCAAGATCCAATCTCTTCAACTTCATCTTAGATTGATATCTCCGGGTCTCCGTAGGTGAAAAATCAGTTAGTGTCTTTGACTTTGTGCCAGGGTACAGAATGATTTCGACAGGTAAGCGTACGTGACATGCTCATACTGCAGGATTTCCACTTCAACTTTTAATTCAACTCAAAATCTTGATATTGAACTCAAGCATGTTGCTTCAAGAATTAGTGCAAACTTGTATTATGTACTCAACTGCATAAACCATACTGTCCACCAGCTCACAGTCAAAGATACTCATTCTGATATCGTAACAAGTTGGAAAAAATATTGAATCTAAGTTTCACTTCGAGTTCAAGGGTTGGATGTCAGCGTGGCCCAGTAGAATATTTGCTTGGCAGAAGAGAAAAACTCACTGGTGCTTAGTACCATGACGGTTAATACAGTCTTCCCTTTCATTAAATTAAATTAAATTCATTTATGCTGTCTTTTGGATAACAATTAATGCTAAATCAAAGACATTCTTTTTGCTTTTTGTCTAGTAATTGATGTTCAGTTTCAAAACTTTTTTGAAACTTCTGGTTCGTTGTTTTTGAAAATCTTTATGTCTAGCTCTTGGGTTGCATTGCAATAATAGATGTCCATGCATTAGAGTAAGAATTTGAGTTAATTCTTAGAATCATGTGTACCTAGCTTTCAGAAACGAGGACAGTTTTGAAGCAACCAATGCACTATGTAAAGAAGAGACTGTTACTGCTCGCTACAGGTTAACCAGGGTGCTTCAATAGGGAAATTAAAAAGTCGGGGTTGGCAGCAAGCCCATCAGGTTGGGGAACTAAAAAGAAAAAAAATTGAGATGTCGGGATGGGTTTTTAGCCAAATGATCGAGTCACTTGTGCTAACGGCTTGTTGACCAATTTATTACACACGAGTCTGATAGTACTAGAATGTGCATGAGACCAAAAAGCATTTCACATTTCCAGAAAAAATGTGACTTATGATTATTTTTGACAAGGTGCTGCAGAAAGTCGTCATTAGTCAAAGGTAACCAGTTTGTTAAGGTTTGGGGAACAAAAATTCTTGTGGTGGGTGCCCACGCACGCACACGCACACACACACACACACACACACACACACACAGGGGCTGCTGAGTATGGCTTTTAAAAATTGAAAAATTATAAATTTTAAAAGGGTTGGGATTGAATTGGGTAAGGGTGTTATCACGGATGTTTGCGGTGTTTTTAGTTTATGTGCCAAGGCAAGTTCAGTTTCTTGTTCTTAAAATGCATGACCAATATTTTTCAAAAAGTCAACTAAATATGTCCTTTCAAGATAACTGTCTGTGAAATGTGACCGTAAAATTTTTCTTCGTGTCCTCTTAGACTTGGTCTCATAGGATTTCTTTGATTCCCAATATTTTTCTAGTTTGAAATATTTTTGCACTACATGTCAATGTATGCTTTCGCTTCACATTTTCTCCGTGGTTCAGTGTGTTATATACGAAATGTTTGCTTAGTATCATTGGATTTCGTATAGCTTAACTTTGTACCCCAGGCATTCATTTTTATGGAAATATTATGGGTGTTCATGTGTTAGAAATTGAGCAGTATGCTATTTTTGTAAGGGGTTATGGTTTGTGTAGTGGGACATGGTCCCTTTTCTGACCTAGGATTGCCATGAAAGTCAAAATGGTTTCCTTGTATGTCATATACTGTTATTAACCTATCTCTAGTTAAAAGAGTCCTACAACAAAACATTACTGGAGAATTTAGCAATTAAATTGAGCAATATTTCATCAGTAAAATATGATTTTTGTGGTCTCTTAGGCGATTTAGTGATTAAAAACCCTTTTATGTTTAGTAATACTTATTTTATATTATTTTGTCAATGAAGACCAACATACTGTCAGCTACTAATAGGTGTGTATTTAGTTGTGAGTTAAACACTGGTGTATGTGCTTAATTTTTAGAATTTAAGTAGAAAACTACTTTCATTTAAACTTAACCTATAGTATATGTATATGTGTATATGTTGACCAATTGTAGGAACCTCACTTATGGTCTAGATACTATTTGCTTTTGGATGTCAACATTATTCTGGGCTTAAATTAAGTTCGTGCCATTTCACGACATCGTATGATTCTAAAACATTACTTTGATAAGGTACCAGGAGTGACCTATAAAAAACAAGACTCTATGCTCAAGAGAAAACTTAAAATTATTATGAGAACTGGGTTTGGACATTTCAGCTTGTAGTCCTTTTTACACCAGAATTGTTAGTTGACTGTGTTTTAAGTTATGCTCAGACCATTTTGATTTTCTTTCTATGAAGAGTGCAATTAATATTTGTTGTATTTACTGGTCATTTAATAATTGGCAATGTTTAGATGAAGTGTGTACTATAGTTACTATTCATTTATTTCAACTTAGTCCAATGTTTTATTCTTCAATTGTATTCTTTTAAATTGTACCTTGCCATGTCATTACTTTTTTGAGGTATGGGTGGAAGAGAACTTAAGAGCTGCATTTCACCTGTTCAGTTGTCAATGTTGAATTCTTAAACTAAACACCTTATTCTTTGAAAACATTTACTGTTCTCATCCGGAATTATTGTTGAATGAGATGACAACTATGGTCACAAGTAATTCGTTCCAGCACCGTTTTTGAATTTGCTATTTTAGTTATGGCTAACCCTAATAAACTAAAGTGTTTTCTGGAGTCACTGATGACTGTTCTTGTTGATAACTGAGTCTTATTATTGAGAGTAGAAGGCCCAACTGATTTTTGTTTTAACCAGCTAAACCAGGTGAAATGCAGCTTTTAAAGGTATACAATTGGTACATAATGCATCCAAAACTAGCCTCATTTTGCACGGTCCACATAATGTTGTTCCTGGCGCGATTTATTGTCAAAGTAAAGCCGCTTTGCAACAAACTCCCCTTCACTCAATATTTTCTTGCTGTATCTGTAAGGCATTACAACCAAATCGGCTTTTCTCAGTAGTTGGGTTTGAGACTTGTAGAAGACGGTGAACAGTTAACTCAGACCTGGTCAGTGTGGTTTGACTATATATGGACACAGGCAGACATGGCAACTTGGGGGGCATATGACAAAGATTTCATAACTTACTTCAAAGTGTACCAAAACGTCAATTTCTTACTTCGTGACCCGTAAATCGAGTTAAGAGCCCCCTCTACTGGGTTTTACGCGAACATTCCCTTCGCGAATTGTGGTGGTTGCCCCTCTTGAGACATCCTGGATCCACTGCTTATGTTCCATTGGATGATGTGCTGCCTGAATTTTTTTCTTATTTGCCAGAATTTTTGTATCTGACCCCAGTCTAATGCACGTATATGTGTATGGCATGCATTAATTAGAAAACACTTAAACATTTTATATTCCTGTTGAATGAACAACACAAAGCCACCACTTTGCATTTAATCACGTTTATTCAAGACGTCTAGTGTCTGAAAATGTGTAAAATAGTATTTTCACCCTGCCTGGTAAGTGCAAGTATTTTAGTCAACAGTGTTTTTAGTTAGAGTTCATACACAATACTAAAAATGACTTACATAACATTATATTAATTAACCAATATCCGAGGTTCTTAAATTCTTCAAATTTAACTCAAATATTAACATATAAAGCGGTAATAAACCTGGTGCATTAAAGAAACTCAATCTTCATGTAGACAAATTATCATTGTAAAATTGGCCTCGACTTGTTCCTTACTCAGATGAGCAGTCTGGTTTTTGGTCTTGCAAAGAACTGACAAATCGTTCCTAGATAGCATGCTTAGGAATAAAATGACGCGCCGTGACAATTCAATTTGTTGAGCCAGCAATAATAAACTGTCATCAAAAATCCCACCTATTTAGATTAAGCAAAAACTTTGAGACCAATTTCAAAATGTTAAGTTGCCTAAATCGAACAAAAATTTGTAAGGGAAAATAGGTTCATAGCAGCTTTAAATATTTAATTCATAGAACTTTTAATGTACAGTCAATACTTTTCATGTGTGGCTGTACTCGTTCACTTTGCATAGTAATAACATTTCCATCATTCATTCCTATTCAGAATAAACAAACATTCATTGAACTTAACTGTAGTTCACAAAAATTAAAATTATGCATAATTTTAAAACAGCCTTTCAAACCAAGCTTGTTCAATACAACGTTCCTCAATTTCTGTGTAACATCGCATGTACATTACTTCACATAATACCAGCTTGTGCAATGGATTTCCGTCCAAATCCGACCCTCGTCTATTGCAACAAAATTTTTAGGCACTAGAAATATTTTTCACAAGTGTAAAACTATATGGTGAATTATGTAATACTATGTAGATTACATTTCTTACCTCAACTGTGGCCATTCACCACTGACTTCACTGCATGTCATATCTGAACAATAAATCATCGAAATTTTCCATACTAAACCTCTGGTCCACTTTTTGATTGGCTGATACTTAGAACATCACTTGGATCTAGGAAACGTGCTTTGTAACCAATTATGAATCGTACTCTTACCTTAAATTCTAGATGAATGACAGCATGTTATATTTTCATGGCTCCGACATGAAGTTTGTCTTGCTTTTCACCTAAGTGACAATGCACTGAGCATTTGACTGCAGGTAATGCCAAAACCATGCACCAAAAATTTAATGCACAAGTTTTGCAAGATCAGCAACGTATTTGTTGATGTACTACATCAAACAGTTCATGTTGGGAGATTACCTTATTTTGTTGATTGTGTGAGAACTTGGAATATTGGGATAAACATGGAATTTCGAGTTCATTCAAGGTATCTCAAAATAAAGCAAGCAGTCGAATTTGTGGAAATTATTAATACAAAAATTTGTTATGTATCCAAAAACTACNTTATGGGTGTTCATGTGTTAGAAATTGAGCAGTATGCTATTTTTGTAAGGGGTTATGGTTTGTGTAGTGGGACATGGTCCCTTTTCTGACCTAGGATTGCCATGAAAGTCAAAATGGTTTCCTTGTATGTCATATACTGTTATTAACCCATCTCTAGTTAAAAGAGTCCTACAACAAAACATTACTGGAGAATTTAGCAATTAAATTGAGTAATATTTCATCAGTAATATGATTTTTTGTGGTCTCTTAGGCGATTTAGTGATTAAAAACCCTTTTATGTTTAGTAATACTTATTTTATATTATTTTGTCAATGAAGACCAACATACTGTCAGCTACTAATAGGTGTGTATTTAGTTGTGAGTTAAACACTGGTGTCTGTGCTTAATTTTTAGAATTTAAGTAGAAAACTACTTTCATTTAAACTTAACCTATATGTATATGTGTATATGTTGACCAATTGTAGGAACCTCACTTATGGTCTAGATACTATTTGCTTTTCGATGTCAACATTATTCTGGGCTTAAATTAAGTTCGTGCCATTTCACAACATCGTATGATTCTAAAACATTACTTTGATAAGGTACCAGGAGTGACCTATAAAAAACAAGACTCTATGCTCAAGAGAAAACTTAAAGTTATTATGAGAACTGGTTTTGGACATTTCACCTTGTAGTCCTTTTTACACCAGAATTGTTTGTTGACTGTGTTTTAAGTTATGCTCAGACCATTTTGATTTTCTTTCTATGAAGAGTGCAATTAATATTTGTTGTATTTACTGGTCATGTAATAATTGGCAATGTTTAGACGAAGTGTGTACTATAGTTACTATTCATTTACTTCAACGTTGTCCAATGTTTTATTCTTCAATTGTATTCTTTTAAATTGTACCTTGCCATGTCATTACTTTTTTGAGGTATGGGTGGAAGAGAACTTAAAAGCTGCATTTCGCCTGTTCAGTTGTCAATGTTGAATTCTTAAACTAAACGTCTTATTCTTTGAAAACATTTACTGTTCTTATCCGGAATTATTGTTGAATGAGATGACAACTATGGTCCCAAGTAATTCGTTCCAGCACTGTTTTTGAATTTGCTATGGCTAACCCTAATAAACTCAAGTGTTTTCTGGAATCACTGATGACTGTTCTTGTTGATAACTGAAATTGAGCCTTATTACGGAGAGTAGAAGGCGCCCAATTGACCAGCTAAACCAGGTGAAATGCAGCTTTTAAAGGTATACAATTGGGACATAATGCATCCAAAACTAGCTTCATTTTTGCACGGTCCACATAATGTTGTTGTTACTGGCGAGATTCATTGTCAAAGTAAAGCTGCCTTGCAACAAACGTCCCGTCATTCAGTATTGTCTTGCTGTATCTATAAGGCATTACAACCAAACCAGCCTTTCTCAGTAGTTGAGTTTGAGACTTGTAAAAGACGGTGGACAGTTAACTAAGACCTGTTCAGTGCGGTTTGACTGCATATGGACACAGGCAGGCCCGACAACTTGGGGGGGGTGCATATGACAAAGATTTCATAACTCACTTCAAAGTGTACCAAAACATCAATTTCTTACTTCGTGACACACAAATGGAGTAAAGGGACCCTCTGTTGGGTTTTACCCGACATTTTCCCTTCGCGAATTGTGGTAGTTGCCCCTCTTGAGACACCATGGATCCACCGCTAATGTTGTTCCATTGCGCTGCCTGATTTTTTTCTTATTTGCCCGAATTTTTGTAATTCTTGCTGATGTCTAACTCCCTGCGTAATGCGCCTATGTATATGGTAATTACATTACACTTAAATATTTTGTATTCCTTTCGAATGAACAACAACAAAGCCATCACTTTCGCATTTTTACATGCAAAAGTGGTGGATTTGTGATTGATTAAAATCACCTTTATTCAAGACGTCTAAGGTCTGAAAATGTGTAAACTAGTATTTTCACCCTGCCTGGTAAATGCAAGTATTAACTTAAAGATAAAAGTATTTTTAATTAATTTTCATTCCCAATACTGAAAATGACTTACATAACATTATATTAATTAGCCAACATAATAAACTGACACGCACCGACAATTCAACTTGTAGAGCCAGCAATAATAAACTGTCACGCCGTGACCGTTCAACTTGTGGAGCCAGCAATAGTAAACTGACACGTGACGAGCCAACGGGTGCAGGAGCCAGCAATAATAAACTGACACGCTGTGACAATTCAACTTGTAGAGTCAGCAATAATGAACTGACACGCAGTGACAATCCAACAGGTGGAGCCAGCAATGATAAATTGACAGTTCTTTCCTAGCCCAGGAATCGCACCTATTTAGGAAAAAATGAGACCAATTTCAAAATGTCAAGTTACCTAAAAATTTGTAAGAGCAAATACAGTTTCGTCATTCATTCGTATTTAAAATAAACTTAATGATCTTTGAACATAATTGTAGTTCACAAAAATTGAAGTTATGCATATTTATATAAATGTCTTTCAAACCACGCTTGGTCGATGCAATGTTCTTCAACTCCCGTGCAACGTTGCCATGTACATTCCTTCACAGCTTGTGCAATGTATTTCCTGACCAAATACGACCCTCGTCTATTTTAGTGGAATTTTTTTGGCATTAAACATGTTTTACATGCGTAAAACTACGTCAAACATTTTTTCAAAAACAGAGGAGAGACTGGTTTGAATTATATAAAAAATTACACTAATTTGTATTTCTAAAAATTTCATTCTATCCTCGGTACCTCACTTTTTCTTCTTTAGTCTAGTTGTCAAAAAATTGACCCTGTAGTGTTGTTTACTGTAAAGTTTTCTTTTGGAAATTTATAATATGTGGTTAGGAGAATAAAATTATTTTTTATAATTCAAGATGGCGGAAGCCGCTATCTTGAATTTCGCCTAATTTCCACACTCTGAACATGATATCGTGTAGGTTCCTGCAATTTATGGTTTCCAATGTTTTTTGGACGGAGAGTGCATTTCTGATATTATTTTAAAATTTATGGATGCAAGGTCAAAGTCGATGTCAAATGAGAGGTGGTCAAAGGTCACGTTGAACTGAAACAAGGAAAATTCATCTCTTTTGTGCGACGAGATGTTAAATTTATGAGACATGAAGAATTAGCATTTCTGTAATCCCATTATACAAAGAATAAGGGATAGCTAAATACTGGAATAAGATATCCTCCCAACATTTCAACTGATAAATAGTTAAAATATTGTTGTACCAAAGCTACGCATGCCACTCAAGAAGGCCCATCGCACTGATCACCTTGGACCATTATTATGATTTAAGTTAGTTGAAACGGAACTGAGGATCTAGGGACTTGACTCAAGCTACCAGCAGCGTGCCCCGTGTGACTCGAAAACACAACCTTGAGTAGAGGAAGGACACTAAGCCACACTGCCTCTTCTTATAGTGAATAGGGGTATGTGTATAGATTACGCGTAATCTATGCAGGTTACATATACGTTGACTCTGGCTAGGATGGACACTATTAATAATTTAGGAAAAACTCATAAACTATGACTTCTGGAACTTTCAATAGAATAAAGTAAATTTCCCGACTTCGCGGAGCAGCCTGGCTTCTACTGGGTATTGATGAGTCACTGGTTCTCGAGAAAATTTCACCACCCCATGCGTCGGTGTTCATAGAGAACAGCTTCAAGGCAATGGATCACGAGTTACTGACTGCGTTAAGTTCAATTTGACACCTCCGTGTCTACTCAGAGAGGGGTTATTGGCGTCTCTGACAGCTCGTTCAAACCGCCAAGAACTTTTCTCTGTTCAGTACCCTCACATCTTGTGACCTGTCATGTTGGCGGCACTTGTTCAGGTCAAATCTCTGAAATGTTCCATTATGTCCGAAATACTACCATTCCACTTCTCCATTTTAGTCTTGGCGTCTACTGGCATATTAGACGTCCCATAGATCAAGAGCTCGTAGACGGCGTAAGTGTTGTCACAAGTGTTTCTGATGGTGTGGGTGCCTTTTTCCACATTTACCTGTAAGTCTGCTTCAGCATGTGTAATTACACAGTGGCTTTTCTCCCGCTCGTTGTTGAATAGAAAGGAATACCTTATACTCATAGAAGGTTGTTTAACATAGCGTTACATAGAATAGTTTGGGGCAAAAGGGGTGTTTGGGAACAGGGGTTAGCATGGCTTCCTCAACTTTTCCTCATGTTATCGTCTCATGGTCCTTTGTGTAGGGATCTTTGTGGTCATATTTTCCAAAACAAATAATTGTTTCATAAGCGGGAGGATAGGGGGCTAGTAGAGTGCCGGGCTTTACCTAAATCTCCTGTAGTTCCGGAAACACTCCAAACGACCTGCTACAAAAGCTGGAAACCAGCAACCAACACCACCTCCGGAGCAGAATGATTTGGGACATAACGCGAAGAGATTTGACCAAAATGGCATTGTGACCCTTCCTCAGACTGCCGTATTTGCCGATCTGGGCTATAGGGAGTGGATTCAATAAGTTCATACTGAAAGAAATTAGCTATTTTAAAGGCGAAGGCAACCTTTTTCCATGTCATTTTGAGCTAAAATAAGGTTGGTTGGTTATCCTAGACATATTTTCCACTTAATTACAGCTTTTCGTAATTTTATTAATTACTCGTCCGCTTTTCCGGAAGTGACGTTTTAGGAGGCAAACATTTCGCGCCAATTTCTTTTCATATAGTCTGACTGTGAGAGCTGCCGAGTCGGTCATTGTTCAACCTCGGTTGTGTTAAGTTCCGTCGTCGCTTGCTTTCATTTACTAGTCAGTCAGCATGTCACATTGTTGCTGCGTACCGGAATGTACTAATTAGAGGCTCACGCGCGCTTTGGGAGTACCTTTGCATCGCTTTCCGATGGATGACACACTTCGCCGTACTTGGCTCGTTCGTGTGAAAAACGCAGCGTTACCCGTCCACCCAACATACAAAGCAGCGGAGAAATACCGTGTGTGTGGCAAGCACTTTCTGCCCTGGCGGTTACGAAAGGGATTTGTACGCTGAACTGACGAAGGTCCCTGCGAAACAACGCCTGAAGAAGGATGCCATTCCGTCTGTGTTGATTCCCGGCAGTGCCCCGTCACCACCCCTGAGAAGTGCGTTTTTGAAGCGAGAAGCCTCGCGAGGTGACCAGTACAGTGACTGGAGCTAGTTGAGGCACTTCATCTACTGTCACCTAGCCTCCGAACGTACCCCAGAGCGTGCAATTCCTGAAACCAGTAGTGATTCGCCCTGTGCTGTTTTCTCCAGCCCAGAGCCTCTAAGCAGCCCTGCAGTGATATTGAGTAGTGGGAGTGATTACAGGCCCAGGATCGACACCCAGTGAAGAGGACAGTTTGTCGTTCAGTGAACAGATCGGTGAGCCAAACTTTGATAAGTTTATTGTGGACTTGTCTATTTAGAAGGTGCCAGGTGTGTGTGGCTAGGGAGTCACACGACACGATGTAGAGCAGTTTGGGTGCTCAGGTCACATGATCCAGTGGGAGTGTGTCGCGGGACACTCTGGCAAGTGGGACAGTTGTTCCTCTATCCGTGGTATGCCGGAGGTCCACTTAACTATGTCCAGTAGTGGCTTGGCCTCGTCGAATTCTGAACAGCACAAGCATTCTATTGAGGTAGGCATAACAACACACACAGTGCATTTGCACCAAGATGTACTGTGTCACCACGTCTGTCCTCAGTAGCCGCCTCGTTTCTCTCAGCAGCTGCCTGTGCTTTTGCGTACTCTGCCTCGTTATAACTCGGGCTAATCGGGCTCAAACATGTACCCACGCACTGAATGTCCGTGAAAAAAATTTCTCGTCACCACTGCTGTGAACAAGGTCTCCGTCACTCACACTACTGTCACTGTGATACGGGTCACCGACTCCAGCCATTTTCAGCTTACAACGCACTAAAATCCCTAAATCCAACGTAGTTGAGTTCTCTACTAACCAATCTTGCCGCAGAATACTTGCCGATGGAAAGTGGTGGCGACAATTGTTGAAAAACAGCACAAAACAAAAGTAGAATAGAACAGATTCGCACGGTAAAGTCAACGCAAAACCAAGTGGCGGGAAACTCTTGCCTCCTAAAACGTCACTTCCGGAGTAGCAGACGAGTAATTAATAAAATTACGAAAAGCTGTAATTAAGTGGAAAATATGTCTAGGATAACCAACCCACCTTATTTTAGCTCAAAATGACATGGAAAAAGGTTGCCTTCGCCTTTAATGTTACATGCTGTCTTTCGACTAACAGGCAACTGAACGTTTCAAGGCCATGGCCTTCCCTTGACAGTACAGCTTCTTCAGCAACTCCAGCATTTTGACTTTTCCTATTGCTTTGTAACATTCAGTGCTTACCAAAACTAAAAATCTGACTGCTCTGCTCATGGCCAGTGACCAGGCTGTTCTGGAATCTACTCGGCGATTGCAGATGTTATGGAGATATGACTGCTGGTCAGTGAGCGGGTGCCTGTAGTGTGCTTCTCTATCTCCTCCGCAATCTTTCTCTAGTTATCCTCGTCCAGGTCCACTACTCCCTTCTTGTACTTAGTCTTTTTCCTGTCACTCCGCTACGTGACGTTTGCTCTTCACCACCGTCATTCCACATGACTTATGTTCTCTATGGCATTATCAAGGAGGGCACACCCACTGAAACTCTTTAACAACACGATCCCTTAATTGCTTAGCTCTCATTAAAATGCCCCTTATAACCCCAGAACCTTTTACACGTTTGATATGCAGTATGCCTGTTCTTCGGGTAGTACAGTCTTGTCATCCAAGTGTTGACAGCTGTGCGCAGCTTCGAGTAGAACTTTTTGACATTATTGGACAGGTGCTCCACACATAGCAAACGTCAATATAAACTTCGAAAGAACTCTGCCAAGCTGCTAAACTTGGTATAAACTTCTTGCCAGAAATGTATGGCACCATAGTCGAACACTTATCGCACTTTTGTCGAAGTTTTGTCGTAGTTTAGGCTGACGTTATTGCGCCTAAACGTTTACTGTTTTTGATGAATGGAGTTACGTGCAAATTGCGAAAATTAAGACAACGTACATGGAGGCGATATCGTATTCTAGTACTCTAAACGAATTTCCACGTTGTTTGGTTTATTTTGAAAATTGCTACACCAGCGCAAGTGCCATACACGATTATGGCGACCTGCTACGAAGAAACCTGTCAACATCTCCTTGAGACAGGGTTGTTGAAGGACCATCTTTAGGTAAACCAACTGCTCTTCATAAGACTTGGCCCCATTTGAGTAGACATTGAGTAAGAACATTGGCTGTCATGAGATAGTATACCTACAGAGCATCGGTTCTAGCCTTTCCGTTGACTATACTGGAGTGTAACAGGTTAGTACACAGATGGCCCATGCCACCACTCAGAAAAAATAACAGCCACTCCGAAGGTCCACTACTCCGAAAAAACACTGTTACTACGACTTTTTTACTCGATCTTCCTAAATTTTCCTTAATTTTCACGAAAGGTTTATTAATTTGTTAGGCTTACTAACAAAGTACCCACACAAAAAGTAATTGTGACAATGAAATCCAATGACTTATTTCTGCCATTACTACTGTCTTTGCAGTTAACAAGTTTTATATCCTTCTTTGAAGTTCGCGTGATCGAGAGAAAATGTATCATATGACATTCGCGCAACCAAGGGGGGTGGCTCGGGGGGCTAGAACGAGNCCCCCCCCATTTGGCGAAGTGGGCAAAAAGGTCCGCCTCAGAGAAACAAAAAGTCCGAGAAAACGAGACAAAAGTCCACTAAAATGGCGCGAATGCACAATTCATAACCCTAAACGTGATATCCCGTTTTTAGTCCCGTGTTTTTGTTTGTAAAAGGTCCACATTGCCAAAAATTCAAGACCCCCACAGTCTAGACTGGGTGCGCGAATGTATTAGTGTTATCAAATGAAACAAATGCGTTCATATTTGGAGGAGACGTGGGTTTCTTCGGAGTAGAGGTTTTTCGGAGTAGTGTTTTGGAGTAATGGGCAGTAACCATACTAGACGTACAAGCATTGAATTGCTGAGCGTATGAGCATTTCCTTGCCGTATGCTTTCTCTATTGTGCCAATAGAACCCTCATGAAACTTGTGAGCAAAATGTTTGGCCCACTATAGTACATTGTTTGTAATTTTGAGCATCTTGAAAATATATCTTGATGAGGTTAACGAAGAAAATGAAAAATAATGAGATAAAAAACTAGATGTCAGAAGGCTGCTAGGCAGTTTTGACCTTTGACCTCTGATTTGACCTTGAAAATGACCCCGTATTAATGAAATAACTCCAGAAATGGACTCCCCATCACAAATAATGGTATAAACAATGTACATGTATTACATGTCCCTGTTAGTCATAAAGTTGAAAAAACCAAAGTGGATCGAAATTCAAGATGGCGGAATCCGCCATCTTGAATTGCAAAAAATGCTCAAAGTTGCACTAAGTGCAACCAAGCTAATTTTGTTCTCCTGATCATATTTAATATATTTCAACAAAAAAACTTTACAGTAATCAACATTACAGGGTTCACTAGGGGAGCTATTGGGCTGGCAACTAGACTACTTGCTAAATTTAATTGTTTCACTGCAAATGTTGAGGAGAAGCAAAACAGAGAGTCATCTATACTGAAAGAAATCCGAGTCTGGAATATCGCATATCGTGCTACTATTAAAAAAACAGCGTATTCCTTTTTAGTTTCTTTAATAACGCCCTTTATTACATGGGCGGCGCACCGTAGGGGGCCCCTCCACGTTTTTTCAGTGCTGCGCCGCCCATGTATTATTGCCCTTTCTTAATTCTTTATCCGTATCTGAACAATAAAAGGGTGAAATTTTCCATTAGAAAAATACTAAACCTTTCTTCCACTTTTGGTTTGGCTAACTTGGAACATTGCTTGTATCTAGGAAACACCTTTTAGCCAATCATGAATAATACTCTTTCCTTAAATTCCAGACGAGTGACTGCACTTTATTTTTTAACTGTCTTGCTTTTCACCTGAGTGAGAATGCATTGGACAATTGACAGCACGTAATGCAAAGTGCATGCGCCAATGCAATAGTTATTGGAGTACAGTATTTGCGGTACTATCAAGCACTTCGTGGGCCGAGATTGTCTTATTTGGTCGGCCGTGTGTGAACTTGGAATATCAGAACAAACATGGAACTCCAAATTCATTCAAGACATCTCAAGATTCAGCAAGCAGTTGTATTTGTGGGAATTGTTAATACAAAAATTCGTTTTGTATCCAAAAAGGACAGCATCAGTTTGACTGTTGACTGATAGCTTATGAACCTCTGTTTGAGATTGGTTTAGTCGTGACCCTTAAGTTCCTCGTTGATCTTGAGAACCAGTGATTTCAGTTCCAGCACAACTAAGAAATATTTTTGGCCAATCAGCGAATGGACCAGTGGATTAAGAATAGTTTCAAGAGTTTAAACTGCAGATTTATGACACAGTTTGAATGGAATGAACAGGAGATGCAATCGGAGATGATTATCAAGATGTCAGTGATTATCAACAGAGCAGCAATTGAGTGTATTGGGATTGCTAAATAGTTCAAGTTATTCCAAACATGGTTTGCACAGGAAATCCATTATACAAGTTAAAATTTCATGATAACGTCACATCGAAATTCGGTGACATAAGTTGTGTCAAATGAGCGTGTTCAAAATCATCGTTTAGTCAATAATGTACAAACTGTCTCTCATGTACAAGACCGTACACAACCTAGTTCACATAATTCCCCCTCTCATACCTTTGAGAGAACATACATCTGCACTACATAATATGCAAACTCTTTATTTGCATCTACTGTTTTACTTTGGAATAGACTCCCAGAACATATCATTTCATCAGAAACAATAGAGGCGTTCACAAGTTGCATCTTGACCATCAGCCTCGCTCAGTAAATAGTAAAACTTGTTTTTATCCTTGCACTAACCCGTTTTGTTGTTACTTTCACGGTTAGGCACGGTTCAAATTTATTCAATGACAGGCGCCAATGTATAAGGATCGGCACTTCGGTAGATTACTGAATTCCAGAAGTATAAGAATGAGAAGAAGAAGAAGAAGATGCAGAAGAAGAAGATGCAGAAGAAGAAAATTTTCACGTGTCCCAACTTAATCCGCTTTTTCTCGTGTTCGGCAAATCGACTTAATTTGAACACGAGTTCTCAAAAACGTCTTGGTGGATTTCGTTGAAACTTTCCAAATTTAATATTTATTCACCAGTCTCAAAAACCCTGATAGGATTTTAGATATCAAGGCCTAGTTTCTGCGTAATGTAACAAAGACGAATGAGACTGCTATTTACAAAAATACTTTACGTTTTGCGAGCTGATTTGTCACAGAAACCAAACTAAGACTTACAAAAATTCCTAACAGCTTTTTTGAGGTGACTGGTGAAGTTTTCATTTAAAAAAGGTTTTATTAAAATCGATCTAGGCGTTATTTTGCTAGGAATGTATCTTTCTTAAAAATTTAATTCTGACTTTAAAAGTGCTAATGTAATAATAATAATAATAACAATAATGGCACATCAAACATATTTTTGTAATTCCTGGTCTTTTTTCTTTCAGAAAATATATACTTTACTAGTTGACAAAGCATGGCTGTTTTGACATACGAGTTAAGATGGAGACTACTAAATAAAATTTGAGATAACCTTAAGACGCTCAAAGTTCACAGAATCATCCGCTGACTTGGGTTCTCACTTACGCACTCTGAGTAATTCTTGTTTGTTAAAGAATATTCAAATTACCAAGCTTACGTGCGTGCTGGAAAACGTCTTTGAACTGACCAGATGGGGTCGTGGCCCCCTTGTGCCCCACCATGGCTACGCCAGTGATCACAAACTCATTTTGTCAATGACAGTAAATGCAAGCCTGAATGCCGGACTAGCATGGGAATTTCACTGTAGTTTCTAGAAAGATCATCAGGTCTCCTTACTACTGAGGCGCTCGATCTGTCACAAACATCTTTCCTTAGAATGCATTGAAAGATGCAAAAATCGGTTGAAAGTGAAGGTGCCCAAAGATACACCTGGAGACAAAACTCCACCTTCATATATATGTCGTGTTATAACTTGAATTTGATAAGCCGAATGTCTCGAGAGAATCGGATCGTGAAGCGACTTGAGGAGCACAGTAAGTATTTACTAATTTGTTTGTCGCCATATATTATGTTAACTCCGAACATGCTCACGATCACACCCAAGCCAAATATTGGATTTGGAATCTTGACATACAGCGACACCATGAGAATAAAAAAGCCACACGTAACAGGAACTGCCACTCTGCAATTAACATCGACAAAGCCCCGAGCCTCTATCAGTCGAATTTTGGCAACATGGTAATGGTTGTCATTGAAATTATTGGTATGATTCGAAGTCAGCCAAGTAACACTGAATTTTGTCAGGCAAGAGACAGGTTCAATACGTTGCTGAAACAGTTCAAACACTTTCCTAGTCCTGAGAAAAAGGATCTGTAGTAGTTTAGTTTGTCATAATATATATGACCTTTTATCTCAACTACACGTGTTGTTTCACTGTAAACTAGCTTCGGTATCGCTTCGCACTTAGCGCATATAAAATTATTTAATGCAAAATATGACGAGATAAAAGAAAAGCAGCATTTGTACAACAACACCATTGTCACAACTTTAGCTTACAACAAGTGACAATTTTGACACTTTTGCTTTCAAGTCTGCATTGGCAGATTTATCTTTTGTTAAATAAGTTATGATTCTGGCTGTGGTTGTGTGGGGCCTTAGAAAACTCTTGACATGTAGTCACTTATTGGGCCTGTTTTGCTACATTAATGGCATATTCTACTGGAATTTACTTTCCGAAAATACATGCTTTTGTCAGGTTTTGCTAAATGTACATACTTGTTTTTATGGTCCTACATTAGGCTACATAACTGTTTTATTGTCCCCTACTTCACAGTGTGGGAGACCTAGTATTCTTGACCATCTGTCTACGTCACAATGTCATTGGCGTGACTTTTTGTCCACCACAGCGAGATGTGGAAGACACAGTATTCACAACGGTCTGTCTGTCTGTCTGTGAGTGACACAATGTCGTAGGCTTGATATCTCAAAAAGGGAAGCTGCAGATTTTGTTCATATTTACACTGTGGTGTTGGTGGGGTATCTCCAGGCACTTTCGTATTAGCACAAACATCAATAATTTAGTTTCGTGAAGCAGTTGCTAAACTTAATGTTTTTTTGTATATCGTCAGTGATTTGCTGTCATTCCTGTAGCCTGATTTCTTTTTGGTGTGACCCTCGGCTTCATTTCAGTGGCTTGGTGCTGTTTGTTTTATAATTGACTTCAACTTAAACCAGTGTTACATAATATTAAAGTGGTTTCATAAAGCATGTTATTGTACATAGTTCATTGATATTTAGACTGATTGTACAGTGTGCCAGGCTGACTGATGTTTAGTGTATCCTTTGTTTTGATGAGTATTAACTAGGGTATTCTCATGTTGGTGCAATCTGTGGATTCACATTGTATTGAAATAATTGTTGGTTCTGCAGTGGGATTTTCTGTAAAACCCATGGCATTGTATGAGTAATCTCGTGATCTTAAAATTTTAGCATAATAGAAAAAGTTTTTTATCCTGTTTACTCTGTTTACTTACTGTAATTGGCATTTTGGTTGTGGCTTTTTTGCAAATGTACAAGAAAAATGCGATAGGTTATATACCAGGAAAAGTATGAATTATTTGAATACGAATATGTGTGAGGTGAAAAATTGTATCACGTCTTGCATGACCTAAAGTCTCAGGCTTAAAGGTATGAATACATATATTTTTTCTGTTATTACAATTGTGCAGGTCTGTTTCTACAGCACATCATACTTATTAACTTACTGCAATTGGCATTTTGGTTATGGCTGGTTTACAAAAGCACAAGGAAATTGCAATAGGTTGTATATCAGGAAATGCATGCATTAAAAATATGTATGAGGTGAAAAATTGTATTCAGTCTCAGGTTTTAAGGAATGCATGATTTGTTAATTTTTCTGTTACTACAGTAGTGCAGGTGTGTTTCTACCATTAATGAGTATTTTGTTGATCATATTTTTGTTAACCTGGAAACTCAATGCAAACTTGTGTATATTTTGTAAGATAGATGTAGTATTTTTTGATACGCAGCACTAATAGATTAAGTTAGTATTTATTTACAGATCTCACTTTATCCCAAGATTCTCAATATTTTTGATAAACTAGACCATTGTACAGCCATGCTTATTTTCTAAGGCAAAGCTGTTTATTTTTACATACTGTATGTATTTCTTTGTTTATGTTTTAAAATAAACTGATTGATCAGATATATTGATATTTTTGTTATTTCATTTTACTTTTTATTCTAGCTACAACCGTTGCAATCTAAATATAGCCCACCAATTTGGATGAGTCATTTTGACAAAATTCTTCCTTGGCCAATGTAACTAGAAGGTTATTGATTGTCCTCCACATGAAAATCCAGCTAGCTGGCTCTCTATTGCACGGGTGAGAAACAACATGACCGCCGGTCCTCTAAATCGGACTGACTCACCCAAAACAGGACCTCCGGGGATCAAATGGAACCGTCGCACCAGAAAATGGGACTGACGCACCTAAAAACATGACCGCCCCACCAGAAAACAGGACCGCCGGGGACTGAACATGACCGCCGGACAATATGCGGTTTCAATCCCCGGAGGTCATGTTCAGTCCCCGGCGGTCCTGTTTTCTGGTGGGGCGGTCATGTTTTTAGGTGCGTCAGTCCCATTTTCTGGTGCGACGGTCCCATTTGATCCCCGGAGATCCTGTTTTGGGTGAGGCGGTCCGATTTAAGAGGACCGGCGGTCATCATGATGTTGATTCTCACCCGTGTATTGTGTTGGCAGGGAATAGAGTAATTGAAACTTCTGCTTCAGTTATCAAATTTAATTGGGTTTTGGCTTGAATTTTCAGCAGGAATAGGTTCGTAAAACTTGACGACAGAGCAACATACTTGTCGGAATTCGAAGAAATCCGCCAAGTAACAATGGGACAATAGCTAATGACAACTTTTACTTGTGTTGGTGACCTGGTCTGGGTCATTCCCTTAGCAACTTCACAACGCAACATGCATAATATGTACAGTGAATGTGCAGTGTATGCAGTGAGACACGCTCAAGTAGGTGTGTTACAAAGTTGGACTACCGTTGACAGCTGACAAGTGGTTGTTTGCTAATAAACCACCTCCACAGGTGGCTGTAGCTTACAAAAACACATCCAAAATCTGGTCTTATTACAAGTAAGTATAGTAAGCATTCATTCTCTTCAAGGGAAATTTACCCGCTTCTCGGTGTTAAAAATCATCATTGATTGAGGTGACATACAGTCACGAAGTCTGAGTCGTCTTGTTCTTTTTTAGATAAAAAACGATTTTCTGGCATAAAAGGAAGTGATAGGTCGTTATTGCTTCAAACCAGGTGTGTTGTGGTGTTTCTGCGGCACTTAAGTTCCATGACTCCACAATATGCCAGTGTGGGAAATTCCAAGCGATTTCTTGTGTCCAATTTCAAATCAATCATGGATAAGAATGCAATGAGGTTGTTTTGAAAGCACAAAGACGCGGGTCGGTAAATAATTGATGGTTTCATGTTATTAACACCAGAGGATGATTACCGGCCACTTAAACGAACTTGGTTTAAAGTCCGTGACACTTGGGAAAGACCGGGACAATTGATAAGTTCAACAAAATTGCTATCAATGTTTGATGCTTCATGATAACGCTTCGCAATTAAAAAATTCGTTTTTCTGATCGAAGTTTTGTCGAATAAGCCGTCGACTCAAGTTGCCATTTTCGAAATTTCATTACAAGGCTCCTAAAACTCAAAACAGCGCAAACAGATATAACACTAATTTCTCTAATAATGCAACAGTTTTCTTCATGTATGCAATCAACTGCTAGTTAAATAAGTTACAATATCGTTTGCCCGCCAAAGAAACTTTTTTAGATCGCTTATCGGAACTAAACTTTACAGTTCACACGTAGGTAACGTATGTTAAACGCCGACCTGGTAGAGAATCGTTTACCATGATTGACCAAAGCGTCAGTGGGCCTACAGTGGCTGGCCAAATGGATCTTTCCAAGCTCATTCTTGAAGACATCACAGTAATCTTGAAGTAAAACCGATATTATCCGTCCCTCTCGAAATTGCCCGTCGGTGACCTTGTTGTAGTAATGCTTGGCTTTTCCTAGTCCGCTCGTAGGTTTCCTCGAGGTGGTTCCTGAACTCAAAATGTCACTGTCTTCCTCAGTCCAAAGTTCACTAACAATCTGCTCAAAAGGAGAAAATGTCGTGCTTGACTGTGGGTATTCCGATTAGTGAAAAGGTTACCCGGTACATATACCCCAACTTGACTTTCGAGATACTGATGATTCTCTCGCATATAGCCAGCCATAGCGGGACACTGATTTCATTTCTTAGAATACCGAGTGCGTTTGTCAGGACAGATCATATACGGGTCACAGAATAATTAGACGGTTATCATGAGTTCATACTTAAGTGGAACAGAGTACTTTAGAGTTCGACTTCGAGTAAAAAGAATAAATTGATGTTCCGTAGTCTAAGAACAAAACAAGACTGATAAGTCACGTTGGGGAAATCATAGATTATAGACAACAGATTCGCAACTCCAACATTTTCTTGTGTAGTATCCTAGAGGAGGCGCCACTCAGTCCTAAATAACCTGCCTCCCGTTCAGTAATTAACGCTAGTACCACGCTAAAAAGCAAGACTTCGCGAGATTACGTGAGATATTACCGTGCATTTTAAATGAGAACACGTGACTTTGACCAGGTTTTAGCTAGGTCCTGGTTCCCGGGCCTCACAAGTTGACGTCACGGATTTCTTGTGAAGGCCCAGGTAAAGGCCACCAGAACGATGGTTTTCATTGGCTGTCAGCTGGCAATTTTTAACCAGGAAGTTTGCTCTGCGCATGCTGACATCCGGTATTACGTTATCAGGATTAGGTGTCGCGAAAGTAAAAGTTATTTTGCGACTGGGTCGCGTTTGCGGTCGGGGGAACTCTCTGGTGAGGTAGCTGTTTATATGTTGTGATATTACCAATAAACTGTAGTAAAATCATGTAATTATCGATTCCTTACTAGGAAAATAAACCTGAATTAACAATGGCTTCACTCTTTTCACTTGCCATTCTTTCAGTTTGATTGTTTGAACGCTTTTTATGAATTGAAAACGTCCCGAAATCCTGGATCCTCCCCTGCTGTACGATCTTACAGGAGGGGATGATCCAGGATTTTGAGATAGGAGGTAGGGGCGAGGGCAGAGTATAACAGTTGCGCCCCCAAGCTGCCAAATGGAATCTGGAAGAATTTTAGGCAGGNCCCCCTTGCCCCCCCCCCCCCCTTTTCCCACTATCCGTCTCTGTACAGTGTTACAGTAGACACTGCTGGCACCCAATTTCCACTACTTCGCAGCCTACACAGTATTCATCCCCTAGTAAGAACGCCACAATTTTCGACCCTCCAGGTATAGCCACAATTCTCAAGCTACACCCTCACCTCGTTGACATACTAATTTTTTCTTCCCCATTTCCCTTTTTGAGGTGGGACCCCATACAACTTGAGGGTCCTAAGCCATTCAGATCACCTTGGGTATATTCGGGGCCTCAAATTTCTCATTGGAGGTGAATTTAACCTGCGTGATTATCAAACTTAGTGGAGAATGATTGGCCATAAAGTTCGAGCATGCACTGAAAACATTAACTTCCAAGGGCATCCAGAACACCTCGGGTGTTTTTGTAACCTCAAATTTCACCTAATAGGTGAATGCTCTCTAGTTCAGTTTGCCTATTGTTGTCAACATTGAAAATCACGTGACTTGCCATATTTTGGATAACGTTCATCTCCGAAAGGAGATTTGAGGCTACGAAAATACCTGAAGTGTTTCTAAGAAAAAATTGTAAATTTAAATAGGAAAATAGCCGAGGTGCTCCAGATGTTCCGAGGGTAAATTTGTAGCTACGAAAATACCCGAGAGGTGTTCCAAATGGGCCCTAACCTTTAGTTTTGTACATAATTGAGTACTAGAAGAATCTCCACCCATTTAGACGATGGCTAAAAAACATTATGTTTGTGGTCCGAGGTTTAGACTTCAATAAAATTGTAGCCTAATGTTTCAAAGGCACAATTTTTTTATAAGAGCTAATGCTAACAACTGAATCCTTTCGTAGTAATTCATGGACAGTTGTCGTTTTCACCCATTAAGCTTGAAGAAGTCGGCTCAGAGATTCCTGTTGTCAAAAATGAGTCTGGTGTCCAAGGTTTTAAAAATACAGGTATCGTATTAACCCCTTTTGCAGTAGGAAAAAAGTACCATTTGCAGTGTTATTAACTTCAAGAGTGAAACCCGTTGTATTCATGGGAAAAAAGTTTGCTTCGGTAGGGATTTTTTCAAGCACCATTTTGAAGAGAAATTGTTTGGGAAAAAATCACCCAGTTGAGTGTCGTGTCTTGCATAAACCTGTGGGAGAACCCCCTTGGAATGGTTGTAGGAGGGTACTCTGAAAGCCCAAGGATGGTGGAATGAACCCTATCCCTATACCTAACAATGTGTGTTGAACATCTTTGATTTCAGAATGCGCTTATCAGATGGAGTCTTCTAGCTTCCAGATTTCCTTCGAATTAAATCCCTTTAAGATGCTATAAATGCGTTTTATGTGAAAAAGAATGAATTTTGATCTGAACAATTTACCACTATATACAGGAATTGAAATGACAATAAGACGAAAATTTTCCAGGTGATCTATCATTTCACAATTTGGCTTGTGTGATAAAAATATTTTTGTGTTGTAAAATTATACTGAAATAAATGTTTTTGCATAAATCAAGCCAAAAATGATGATAAAAAAGAAGCTGGAAATCAAATAAAATTAATAAAAACAAACAGAAAAATTCCAAGCCCTGTATATATCCCTGTCTCAACTTGTTCCTTAGTGGACTTGGAAGAATTCAAACTTTGTTATTGCTCAAAGCCATGGTTATTGCACCAGGTCTTAAGCAATAACAAACTCTCCGTTCAACCGAAGCCAATATACCACATGTAATCTCAGTAAGGAACAGTACAAGATCAAGAGTTTAATCACGAGCACACACAGGAAGATTGACATCAGACACTAATATCCAAATCCAATGCCAATCTTCATGTGAGTGCTTGGGATTTTTGCTACTAATTTGGCCAAAAACAACATTGTTTGTACCAGACCAATCGTATGTTCTTACATGACAGTTCTAAAAAGAGTTTAGGTAAATAGCAGCTTGAAAAATGGTACAGTTTGTGGATAAGGAATGTCAAAAGGGTTCATTTTTTCAACACAGTTTAGTACAGATGTTTTATTATTCTCCACATAGCATTTATTGCTTTTTGTGCTAAACAGATTCTAGCCCAGTCTTGTATGGATTGATTTAAAACCTTGAAAAGGGATTATGCGATCATGTTTTGGGAATACACCTGTAGTCGGAGTGAAACTTTCAATCCAAATCAAACTCAAAATTGTTTTTGTCACTTCTAGTCCACGTCCTTGCGAGATCAAGATAGCTAAAATTTGAGTAAAAACTCAAGATTTCTAGTAAAACCTCGAACTCAGAGTCAAATTTTTAGCTGTAATACAGGGATCATTAATTGCCATCAATAAGTACTCAAGTATAGAATAAAAGAAACTTATCTCGAATTCAAACAAAACTAGAATAGAAAATAACAAAAATAATTCTGAGTAAAAAGTTGAATCCCAGGGCCCAGTTGTTAATTTTATAATGGTTTATGCTTTCACAAGGCAGTGAATGTGCAACTTGAATGCCAGTCCGGTCTTTAGTAACCTATTCCCATGTAGCAACACTGGTGTAGTCAGAATTATTCAAGAGGTTGCTAAACTTGAAATTGTTGGCAACCAATGACTGTAATGTGAGGCAACTTGGAGGCACTGCATGAACAGGGGACAGAGAAGCTAGACATGAACAAAACTGGAATGAGTTTCTATCAGGGGAAGGGTTTGCAAGAGGAGGGGATAGCCCTGTTGTGCGCCCACAGCTATGTTAATGCTCATACTTAGCACTTCAGTCTATCCCTAAACTAAACCATATTTGTAATCAATACATCAGCAAAATAATGTTGCCGATGGTTAGATAATTTTCTTGGCATGTTGTGTGTTTTGTAGCTTATGAGTATACTATTTCTAGGAACACATTAATGATGTCAACGTGAGGGTGTTTGCCAGTGCGAATGTTCTGAAGCATTTCACACTGCCCAACTCTTGCCACGAGGAGATCCCCTCAGTAAGAGTCAAATTTGTAATTTTGAAAACTGTTCGAAAAGACCGAAATGTTGACTAAAATCACTGCTGTATTATGTAGATCATAACCACAAGAATGAAACACTAGCATGTTGCTCAAAACATTGAGCAAAACATAATGGTAATAGTAACATACAGGGCACCCCCACTTTGAGAACCAGTGTTTTTTACTGTATAACAGGAACCTGTTTTTCACTGAATAGCAGTCGTTAAAACTTGTTCTCAAAATTTGGATTGCCAGTGAGTGACTGCCTGGATAACAATCCAACCCAAGTAACGCACAAGAAACCGTCGATTTGGGTTTAGTGACCCAGCTTAAAATCTTTGAAGTACGGTACCCTGAGCTCCCAATTTTAAAATGTGAGATGGTTTTGCAACTAGTAGTCATTTTAACGAACCAGGTTTTTAAAGTTCGCTTGCGTACAATGTCTAACTCGAGAATGCTTTGATTACAGCGAACCTTAGTAGTTTCAGAATGTTTAAGAATGGTTCTGAGATCTTGTTTAGCAATTAGACTGAAATTAATAGACGATTGTTGCAAACTCTACAACACTTGACATCATGTGAACTTGGAAAGAAAAAATGAAACAGTCGACGAGTCGGGGTCCAAGAGAGAGGAGACTTGCATAGATTTCATACGACTAAATGTGATACTCTGACTAGTGACTTGGGCATTGCAAAAGTCACCACGAAAGGGTGAATTTCCAAATAAATTCCACACAAAAATATTTACTTTTTGGTAGGAACTGTATAAAATAATCCATTTTAGCACCAAAACCACTGAAGGTTTCAGATGCAACTGAGGTTTGTTGTTTTAAAAAGAATACAACCCAGAGAGTTTTTTGCTGAAACTCAATTCTCTGTAAATAATAACTTTGCATAATTATGTTATCAGAAAAGTTGACTCTTCCATTGAGGCTCTCACCAAAATGGGTCAGTTTTAATCACTGTGCCAACTCAAAAAGGGTGAGGTTTTATCGTGCTGACTATACAAAAGAGTGTGTATAAAATAATTTCACAGCAGCAAACACCCTCCGAAATAACTGAATACTCCGTACGACTGTAGGATGGCAGTCAGAGGCACTGCTGAATGGCTCCGACAAAAGCGATGCCAGTCATTATAAAACTATTGCTAGACTGGTTAATGTTTGTATGTTTAGGACCATTGACTATATTTTTATGCTCCTAACTTCTGTGGGTAGTGACAAGTGTGCCAGTGTATTATACATTACAATGACAATGTCAATATGTCATGAATAGCAGTATTTCAGCATAACTTATCTGACCCATTGGCCAATAGTCCTTTTGCGAGTTTATAACAATAACGCGAGATTACGTGAGACTTAATAGTGACGTCACGGGAAGTGGGGCGAAAGCTTGTTGTTTGGCTCATTTGCCCAATACGTTAGCAGAGTGTATTCTGTTATTTTCTTCCACTTTTTGGCCGTTTAGTTCGAAAAATGCCAAACAAATATTGCTGTTGTGGCAAATGAAATTCAGATTCGCACTACAATACGTTCTATCGCGTTTTGTACTAATTTTGTTTCGTGTATTTTAAGCGGGCGATAGGCGAAATCCGCTCACTGATTAAGTTTTCACCATGTCAAAAATACATTCTATATCTAAAATTATCACCTAAAAAGGCGCTTATTTTCTCCAGTGGTCCTTTCTGCTTCTAAACATATCTTTGGTGAAGCATAGCTATGGGAATTCAGGTGACTTTGGCGAAGAATTCCAACTCCACATTGTGGTTACTGTTAACTTAAACCGCGCGCGCGATAACCACAAAGTAGTTCAACTGGTCACGTGAGTATGAGGCAAAGGCTAGCGCGAGACTGAGTGAAGCTCGAGACGTGGCGCGTGACACTTGCAAAATAACATGAGAACATATCAAGTGAATTTGTAAGATTTATGTTCCTTGGTCTTATTGTTCGTGATTTCACGTAACTTCCTCAAGATGGCGCCCTGTGAGAGAAACTTGAGGGAACCGCGAGGTTTTCATGGATAGATTCAAGTTATTTGTAGACTAAATTGTATCCAGAGTCAGGATATGTGTTAATTAGTTATAACTCCATGTGCACATATGCATGTTTCATTTGATTTTATTTGCTGTATTTTGAAGTGAGTAACTTTTTATGGGGATAAACTATCGCCCCTGTATGCCTGCAGTGCGGCATTCAGGCCTAGACCTGCCTCCCGTTCAGTAACGCTAGGACCTCGCTAAAAAGCAAGACTTCGCGAGATTACGTGAGATATTGCCGTGTATTTCGAATGAGAACACGTGACTTTGACTAGGTTTTAGCTAGGTCCTATCGTAGGTCCTAGCGTCTACTGAACGCACGCCGGGTTGAGTTCCCGCAGTCGTTCACAGCTTCGCACAACATAACAAGTTCACATTTTCATCGTCCATTCACAGTTATTCCACGATCCATCTACCATCTTTTAAGTTGTGTTTACGTTTTAAGCGTAAAATTCACCATAACAACTCCAGAAAAATTTAGCGTGTGTAGCAAAGACTCGGGGCCAAACAAGAGCAATATGGCGGGTTTTGCCCCTTTTCCGGTGACGTCACATTGACTAACGAGAAACTCGCAAATGAGCTATTCAACCTTCCCGGTAATCACGTACATAACGTACATGAACATGTTAACATACAACTGCCCAATAGAATGCCTTATTTCTTGAAATCGGAACAGCCAATGATATTCCAAGAATGCGGATGGAAAAGTGCCCTGTAGCAGACCCCAACCAACCTCGAGGGTCTGTGCAGGAGACTAAGTCCTAAATTATCTGTTTCAGTTTCCGGTTAGTCTTACGGTATTGTGACGGAAAATTCTCGCGCCTATTTTACTGTCCGGTACTGTAACAACGAAAAAAATTTTTTTTGCCATTGAAACGCTGTTTAAAGTCTTCTAATAGTAGAACTGTTGGTATCGTGAGTACTTTTAGCAATGCTACTACCACCCCGGACCACAAAATAGCCGAACATGATTAGTGGACAACGTACTTGCCCGAAATAAAACTTGATAATTTGACCAGGTGTTGCTAGCGAATAATGACGTAACAGCTTACGCGTAAAATTTCGCGGTCCACTAAAATATACGGAGTTGTCGCTCCGTGGGACTAGTCAATGGTGAAATGCAACTTAGGCTTAAACTTAGACCAGGTTTGAAAAGAACAGGCTTCAGGTTGAAACCTGGTTTTGTTGAATCACCTTTATGAAATCGCCAAAGTCACGCCTTCGGCCTGTAGTAACTGCTCACCGAATGATACTCCCAGACCCACATTGCCCTCATTCTGACCCATTTCCATTGAGGAGCGGCTGCAACCCGATGTTTTGCCTCCTCCTCCTCCTTATAATGTAATGGTTAACTTTTCACCATTTCGGACTCATTGTCAAACTTTTAGAATCTACCCAATCACACTACAAATATATGCAAGACCCTAGAACGTTCCAAACTATAGCTCTTATGTCCCTCACTTAAATGCTGGCCTCTACCAGAAAGTTCTCAGATAGTCGGCAACAAACTTAATATTGGACAAATTTCAACTGAACAACGTTGCGTCCTCATCGCGAGGACTTTCATTTGCAACTGCCGTGGTGTCCTCGCGATGAGGACGCAACGACGCTCAGTTGAAATATAAATGCAACATTCGTTTTAAATTTTTTGCTGAGATTTATCGGACTGGATGGTTAATGTTTACCAACTGGTTCTCAGACAGTCTGTTGTAAACAACTACATTATCGCTGGCCTGAAAAAAACAGGTAGTGTCAGTCAAACGCTAGCTGGTAGCACCAAATAGATAAGTCAAATAAAAGTTGTGGAGCTACAACCAGTACCTGTCTACTCCTGACAGTCATATACGTCAGTAAACCTTAATATACAACCCCAAGAAGTTGGTCACTACATTCTAATACTTCTGTAGAGAACTCCTTTAATAAACATCTGACATCAATGCACTCATTATTACCTGCACTGCGTATGTTTTTCAGGTGACGCTGTCAGAATGGAGGGCGCCGCAAGCAAAGTTAGTGCTCAAAAAACAATAACAAGCAACATCCTTGGTACCAAAAGCTCATCTGAAATGACAACTGTTTTGTCAGGGTCTGCCGTGGAAACGCGAACTGACACTATAATTAGTGATAAAAATGTTGACCAAGACGCTGAAAAGGGTAAGCAGTGAAACAAGTGTTGTCGAAGTTGACAGGGAGTATTTCTGAATGCGTTATTCTATTACTATAAAACGGATTTTGTTGAATAATTGGGAGTCGGACCTCTGTTCCTCGTTCCCTATAGTCTCCCGTCCAATCGTTTCCCAACTTATGTATCCCTTTCCCGATATCACCCCGTGCCAAATCTCCCCCGTCCAGATTTTCACCTTACTCATTCGTTTAATTTATCCATTTAAAAGGAGATATTTTGGGGCACTTCAGGTGTATGAGCCTAGGTGAACATAGTTGGATTGTTTTACCAAGTGCGTTTTTGTCTCAGAATCCCTTTAACACTAAGCAAGTCCATTATATCGATTGAGATTTTTAAGTGCTCGTGCATATTTATGTTTGGGTCTGTGCTATCCCATTGGTCGCTCAGTATCCGTTCACCATTCTTTACTGTAAAATCTCCATTACATGCAATTTGCATTGACTTCTGCCACCGTAAAAGATAGGTCAAGATACCCTGGCCACTAGTATGCTCAAAGTTAAGCAGGAGGCGTCAGAATTTAATTTCGGTCAACGATAATCATTCATAATGCATCTAATGTCACGGACAGAGTTAATAGAGGATTGCGAGCTGGGTCATCATGTTAAATAAACAGCTGTGCCTATCAAGGTATATATCAAAACTACACATTTCAAGAATCGGTGATTCAATAAATATGTAAAACACAAACAGTAATCGAAATCGTTCCTGGAATCTTTAAAATCGGGGGTTTACGCACGCCAAACTTAAATTGATTGTCACTGCTTAACTGATAAGGAAAATTGTCCGAGCTTGCTTGCCTGTACCCGATTAAACAGTTCCCCCAATAACCTTGTAACTCAAAACTCAAAAAGAATTTTATCAATACATCTTAAAAGATTTAACAGCCTTTAGTACACCTGGTGCTAAAAAACAACCCAAAAAAATAAAATATATATTTTTATGTTAACGGGGTGATACGTAATGGGTGGAAGACCATCTCCACCGTTCTTGTTTTTACCAGTGTGGCCTTTTTCAGACATGAAAAGGTACGTTTGTGAAGGCTGTAGTTACAGCAACTTGAGTGAGAACGTCTCTGTTCAAATTTCCTAAATACGTGAAAGTTGCAGTTTTTGCGCTGCACGAGAGTGTAAAACGTCACTGTGGAACATGCGATTCAGTCGGGACCCACATTTTGTTCGACACATTTCAAAGAATCGTGTTTCAACCACAAGAGCGGCGTTACAATGAAGGACTCGCCACCTTGTAAGTGTATTTGAAGATTTTATTAATAACGAACAAACTGCTTCCATTCTGGGGCGAGTGATGCCAGGCCCTCGACCTCGGCCCATATAGCGAGTGCTACGACACGTCAGCTTATAGATTGCGTTAAGACCGTGCCGTGTTCATTCTATCATGGCAATAGTGAATACGAGTGACCCAGGTGTAGTGTGGCCTTTGCTAGTGATTATTAAGTGTCTGTTTTGTGAATATTGATGACCATCCCTTGGGTCAGTTGGTCATGGGTGACATATGTCTGCAGAATTTTTCGTGCAAGTGGGTTGAGTTCAGGATTACGGCCTCAAAGCCGACGAAAGTTCGCTAAGTGGGAAATCGAGTTCATTGTCCGATTCTTCAAGTACTTGAGTGTTATGCAGGAGCGGATCCAGGATTTTGAGTTAGGAGGGCCCAGGGCAGAATATTAGCCATTACTTTTCCTGTCAAACATTTGCACCCACGAACTGCCAAATGTAATCTGGGAGAATTTTAGGGGGGGGCATGGTCAACTTGGCCCCCCTCTAAATCCGCCACTGGACTCATCCACTCTCCTCTCTGTCTGCTTAATAATTATCCAGTTCTCGCTCAAAATCGTCCTCGTCTTATCTCCGATGTTCCGCCATTGCACTTGGTTGTTAATTAGCTAAACGACCTAAACGTGTTCCACTCATTACATCATTTGGCGGGAAACTTGGAAATAACTGAATTTTCTTCAACATTAAAAAACTTCGCGACTACGTGGCATAAAAAATGCTTATTTAGTTCAAGTATATAGGCCCTTTCATATTGACTTAACTCCGGTCTGAGCGGAGCGTCGACGAAAACAGCGCAGCTAAAGGAGAATGCCACCGTATTTTTTATCAATTTAGATCGAGTGGTTCTACTTGATAACGGCACGTTCGGTTGCGTTACCTGACACCTGACGGTGAACGGAGGTGTTAAACTTATCCAATGACGTAATTAGTTTCACACGCAGTCTGCCGGTTCAGCAGTTCACAACACGGGTTAGTGGTGTCAGCTTATCGTTTGAATTCATCGTTTAACACCAATAAATCATCAAACTGCGATGTAAAACCCTTAAAAATACATCGAGTTCTTATAAGAACGTGTTGTTTTATTTCGCTTTTACGGATTTACTGGTATTTGGACACACCGTAGCCTACAAAGTTCGGCAGGCCAATTTACCATTACAGCGTCCTGTCGTTCAGTAACTTTTCCAGACGTGAGGGGTGCTGAACGTGCGATAATATCTGGCTTAACTTAACTTTCATTTTTATCAGCCCACCCCAGTCAGGCTAGATACGATCTGATCGGAGATTAGAGCAATTATCAAACAAAAGAGCACAGGCCCTCCAACGACCAACACCAGAATGGAGTTAATTGACTACTGGGGTAAACTTCCCAACTTGTTGTTGGGCTATACAATCGAACAAGTTGGGAGCAACGGGATGTCGCCGTCATGCAAGGTCCGTAGCAGGAGTTTGGTGTCTGTTCGGAGATAAGTTAGAAGTATTCTTCAGTGAAATAAAGACAGGAGAACCTCGATACTGTGTTTTTTTACACTTGTATTTTTGAGTTATAAACACACAAAACGCTTGTTATCCCGGCCACTGGCTCGAAACCCGATCAGGCCCGTCGCGGCCGCCGGGACTGGTACGAACATAAACCAGCTTGAGTTGGAAACTAAACCTCCAGTCACGAAAAGACTACAATAGTGAGTCAAAGAAATAATGTGCACGTATATTATTTTTGTGAATTAGCCAAGAAAGTGAAAATCTACTTAAAATACTTGTCGGGGCCGCGACTGGAAGTCGGGTTCCCCGTCCACAGACCGTCAGGACCGGTTGTAACAATGATTTGAATAATGTATTTGTATTTCGAAATAAAGATTCCCCCAACATGTGACCATAGTATATAAAATCGAGTGTTTCATAACAGCTTTCTGTTAAACCCTGAATTAGCATGCGCTCAGACGGCCTCGGTGTCCGGTCAATTGCCTTTGTTGCCGGCATCAACAGCCGGTAACTCAGTGGTTTATTCATTGCTGGCTTCTCAAATCATTTGCACTCACGAGTCACCAGCACTCAAGGAATAACAAATTGTAACTAATGATACAGACTTTGTTCCAGTTTCATACAAGCATTGGTTAGGATGAGAATAATTCATTTTGAAACAGAACGCAGAATAATAAACATCTACATGGCAACTCGCCCGGCGCCAATCCCGACTTAGTCAAGAGCTCATCCGACGAAGACTTCACGGGTCGGATCGTTATTCATAGGCTATCAGTTCGAACCGGAATACACTGATCAAGAAATACTAGAGAGACGCCGTGAACATGCACAGGCAACGGAACGCATGGATAGTTCTTTGGTAAGCCGGAATTCGTCAGAGAAATCATTGTCGACATGGAAATGTTTCACGGTCTCATACTTGCTATTAACAGTGTACCTTTCGTTCTTCACTACCGCGAGCCACTTCCTAAGCATTTCGGACTCTCGAGGAAGTCGAAAAAATGATATACACGCTTTTTTCGCAGCTTCATAGTTCGGACAAACGGGAACGATGCACCGCAATATAGCGGCATTCACTCTGCAGACGAACCACTGACGTCGCTGCGTCGTTTCTCACCTTCCTCACAGGTTAACGCGACACCTCTCGGCAAGGTGAGGTCGACCGTATAAGAGGCGATGTGTATATGGACCGATTAACACGGTAAAAAAGACTAATTAAATCGGGTGGCATTCTCTTTTAACTGGACCGTTCATACTGGCTTCGGTAGTTAATGAAGCAAGCGGTTGGTGCCGCTGTCGTCATCGAAGTTAATCGCAAGGTAACGTTGCAAGCTAAGATTCTTCTTCAATGTTTCAATTTGGAAACATTTACATATGCTAAGTGACATTAAACTTATTTTTAAATCGATTGGTTATTATTAGAGCAAAATATAAGCAGCTATTAGTGACGGCACTACCCTGTAACTGTTGACGATAACAGCGGCACCTGGCGATAACTTCGATTGGACCGAAGTTAAGCGTTCATACTGCACCGTAGCGTCGACGCTGCGCTATTAAATTTACCTCTTAATTGCGATGTTAACTGGAGCTGTTAACTGCGATCCAGGACCAGAGTTAAGCGTTCATACTGACCGCAACTCCCCGTTAGTGCGAAAGGCCCTTAAGATACTCATTTCATATTAGCGAACTGAGAGCTTAAAAACTAAAAAATGCATGGTGGGAACTCTTTAAGTTTGCGCTGCAAGCAACACAAAACACATGATTGAGACTGTTTCGTTTAAGATAGTGTTATCTGCACATTAAAATGAGTTGTCATTACTCGCTAGACAGGTAGTTGCTCCAATGTAATTCAAGTCATGCTTAGCAAGCTACGGGTTTGTGCAGTTTTAAAGGTAGTTCCAAACAATACAATTTGCCAATATCAATATGCGATTTTCTCTTGTGAACTTACTCGGGGAATTAAAATCACATCTTGAAAGGGCTTATATTCGGCCGCAATCCTCGCGATCTTTTCATTCGTAGGATATTCAACTTCAAAAAACAATTGATTAGATGATTAACACAAAGAAATTGGTTCCCGACATACAGTAAAGATAGATAGGGCAGGTGGAACATCGGGACGAGAAAACATCGTGACAGGGTGGCATAGCGTCAGGAGGAACATCAAGGTGAGGGAAAATCGATTGGGGAACACAAGTACAGGGAACGGGGAACAGCGTTACTGACTCAATAAGTGTAGCATATTTCCTCTAGTGATTCCCCGCGTGAAAACAAGTTGCACCGACTTTGTGAAGACTTTTAATTGCTCACTCTGTAACGTGTGTGGGTGCAGAATTATATGCACAAACTCATTACATGTGGAGATGTGCAGCTTAATCTGCTAACTTTTTAACAAAATGACGCTGATGTCCAAAAGCAAACAGCATTACATTCACCAAAGTAGAATCACAAGGTAGTTACCTAGCAACGTTAAAAATCACTACTTTTCTCCTAAGTCCATAGATTAAACATAAGGTGTATTGAAGAAATCTGGTGCATGGTACACTTTTCAGATAAATCAGCCCTTCCTAGTTTTCATATTCTAGTTTTAGCAACACCTCTTGTTCAGATTATATGATTATGTTTGCACTTTAATAGAGCAAAACTCATTTTCTTATCGTTCTTAGCACACTCTCAGACGTTGTTCCCACGCACATTACGGATACGTGTACCTCTATCTCAATAAATTTCGATGTTTTTTAAATATTTCCTCTGTTCGTGGCAAAATGTGTGAAGATTTCAAATATATTTTGGTTTACCCTTACAACTCCCTTTTTCTATTTAAAATTGCGGTTTTTTCGAAAGCCCTTCCTAGAACAAGAAACTCGTTTACCTGCGATGTGTCAATCAAACTATATTTCGCGCCAAATTTGTCCCACAATGCAAAGCCCTGTTGTTCATAAGTAGACTAGGCCCATCCCTCAAGACGCCGTTCGTGGTCAGTGTACCATTCATTGTTCATCGGATATACCGATAATATGATTCGTACACGAAAAGGAAAGAAAGAATTGTCGTTCCACTGGAAGGCAAAATTAGCAGAAAGCGACCGAGAAACAATCCTATCAACTTCAACACGTGCATGACACTCAAGTAAATAACCCCGGCATCACTAACGAAGATCATGGTTTAGTCAGATGAAGTGATACAACTTACGTAATTCTGGCAGTGGCGTTATTGTGAACTCGGGGGACGACTTGTGTGTGTTAAAATATTGTCCTTCGTTATCCGTAGGATTCCCAATGGATCCTAAGTGATACTCGAAACCTAAACTTAGATCGTGAGTTATTTTTAGAAATGTCATTGCGTGAGCAAACGCCTGTCGGCCGGACCGCCAGTCTCCGGCCGGCAGTAGCGCAGCTTAAGAATTAAACTGTAAAAAAGTTAATCAGCTAGTGAGAAAATGCAGCACACATCTTAGCCGAGTTCAGAAATTTCAACCTATACTTTTCTGCGAGCCAGTTCTAAATTTCGTCTTTCTTTGACGCTGGCATCTTCCTCAGTCCGCGATTATTCTACCTTTCAATCACTTTCACTGACGCTCTAGCTGGTAGGCGCGGTGACCTAACGGTCACGCGACACAACTCATTTCTCTGACTGGCAAATGTGCAAAAACTCCCATTCTCATAAAGTTTACGTAACTGTCGAAAACATAACCCATGGAAGTGTCTTTGAGCACATTTCATCAGCTGTCACAGCCACCACGAGCAGTTTTAATCTAAATACGAAGTCAAAACACACAAAACGGAGTTTTTCTATGTTCGCTGTTTGTGCCAGGCGACTAACTTCGAACCACAATTTCTTCGAAAAGAGCCGACAGATTTTCTCGGTATTTGAGTATCAGACAGCACAGCCATTCAATACGAAAACTGTATCTCAGATTTTCGATTAAAGGTTGCATTGATTTTTTATGTTTGATTTAGGATTAAGAGTCACGTTGTTTTTGAAAAAGTGATTTGCAGTGATTTTTTTTATTAAAAAACTGTTCGTTTTACTAAAAATCTTAGACACGGTTTTGGAGCAAATTTACTAAAGTTTTGTTGTCCTACGTCTTAATAATGAAGGTTAAAGGATCAATTTGTTATTGATGTACCTTCAAAAAACAAAACTTTTTTTACCCGAAACGCCGATTAACGGGACCACAATAATGGCACAATGTTGTAGACGACATAGATGAATTTGTTTTGACTTCTACATTCAGAAAATATACACTTTCGTCGGTTTACAGTGGCTAGTGTATTGAATTTTTAGCATAAATATAGCATAGCATTTAGGGGCACACGTATCCTTAAATAGCAAACATGCCACTATAATTGGACACTTTGCTGTCGGGAAAGAAATTACAGGTAAACTGATGTCCTTTTGTTTTGGTAGAAACAGTGAATCCTTCAGTTAAGTGTCGGAACTCATGAATGCATGCGTTGCATGCAAAGAACTGTACGATGACACTTAACTTACCTCAAAATCGAACTCTACCTGTTGGTTTGGTAATTGGTCCAATTATGTTGCATACCTAGCAGAATTAATGACGAGTGTAATGTGTCTTGCTTATAGAAAAAATAGGTTGTAAAAATCACGTTTCTTGTCCGATTTTCAAAATTCAAAAAACTTTTCGGATATGCATCTTAAAAACTTTCAAAGCGAAAATTCAATACTACTGTTGTCGCCCCCAGTGTGTTTATGGACTGATTATATCGAAAACAAACATCAGATGCCTGGGGCAATGTAACTCGACCAAGACTATTATAATAACAGCAAGTAGACCGGGATAATATAAGCATTTTGGGCATGGAAAGGTAACTAGTTGTTCTTGTTTATCTCATTCGACCCTGAGCGCCATATGGTATAATTTGCTTAGTGGCCTGGGTGAGCTGTGGAATGTCTACCCCCTTGAAGTCAGAGGGTATTTCACTCAGAACTAGGTCACAAGCACTGCACTTAATTAAAACCTCGTTACTAAGTCATTAATAAACATATAGCCCCCCTGTGGTGCACCGGCCACATAAAATGGGCGGCGCAGCACTGAAAAAAGTGGGGCGCTATAGCCCCCCCCCCCCCAGCCCCCTGTGGTGCGTCGCCCATGAGTGTTCACTCCTGTTAGATAGGTTATGTTGCATATTTTGCAACCGATTTATGCGGTTACCTCTTGTTTTAGTCTAGCTCAATTTTGGTACCCCATTACTTTTTATCTGACAGGAGCATCCTACCACTGAAACTGTCTGGCACATAACAATTACGCCGCGTGGAGTGATGCTGGATATTATGCAGTTGCTTTCAACCGGTTACCTGGTGGGCTGGGCTACCTCAACTCGAAGATTTGAGTGTGTCTCGCGCGGGTAATTCTCCACTGAATGTGTGTGGCAGTGTTCATTCACGAAACATTGACCCATGGTGAATAATTTGTAACAAGTTTCACGCGGTTATCTCTTGGGTTGATCTAGCTCAATGTTTGGCCGCAGTTACAACCGACTGGCTGAAGTTCCCTGTCACTGACTGGCAGTGGATAATGTCGATACAGTGAACTGAATAATAGATGTCGCCAGTATTTTTAAGTGGTTACCAAAAAGTTGATCGAGTTCAATTTTTGAGTGCCATTCTCATGGCTTCCCTGACCACACCCACCGGAGCGAATCTGCCAGATGCCCAATTCCTAGCGTTGGGATAGCCATGGATCACTGTGGTATCAAAGGAAATTGGCTACATTTTCATGCCCAAAAACTTCTGGTTCCCGGTTTAACGGTGTCGTTGGTCAATGCTGGCAAATTTGAGGTACGCAAACCTGTCAAATTGCCCAATATCGACCGTTTGGTTGTCATCGTAGGATTCTTTTCATGACATTAGTTTCGCAACATTGATGAAGTTTACAAATTCGTATCACAGATAAACAATCATAAACTTTTGTTGTCAAGTGCATGTACTTTGCGGGTTCTTCGTTATAGAACAAACCAAATCACATTCCATCAATGAAAGTTGTGGCATTTAAACAGTATTCAAAATGAAATTCTAAGTTATTTCAAGTGGCGTGAGATTTGCATACCGTATCCATTTTTCAGCAAAATTAAACGACGAGGAAGAACGACTAGCGTCAGAACTAAAGAAACTCTCAGAAAAAGACAGGGGGTCACGATCAGGTGGTGAAATCCTTCAAAAAATGGGTGACATTTACAAGAGGCGAGGTTTATTGAAGGAAAGTACGCAGCATTTTGTTACAGCATCGGCATTATACAATGCCGCATTATTGCGATATAATGAGACCGAAATGATTGAGAGACTCGAAGAATCGGTGAAAGAAAACGAAAAAGCTTTCTGCAATGCGATTTCCATATCAAATAGTACAATCCCAATGGAATTCCGAAGGGAAATGAAAGAGGACTTGGAAAGTCTAAGGAAGAGAGTTACTCCCACGGCAAAGCAAGTGTTAGACAAATTTGCTCAGGGCCTTAACTTAGAATCACAAGAAATCGAGAGAATCAAGCTAGAAAAGGAGTTTGTAGAGGACACCAAACACATTTTTGCAGATCTGTGTGACAACTTAAAAATTTTTTATAAGAAACTTTTCTCAAAATGTAAGGAGATGTTAGGACCACCCCCACAGGAATATGCTGCTATGGCAATGGGATCTTTAGCTAGGGGAGATGCAACACCGTATTCGGACTTAGAATGGGTTATTTTGGTCCACGACGACTCCCAAGATGTCGAGTACTTCAGAAACATGGCTAGGCTTATGCATTTGTTCGTCTTAAACATCGGGGAAACAAATCTCAGGACGATGAACATTAAATCACTTAATGACTATGACACGCCTGGCAGGAACTGGTTTGTCGATGATGTTGTGGCTCGCGGGGTTGAATTCGATAGTGCTGCACCGTATGCATGCAAAACACCCCTAGGACGACCTGACAGGCCCGGAAAAAGAGGCATTGAATTGATCAAAACACCTGAAAACATGGCTGCAATGTGTGAGGTAAACACGGCTGTGAAGGAAGGCTACGATTTGGATCGCGTTTTGACAATTGCGACCAAACTTTATGGCAGCGACTCACTTTATGAGAAGTTCAGATTGTTAAAAGCAGAGCGTCAAAGCGGCGAAGATGAGAACAGAAAGTATATTCAAGATATTCGTAATCTTGTGGAAAAATTTTTGCCAAAATTTAATCTTCACTTAAAAAGGGAAGGGGTTCATGATATTAAAAATGACATGATGAGGTTGCCATCTTTGGTCATCACTCTTTTCAAACCGCTATTTTGTTTGAACGCCGATAACATTTGGGACATCTTACTTGAGATGAAATCTCGAGACATGTTGACCCCTGATGGAGAGCATAACTTACTTGTATTGATCACCATAGTGGCCATTCTCAGACTAGATCTTTACTGCCGTAAATCGAAGCAAAATGAGCAGTTTGTTTTGTTTTCCATGTCAAAACAAGCGAGCAAAGTACCAGGATATCAAAACTACAAGCATTTAATATTCAGGTATTCTAATTCATGTTTTTCGTTTGCTTGGTTTGTAAACGGTGTTCAGTTTGAAGAAGCACTCAAAACAGGAAAACTAGAAGCCACTTTCTTCGAGAAAAATCTTTTACTCGAAGGTTATATTGAATATGCCAGCCATTGTTATGAATCAGCAAGAGACAAATTTTTTGCTCATATAGAATCACAATGGTTGAAGACGAGGAATACACTAGGCGTAATATTACCTAAGCCCTTTGTTGTTCGGTACAAAGACAGGAATGTTTTCTGTGACATCTCAAGGGAGACAGTGTTTACATGCATCGCCATGATCTGTAGGAGCTTCATCTTAGAAGGACGTCCAAATGAATGTTTACAATATTATGCAAATTGTTTGAGCTTCAATGGAAGACTATTTGGTATTGAAAACAATCTCACAAAGTATTACTCAGACGAAGCACAGTTCAGTTCTGTTTTGACTGCAATTGGGACCCTATACAATGAGATGAAAAAAAACGGATTGGTGATGAATACCATTGACTTTGCTGAGATTTTGTGTGGTACCGGCATAGTGTGTTACCACACGGGAATGCCGGACTTGGCCTTACAATACTTACAAGATTCACAGACGATTTTGAAGACGATACTCGCTGATGATGACCACCCCGACATTGCAGCAAGCTTGAATGACATCGGGAATGCGTATTGTAGCATGGGTAAATACGACATGGCCTTACAGTACTTTCAAGATTCACAGAAGATGATGAGAAAGACATGTGGTGATGATGACCATCCCTACATTGCCGATAGCTTGAATGAGATGGGGGATGTGTCTATTAGAATGAGAAAGTACGAATTGGCTTTAAAGTACTATCAAGATTCGCTGAGTATGAGGAGGAGGATAGATGGTGATGTTGACCATCCCGAAATTGCGACTATTTTAAAGAACATGGGGATTGCGTATAACGGCCTGCATCAGTACAGCATGGCCTTACAATACTATCAAGACTCATTGAGTATGAGAAGGAGGATATACGGTGATGCTGAACATCCCGACATTTCTAATAGTTTTATTAGCATCGAGAGTGTGTATGATAGCATGATTGAGCACGACATGGCCTTACAATACTATCAAGACTCATTGAGTATGTTGAAGAGTATACATGGTGATGCTGACCATCCTGACATTGCGGATAATTTGTATACACTCGGGAAAGTTAATAATAGCATGGGTAAGTACGACGTCGCCTTACAATACCACCGAGACTCATTGAATATCAGGAGAAGGATAAATGGTGGTGTTGATCATCCTGGCGTTGCGGATAGTTTGTATATCATCGGGAAAGTGTATAATAGCATGGGTAAATACGACTTGTCCTTACAATACCACTACGACTCGTTGAATATGAGGTGGAGGATATATGGTGATGCTGACCATGCCAGCATTGTGGATAGTTTGAATAATATCAGCCTTACAGAAACATCAAGACTCAATGAGGAGGATACGCGATGATGTTGACCATTGCGACATTGCGGCAATTTTGAATATCGTGGAAGAATGCGTAATGACATGGGCGTAGACTACATCAAGACTCATTGAGTATGAGGAGGTGCATTAATGGTGAGGCTGACCTTTATGACACTGCATCTAGTTTGAATAACGTGGGCTTTGTGTATAAAAGCACGAGCGTGTACGGCATGACCATACAATTCTACCAAGACTCATTGTGTATGCAGTACACCTTGGATGTTTGGAGGTCAGACCGAACCAAAAATCGTTCTAATATAACTTTGAGTTGATGAGAATTTCGAAAAAAAATATTTGTAGCATCACCGACAGTTATGGTGTAGAGGCTTTTCAAAATAGCACGGATGAGGTTTATTTCGGAATGTTTGAACTAAACAAGGCACTGACGTATGCATACTGCAATCATCGCTCACTGAACATGAGCAGAATGTTGTTTGCTGCAGCTTTTGGGAACCTCAGCCTGCTACACTAGAGACTTGAGAAAGACATTAACGCTGGATTACAATGACTGTAGAATCACAATGTTCAATTTTTATGATCATTAACTCATTGCATTTTCAGTGAAACGCCTTGATTTGTGTGAGAGGTTTTAAGTGCTAGACGTAGATTAGATTACGACCGCTATCAATCTTACATAGCTAACGTGTCGAGACATTTTACGTCAGAAGAAATGAGCTGTAAGTGACTTTACGACAATTCTTGGCAACTTTTGGAATAAGAAGAAGACTACTTGGTTGTAACAGTTACATCAAAAATAATGCTGCGATGTTGAATGAAATGGGTGAGATGTGCAAGCGCCGGATGGGCAATAGCGTACTGAGTGAGGAATATTTGGAAGATTCACGGAAAATGTTAATATGAAACTGTCGTTGTCACACTCGTGTGAAATGCGGGACCAATCTATGCATTCATACACGCAATGAACAATTACAATTAGAGTTGTAATTGTTAATGCATAGCTGAGCACATGTGAGTGCATTGTATGGATTCATAAGCTCAAGGAACTAAGTATATATATATGCTGGAATACGGTAGTTATTAAATTAATGTATGTTTATACTGGGTACGGTTGTTAATAAATTAATATATACACTGGGCATTGTTGCTTATGTTGCTACGCGTATGTGGATGCATTGCATGGAGTCATAAGTTCAGTAAACTAGCACACACGCACGTGTGTGTGTGTGTGTGTGTGTGTGCGTGTGCGTGTGCGTGTGCGTGTGTGTACTGTTATTGATGCTGATTATTCTTTTGTATTGTATTTACGTTTCAATTGTTATACGTTTTTTAGCACATTTGCGATTGTTTTTGCATGTTTAACTATACCGCTATTTGCGCTGCCTTTCTCAGTATAGACTGAAGCACTTTTACACTCACGCGACGGCATTTATATTCCGTCTCCGTTACATTGATGCGTGGTCCCATAAATTGCCTAACTAAACAACTCTATTCCACGTCCCAATTCATAGGCAAGAACAACTTAGTGTTCCAAGCGTACTGATGCTTTGGTTAGGATATGGTCATTCCACAATTTCCTCTTTTCTTCAATACTCTACGCAACTACACCTAATAAACTTCACTGAAGTAAAACGCATGGAGCTGACCAACAACAACAGTGACACAAACTATAAAGTGTTTGTTAACCTGATAAACGTACAGCAACGTTAACTCTCAAATTATTATTTTGACATAAAATTACAAACGTAGGCACCATGAAAGTTGTCACGCCAAGAACACCTGAAGCCGGTTGCATGAAATAGTCGCAAACAAGAACTCAACTAAGTTCCCTAAATCTTTTGTGTACTTGTTTTGGTCTTTTCGCGCGAATGTAACGTTTTTTCTATCATTTTAACTTTACTATGAACTCTTGTTTCACTGATGATATTTTCTAGTAATATCACTAAAACTGAGTTCTTAATTCAGTTAAAATAATTAGTGACCCAGTCCTTAAATTTGGGCGTTGCATGAAAAGATCCCTACTTATTTTCAATAATATTAAGAATTCAACGAAGAGTCCACTCTCAAATTGTATCAAAGCCAAAAAATGGGCTTAGGAATGACACTCCAACAGCATAAGAAAGAACAATCAGTGTTCTCACAAGGTCACAAATACGCAGACAATTTTGCGAACTTAGTCGAGTCCTTATTTGGGACTGTTTCAAGCAACCGGGCTATGATGTCTTGGTGTTATGATGCGTCTGTCGGTCATAGCCCCTTTCGAGCAAGATGTATCTATGCATTCGTTGTCTAACAGGTACTTGATCATTCTGTTCGAAATCACTGCCCCAAAATATCTTACCCTCGGTACTAAACAAAGACACAGGTTGAAACTTGCTAATGCCGTTTTAAGCTAAAACGTCTCTTTCTTTGAGACATATACCCCTTCCGACATCCCGCACTGCGAAGGCAAAGAACCCTTCTTCCAAACCATACACAACAGCCTCCAGAGCCGGTTCAGTAGTGCCGGGCAGTTCTTGTACACTTCGTAGGAGGTGCCACTTAGTCCCAGTGCTGGGTCTCTTGTGGCCTTCCGAACAACCGTCTCAACATCAGATTTTTTATATCGCTGATCTCAAATTCTTCTTTAGGATCCTCTGCTTCATTATTGAGTGCATCAAAGTGGCAGAGTGGATTGCCTTTTTGGGGTCGCAGTGCAGAGTCAAAAGGATGCCTTAGCTCTTCTTTGGAGCACTCCAGGGACCCGCTCGTGCTCTCATCCAATATGTATGAAGCGAATTGGTATGAGCTACAGGTGAATCCCTATTTTTCCTTCTTGCTAGCTTTTCGCTTTCGTGCAGCGTCCTCTGCCTTTAGTTCCCAATCATTTCCTGGCATCTTCCCGTGATTGAAGAAAGCGTTTCTTCGTAACATCTGTGGCATACTTCTAGGGTCGTTTTAGGTGCCACACTCCCTACTGAGAGCAATAGTTCTTTTATTGGGTCCCCAAGTAGCGTTACTTTTTCTATCAACCAGCGCTACACCAAGCCGATCGCCGACACTCAGTAAGTGATTCTCGTCATAACCTCAAGCTTGCTCTGCATGGGTCATCGAGTCACTGATACTATTTTCTCGAAATCGTTGTCAAGCTCCTTCCTGAATAGCTACTTCAATGAAGCACTCATTCGTTCTCATTTGTTTGCCGCTTGGCAAGTGTTGGTTTCAACTGCTTCCCAATTCACCGGTGTTATGTCATCAGAACCGGTCCGATCGACTACCTGCTCCCTGGTATGGTCAACAGGCTTTTCAGGGATGACCTCGTTTGTTTCTACGTCGACAAGTTGGAACTGGTTACTTTCAGACATATTTTTTAAGAAGAATTCTTCTATAGCCTCATGCTCTCTTCGTGTTTTTAGTTGGTCGGCCTGATGCTTAATGCCTATTCCATTGGCTACTTTGAAAAGCAATTGCTGTTAGTTTACTTCTGTTTTATCTGGGAAAAGTTTCTCGTGTTCAAGTATCTGCTCAGCTGGAAGGTTTCTGACACTTTGAGTATTGTCCTGGGGAGACCTCTCCCGCGTCTCAATGGATGGTTCATCCAAGCGCTGCCTTGTAAAGTATCCTAAGCACTTCATCTTTCCCTGATAGACCTCTTTCGTTCTTCAAGGTTTTCCCGCAAATACAGGTACTAGTTGAACCATTCCCCTTATTCATAGAACTTTCCGTTCCTTTAGTCGTCACCATCACTAATCCATCACCAATTTCAGTTAAATACAACCAGATATAAGCTATGTGTATGTGTCAACAAATTGTAAAAAATTAACCTCTAGTCTAGATAGCCTTTCACAATGCTACGAAAGTTAGCAGAGGTGGTGCTGTGTCAGAGGGTAGTCTGGATACATTTTACTCTGTGACACAGCGCCACCTATGTTGAAAAGTGCCCTAACTTTCGTAGCACTGTGAAAGAGTGTAGATGCACTTCTCTTGTTGTTGTCAACATTATTGTGGGTTTTAAAAAAGCTCATGCCATTTCATGACAACGTACGATGCTATACCGTAGATAAATGCCTGTAGTAGCATATAAAAATCTAGACTTGATATACCAAGAGATAAGTTAACATTTTTAAAAGAACTGGTTCTACACATTTCACCTTCTATTCCTTTTACAACTGAATTGTCAGTTGAGCTTGTTGTGAGGCTATGTTCAGAGCATTTTTATTTTCTTTCAGTGAAGAGTGCGCTATTTAATATTTGTTATATTGACAAGTCGTTTTAATTGACAATGTTTAGGCATAGTATGCACTATAAACACTGCTCTGCTCATTTACGTTAACTTAGATCAACGTTTTATTCTTTGGTTGTGTACCATTGCCGTGTTGTTTCTTTTTTGGGGGATGGGTGTAAGAGGACTTAAAAGCTACCGTCACCCAGCTGCCAATGTTGAATTCTTAACGTAAACGCTAGCTAGGCTTTGAAAACATTTTCTACTCTCATTTGACCTTGAATAAACTGGCAACTAAAGGCACAATCAATACGTACATGCACCTTTTTGGAATCAGCAGTTCTAGAATTGGCCATCCCCAGTAAACTCTGGAGTGTTTTCTTGAGTCGCAGAGGTTTCGATGTTCTTTTTGGAAACCGAAATAGGATCTAAATATGGTAAGGGACATGGCGAAACATATTTTAAGAGAGCGAAAGGCCCAGTTCGATTTTTGTTTTAACGAGTTAAACAGGGCAAAATGCAGCTTTTAAAGGTGTACAATTGGAACATAATGCGTCCAAAACTAGCCTCATTTTTGCACGGTAGCCTATTTCCATTGCAAATATTTCACAAGTGGGTCACCCAATCCACATATCGTTGTTGTTCCTGGCACGATTCATTGTCAAAGTAAAATTGCCTTGCAACTAACTTCCCTTAACTCAATATTTTCTTGCTGTATCTATAAACCATTACAACCAAATCAGCTTTTCTCAGTAGTTGGCTTGAGATTTGTAGAAAGAAGTGAGGGGTCTTTCTAAAAGCCCCTCGACCCCACATCCCATGACCCCTTCGACCCACGACCCTCTCGACCCACAACCCCCTCAACCCACGACCAGATGTATCTGCGCATTTTACACATTTCATAATCATATTACGTTGCTGAATGACTTCCCATAAGACTTACCTACACGCAAATCTGCTCTGGCGCAAGTCTGGTGGATAAAAACAGGAATGATCTGAAATAGCGAATTGTGAGCGTGCTATCTTTGTCACGGAAATCTATAAGCTTCCACGATCGGCTACCAATGACCCATACTCGTATAGTCAGTCTATGGTTCTAAACTTAGGGAGAAAATAATGTGAATGTAAATAATTTCACATTTTTATTATTTGCGTTCTGTTGTGTACTCGATTAGAATATAGTCCATGTAACGTTGAGATACATTTTCAGTTTAACATCTTGTTTTTTCAAACTGTATTTACTGAAGAAATTACATATTCGTCAGTTCCTCGCATTCTCCCAAAAAAGCTTGAATATGTGCCATTTACTAAGAGCAGACGAGACGATTAAAATTTGCCGGGAACGACATTTGTAACGTTGGTATATTTTTGATTCGATTTGGTAGCGTTGTTTCTTTCTGTTTTTGGCTTTCAAAATTGCCGAATCGACTCTTTTTTAATTTCAAAAAAGGGAAAAAGCCGCCCGAGCTCTCGGCTCGTCTGGTTGTTCCTGCAAGTCAGCGCTTGTTCTACGTTCAGATCGAGTCGAGCTTGTGTAGACTGAGTAGAGAGTGTTGTGGGCCGCCGGTAGAGGGGGTCGTAGGGTGTGTTGGTAGAGAGTATTTTAGAACAATGCGGCAGTGAACAGTTAAGTGAGCCATTTGGGGAGGGGTACATATTATAAAGACTTTACATCTCAACTTACTCAACGTGTACTAAACATCAGTACCTTACTGCATGACTAATAAATGGAGTTAAGGGTCCCCCTTGAAAATTGGGTTTTACAAGAACATTTTCCCTTCGCGAATTGTGGTGGTTGCTCCTCTTGCGATACCTTGGATCCACCTCTGTTGTTCCATTGGATGATCTGTTGCCTGAATTTTTCCTCATTTGCCCGAATTTTTGTTATTCTTGCCAATATCTGACCCCATCCTAATGCGCGTATGTGTGTATGGCATGCATTAATTACAAAACACTTAAACATTTTATATTCCTGTTGAATGAACAACACAAAGCCACCACTTTTGCATTTAATCACGTTTATTCAAGACGTCTGGTGTCTGAAAATGTGTAAAATAGTATTTTCACCCTGCCTGGTAAGTGCAAGTATTTTAGTCAACAGTGTTTTAATTAGTGTTCATACACAATACTAAAAAATGACTTACATAACATCTATTAATTAACCATCATCTGAAGTCCTTAAATTCTTCAAATTGAACTCAAATATTAACACATAAAGCGGTAATAAACCTGGTGCATTAAAGAAACTCAATTTTCATGTAGACAACTTATCACTGTAAAATTGGCCTCCACTTGTTCCTTACTCAGTAAGAAGTCTGGTTTTTGGTCTTGCAAAGATCTGACAAATGGCTATTCCTAGAGACCATGCTCCAGGAATAAAATGACACCCTGTGACAATTCAATTTATAGAGCAAGCAATAAAGCAATAATCTGTCAGCTCTATCCTAGACCAGAAATCACACCTATTTAGATTATAAGCATTTTGAGACCAATTTCAAAACGTTAAGTTACCTAAATCAAACAAAAATTTGTAAGAGAAAATAGGTTCATAGCATCTTTTTAAAGCTGAATTAAATATTTAAAAATATTTAAATATTTAATATTTTTAAATATTTAATTCATAGAACTTGTACAGTCAATACTTTTCATGTGTGGCTGTACTCATTCACTTTGCATAGTAATAACATTTCCATCATTCATTCCTATTCAGAACAAACAAACATTCATTGAACTTAATTGTAGTTCACAAAAATTAAAATTATGCATAATTTTAAAAATGCCTTTCAAAACCAAGCTTGTTCAATACAACGTTCTTCAATTTCTGTGAAACATCGCATGTACATTACTTCACAAAATACCAGCTTGTGCAATGAATTTCCCTCCAAATCCGACTGGCGTCTATTGCAACAAAATTTTTAGACACTAGAAATATTTTTCACAAGTGTAAAACTAGATGGTGAATTATGTAATACTATGTAGATTATATTTCTTACCTCAACTGCGGCCATTCACCACTGACTTCTTTGCATGTCATATCTGAACAATAAATAGTTGAAATTTTCCACACTAAGCCTCCGGTTCACTTTTCGTTTGGCTGATACTTAGTACATCACTTGGATCTAAGAAACGCGCTTTGTAACCAATTATGAATCATTCTCTTACCTTAAATTCTAGATGAATGACAGCACGTTATATTTTCATGGCTCCGACATGAAGTTTGTCTTGCTTTTCACCTAAGTGACAATGCACTGAGCATTTGACTGCAGGTAATGCCAAAACCATGCACCAAAAATTTAATGCACAAGTTTTGCAAGATCAGCAACGTATTTGTTGATGTACTACATCAAACAGTTCATGTTGGGAGATTACCTTATTTTGTTGATTGTGTGAGAACTTGGAATATTGGGATAAACATGGAATTTCGAGTTCATTCAAGGTATCTCAAAATAAAGCAAGCAGTCGAATTTGTGGAAATTATTAATACAAAAATTTGTTATGTATCCAAAAACTACAGTATCCGATCTGACCTCAAGGTCAAGACTGGTTGAAGACCATGAAGTTCATAGTTGACCATAACTGTCCTTGAGAACAAAAATGATTCCAATTCCAGCACAACTGAGAAATATTGTCTAATCAGCGAGTGAATCAGGGAATCAGAAATAGTTTCCAAAAGCATAAACTCCAAAGATTAATGACTTTTTTGAATGAAATGAACAAAAGATGTAATGGAGACGATTGCCAATACTTCAGTGTCTATCCACAGAGCATCAAAGTTTGACGGGACTGCTAAATTGTTCAATAAATTCCACAGTATGGTTTGCACCGGAAATCCAATATACAAGCTAAAGTTTCATGATAATGTCACACTGAAAGTGACAAATGTTGTATCGAAGGAACATGTTCAAAACCATCAAAGTTAATAACATGCGATGGTCATAAATCAGATGGATGACCACATGAGACTGATGACACGTTTCACCACCTGGCTTTATAGGGAAGTACATCCAATTCAAAAGGATGAACTGTTACGGTAAATGATTTTTTATTTGATTTTGAAAGTACCATTTCATTTACTGTTGCTATAACCAACATTTGGCCTAGTCTTTTAGTCAACATTCTTGGTGGAGGTCAGACTTAATAAGCTGGGTTGACGAGCTTGTCACTTTATTCACGGAAAGAAAACTGTTTGGCAATAGGCTGGTGCTGCGACACAACAATAGACAAAGTCACTACGTGACTTAAAATGTGAAGTTCCCCGTACATCACTTAAAATACAGTAAATGTCATCAGTCTCATGTGATCAGCTGCCATCTCTTCTCGAGTATGTCACTGAACATAAAACTTGCACTACCCATTAATATCATTCAACAACGCCATGCAGTTACACTTCCAAAGCCTGACCAAAACAAGTTAAAGCTGAATCTGCAATAACACAAATATTATTTAAAGACTTTAAAGACGACATTTTTCACAATTAAATAACCAGAGAATCCAACACAAAACCAAACAGATTTGTGCAGTTCCTCTGACGTGTGTTGAGTAAACTTCATGAACTTGCTGAATGTAAACAACTCTTAAATAACCAGATGCCTTTAGGTCACTGATGAAAGTTGAATCGGATGAAAGTATTGTGAGAAGTCCTGTTCAAATGTCAAGAAATTAACATGAAAATGCTGGAATTTCAGAAACATAGATCAGCTTCTGTTTTAACAAATTTAATTGTTTTGAAAACTTGATGCCTAATTCATACTTTCACTTATAAATCTTTGCATATTTTTATATTGAATGATTTTATGCAAAACACATTCAACTGACCTGTTGAATGCTTTTTTCTGGGTTACAATTAAGATACATCGTTTGGGAAGCATTCCAAATGTGTTCACCATAATTTTACAAAATGTCCACATTCACCAACTGAAGTTAACATTATACTCCCACTCTGACACACAACCTATTCCCTCAGCCAGTGCTAATAGCAAAATAAATTGTATCAAAATGTACAGACTAAAAATCAAAGACTAAGAATCCCAAGAAGTCTCCTATGGTTTTATGACTTCTCATTCAGTGCATCTTAAATGTACATCTTAACCAGTTTACAAAAGGATAATTTATGCTATTCTTTTAGAACAATTTTAGACATTGTTTGTAAAGACTCCTTTAAGCATCTGGAAAGACTTATAACCCACAACAGGAATAAAGAGCATTCAAACCCCAAAAGACTTTTCCTTACACAGTCCTAAATTGAGTCACAGACTGAAAACCCTTAGGGCACATTATAATTATGAAATAATGTAAACCTAAAGCACTGTCCCTTTCATTTCATCGAGTCCATAACCCAATTCTCAAACAATATAACAGATTAACAGCACCTAGTCAACCCCAGCTAGTCTTCCCATATCAATTTGGTGCAGCCAGGCAACTTGATAGCGTGTTGGCCATTTTGTCACGTGTGCATATTGAACTCAGCATTGAGCGCCGGCAGGTTGCGCTCATCACAAAGCTTATGAATATCAGGCTTGCCCATCATCGCTAGCGCCATCCTCATGGTTGTCCAGATGTTGTCCGACATCGCCGCCTTTTCACCCTTTGGCCCACGACCTTTCTCCTGCATATTCAGTGAGGTCAAGAAGTGTTCAACTGCTTCCCTGTTAGTGGCAAAAGAACCACACCATGAGTGTAACATAGAGTTGATATCAAAGTACTGTTAGCTTTGAGCAAACCATTAGTCATAGCAACCAAGCCAAGTTTAAAGGAGAAAAGGACACAAAAAAGTTAAAGCAACTTACTGTAAATACAACTTTTGTCACAAAAATTAACCTTTGACTTAAGCAACTTGTGAGGCGGCAGTGTGGCATAGTGTGATAGATGCCCGCCTTCTTTACTCGAGGTCGTGGGTTCACATCCCACTGGGTCACACTGCTAGACCCTTGAGTCAGGTTTGTAGCTCCTCAGCTCGGTTTTAACTATTCATTAATGAAGCATTATGGTTCCAGGTGATCAGTGCAATGGGCCCACATGCGCGGCCTGCGCACGTCTGGTACGCCTGCAGTTATTTTTTATAAGCAACTTATCATCACGAAAGTGGTCGCAAATTGTTCCTTCAGTTGAAACTGGGCTTTGAAACAACTGTAGTTGCTTGAGACCAAGCTCTACAAGTTAGCTTCTGACAGCAGCTTACTTGATATACAGAGCATGGTCTCGAATAATAACCAAGTGTCATTAGTGTCCAATCCTGGAAAACACTTCTCAACAGAGTTGGGAGCAAGAGGAGATCAGTTTTATTGCCAAGTCTAGCAGTGTCTTTATAAAAAGTATGCTGTAACCAAAGTCAAACTGAACATAGTACAGATGACTTGGGGACTTGGAACAGTGTTATAAATCAGGGTCAGCAGTAATGCTATTCGCGCAGAATGTTTCGTAAAACAGACATAGAAGGGGGAAGCAACCATTTTTGTTGATACCACTACTAAAACTACGAAGTCCTGATTATCTCAGATAGATATCTTCATTGTTAAATACAGTAATTCTTCACTCACGTAGTACACAATTTGACCAACAGGTGAAATTCTATTTTGCTGAAATTCTCCATAAAATAAACAATAAAAATATTAGTGTTACAAATTAGTATGGACTGTAGCTGTCTTAAAACAACATTAATTATGGCAAAGCTCCCAGCCTTTGAGAAATGGAAAATTACCGTTTTTCGCAATTATTTTTAAGCAGAATAAGTGAAGAATTGCGGTATAACCATACTGTTTCTCAGACCGTGACGCAAACGACATTCCTTACTAGTGAGCCAACACAATGACCAACACAGACCATATTCAGGAGCGAGTCAGTCTTTGCTCAACGGGAGTGAAATTCAATGTACACGGGGCAAGAAGCGAACCCTTTGCCGAGTCACTTTTCTGCTGTTGCCAGAGAGAAAATCCCGAACTTGTAATTAAAGCTAACATCAACAACGAATGCTTCCCCTTTATGAACTGATTTGGCATAATTATTGCACATATTAAACAATTCAGCAGTACAAAAACAACTTTATTTGCACATCGCAATCTTCTCCAAGAAAGGTGAGAGACTCTTGCACACTAACCTGTAGGCGTTGAGGTTCATACAGGCAATACCCAGGTTATAGCGTGACCGTATGAAGCCAGGGTTCAACTCCAAGGCGTGATGGTAGGCTTGCACTGCCTCCTCACTGCGGTTACCATTGGCCAGAGTGGCTCCCAGCTTGTTCCACAGTAACGAGTCCTGAAAGGTACACAGCGTGATTTTATAGGAAGGCAAAACTTGGCTACAAACATGGGAGGGGACTTTGTTACTGTTTGCTCATGTTCATTAGAGAACCATAGAGAATCACAATGTAATAGTTCATGGCTGGTTACACGAAACAGTCCTTAACTTTAGGGAAGTGCTCGGATGTCATAAATTCTAAGGACCATTGCACGAAAAATTCCCAAATAGAATTCACTTCATCCAGAGTAAGTCCCTAAGTCAAGTGAATAACCATAAATCATGAACAACATCAAGAAGGAGCAAGAAGATACTGCAGGCATTAACAAAAGAATTTTCACGGATAGAGGCATTTGATGACCTTGAGTTACACCTGTGTGGAATTTTTTGTGGAAATGGAAAGTTTCTGAAGAGACCTGAAGGGCTGTCCGCATTATGAGCTTCCCTAGAACAACTTACAAGTTGTCGCTAAGTTTAGTACTTAGCAGTGTGAATGTTATTTGCGCTGAAGCAAATTGATATACGTGCAACACCTTACATTATCTTGCCCCAGTGGAAGTAAACCTTCAGCCACGGTGGAAATAATTAACAGATTTGCACGCTTGCTCAATTACATACATTTCAGTGTCCAATCCTTGTGCGTCATATTTGTCACAAGTAGAAGACTGTACAGCATGGGCGTTTGACAGACTGAGGAAAGATGGACAAGTTGTTTTAGGGTAACTCACAGTGTGGACATGACTTGAGGCTTGCAGTAACTTCCTTAGTGCCATATAATGGGTACAGCATAATGACATGTCTTCAATTACCACTTCATTAATCAGGTGCCAGTGACACTACACAAATATAAACAATGACCGCACGTCTGCTATGGCCCAGAATCATTGCTGCAACAGTCTTTGCAGAATTAGTCTGCTCACAATGCAGTTCTGATCACATGTTTGCTAAACAAATGTATTCTCACCTGTGGCTTCACCTGAAGAGCAGCGTTGAAGCAGTCAACTGCCTTGTCATACTCCCCAGACAAGTTGAAGAGCACCCCCAGCCCAGACTGTACGTCGGGGTCAATCTCTTTTGGTGACGACCTGGCAGCGGTCATGAAGAGGTCACGGACTTCATTGTGCAGTTTCCTGATAATAAAAGCCAATGAACCAACCTCAACAAAATCGATGTTATGTTAAGAGAGCTAGGTCAGCTTTAATGGGGTAAGAGCTTATTGCCAGCTGTGAGATAAGGTGCAAGTGGTGTTTAAAGGTTAAGATATATTCAATCTGGTTAAAGCCAGAGAAGTATAATTACATCACATTGTCTTACCAAGCCAAGAACACCTGACTGAAGGTACCAGCAGTAGTTTTAAAAAAACTAGCCTGGCTTTGTAACAGTTATGGCAAAAACCTAAAACAAAAATAATAAAGTCTTTTGCATCAAGCTTTTGCCAATTTTCAACGAGAAAACACGCCATTGAAATACATACGTGTCTTAACATTACAGTAACATCTAGTTGTGAGTCCAGGATGTGCTCATGCAGGCTCACGTAAACTGATATATTAATAAAATGAAATTAAATCTAATTGCAATCACATATTTAGCTTCAATCAAAGGTTAGGCCACTCACGTGGACACAAACGATGACACAGTCCGTGTAGCGCCATCATCCATGGGTACAATATGAGCATACTTGGGGTTGTGCCTGAGCCACAGCCTAAGAGTGTGGCAGGCCTGTTGTTGAAGTGATTCGTTGGTATAGCTGACCGCCAGGCCCAGCAGGGCTCCCAGGTTACCTGGTTCCAGTTCAATGCACCTGAGAATGGGCAGAAATAAACAAAAAGTTCGGTAATTACCGTAGAGTCCTGTTTTCCCGATTGTAATTGCAGAGGCAGTAATGAACTTGTTACAACTGAGAGGGGTCAGCAAAAACATGACTCACCTAACTGAAATTTTGAGTCACAAAAAAACATCACAAATGAAGGAGAAAAAATTATGTTTGTTGAATGTCTTCAGTTTCATAGACAGTAACTTCTACTGAAAGGTTCCTGACTGAGTGATGAACATTCTAGCAAAGCATGATGGGCCACATTTAAATTCTCTGACTAAAAATCAAGAAGGCCAACAGACAGTAGCTCAGTTTTGGCTGCAGTCTGATATTGACCCAAAAGAAGCAACCACTCACTTCTGCAATGTGTTTTTCCAGACGACACCGTCTAGATTTACAATTTCCACATCTTCAAACTAATTCACATCAATAGTATTTCTTGGCTTCATAACTTACTTTCTTAGTGCTGCAATTGCTGATGGTTCTTGCTCATTCTCTGCCTGAGTAAGGCCTAGGTACTGCCATGCCTAAGGGATACAGAATTCAATAGGAACAATGCATCAAACACAATAACCTTTATTACAGCATAGACACAAAGCCTGTTGCAGGTGATATTTTTGCCAGCCTGCCTTTCTTCATTTGACTTGAGTGAGAATGGGTCAAGTGTACTCTTATATTGTAAACTAAATTAAAAGGCAACGACACAGACACAACTCATTGTAAAGCAGAGAACAATTTTAACAGTAAAATAAGTTTTCTAAAAAGACGGCAACAACACCATTTCTGATGTTAAAATTATAGATGTTAAAATTATAGATGTTAAAATTTCTGTTAGGTAGTAGTCAACAAGTAAACAGTATGGCCGCAACATGTTTAATCACAAGACATTTGGGGCAACTAAAACACCAAAGTTTACTCAAAACTCTGAATCAGACCAATTGAGTGGCACCTCTAGAGTAAATTTTTGATGTTCACCCGATATGTGATTGGTCAGTCTCTGTACTGAGTTGTGAGAAAAGCATAATGGTAGTCTTCAGCCTAATTGGTCATAGCACTGAAAAGTACAAGTCAACAAGGGAAGTTACCTCAATATGTTCTGGGTCTTTCTGCACCGCAGCCTCAAACAAGAGCACGGCGTTTGGAATGTCATGTTTCTCCAGACGTTCTACACCTTCTTGGAAAGGATTCGGATGATCTTTCAACGGATTATCTTCTTCAAACTTGTACTCCTATCATGCACATTAACATAACTAGATATCAAAGTAAAGCAATCCACGCAACCACACGGACACACCCGACGAAATTTTGTTGCACGGTGAAAGGGCCACATGCCGAGTTCCAAGGCAAGAAATATAACAAAAGCCAGGCTTGTTAAGAGCAAATAATTGTTGATTATCAGTGGTGCAGAGGAGCTGGTAGTTGTCAACATTTATTAACACACTACCATAAACCTAAGTGGAATATGTTCCCATTTACTTTAAACTTATAGATTCAGAACTGGGCTTGCATCTATTCTTTTTACTTGAAATTGAACTCGAAAGTATTTTTGGTATTTGCTATTCTACTTTTGCCTTGTTCGAAGTAAAGATAAGTGTCTACTATTCTCTGCTTGAGTACATAACGACTTACGCATGCCAAATAACCCGATAAGCCTAGTTTGTACTTGATGAACTCAGCATTAAGGCTAAAACTCGTATCTGTCCTCGGAAACTCGAGTTTTTAATCGAGTTTGTAAGCTGGAATCTAGGCGTCACCAGGTGCAAGCTTGGACTCATTTGCGTAAACCATAATGTACACCAGCACAGAATCATAGACACATATTCTGAGTTCGCATAAAAGTAGAATGAAAAATGTCAAAAATTAATTTGGAGTTAAATTTCGAGTACAAAGATTAGACTCCAGTCCCAAGCTGGTCTCAACTTGTCCCTTTCATGGATTAGAAGAGGTTTCTTTGCTTGAGACTAGGTTTAGAGTTCACTTGACCAGCTCATCGTCTGATGCAGTGAACCTGATTTTAAGTAAAAACGAACTGTCTGTTTTTCCCCAAGCCACTTGTTACCTGAATAAAGAACAAGAGCTTCGGATCCGTTTTATGCCGGCCAGTGGCATAAATAAAGTTAACCACTACTCGGCATGTGGTCCTTTAAGTTAAAGAAATGTTAAGGGAAATTCATCATTGCAAAGCGTGATTACAGACAGATTTATATGTTACAACTCTTGAGATGTGTGTTAATTAGCAAAAGTATATGGTAACAGCATGAAAAACAAATTATGAGCACCGTGTTACACAACTAAAGCTGCTTTTTGTCATAGAAATTAAAGAAATTTGGATAACTAATCAAAGTGGTCTCAACATGTTCCACACTGAGACTCCAGGGCTTGAGTGTCAAGGTTTGTGAAGAACTGACAGTGATACTACTTGAGACCATGACCGACGCATCAAATGACCTACCATGGTAAGATAACTTTGTCAAAACTGGTCACAAGTAGAAACAAATTCCGTTCCTCCCAAGCTCCCAAAAATCTGAGAACATGAAAAGTTAAGACCAGTTTCATAACAGGTGTAACCAGTCTACAGCATTTTCTCAATGGAAGTAGGTTTTTGCAGCTTAAATTCAGCATTAAAGTGTCTAGTTTCATGATTTGTCAGCTTTAACTCAGCATTAAAGGGTCTAGTTCCGTGATTTGTCAGCCTTAGCTCAGCATTAAAGTGTCTAGTTCCGTGATTTGTCAGCTTTAACTCAGCATTAAAGTGTCTAGTTCCGTGATTTGTCAGCTTTAACTCAGCATTGAAGGGTCTAGCTCCTTGATTTGTCAACACGAGGCCAGTCAACACCAAGAGTACATGATGCTCAGATGCATAACTACAGTGCATATACGCAATGTCTAATGTAGCCGTCAACTTTTTCATCAAATTGTGATAGTCAGGTCTTGTACAACTTCCATTGATTTCAATTGCCTGGCAAATCTTTACCAGCCACTTTTGGCACATTTGATTTTTGATGCTTTTAACAGTTTTGAGCGTTGATTTCTCTTTATTGTATTGCAAGAGACGATTCAGATAAAATTTTGGACACTTTTATGGTTAAGGGGCCATGGAACTCTAATTCAAATTCTGATTTTTTCGCTTAATTCCGTGGGTTGGTTCACATCAAAGTTTGCACATTTTTATGGTCAAGGGAGCAGTAACTCATTATTTGATAATCTTCCCATTACAGAGGGACGGAGACTTGGGATGTTGCTTTAAAAGGGGACTTCAATGGCTGATATATGTGTTGTTCAGATGTAAATGGAGAATATGAGATACAGTTGCCAATATTCATAGTAAGACTTCAGTATATACCTCATATAGAGGTCTAGATTTTTTAGAAATAGACGTTCAATGCAAAAATGATGATTTTGAAAAAATGCCAGTCATGGCTATGTAATAAATTGCCAGAGTGTTAAAGAATTAAGGTTTTTCAATCATCGTGGATTAAGAAAACATATACTTTCATGAGTTGAACATGGACAGTAAAAATAAAATTACTTGATGAAGCATGAAAAGACTTCACAAATGTTGACAATTACCAAAAAAACTAGATTGAAAAAGTTGAATGAGTACCAAATTTTGATTTTTTACAGACCAAAGAACTACAAGACTAAACTGCATGCTGTTACCAGAATTTGCTTAGACATTTCAATACAAGCCAGAGTGAAAACCATTAAGGTTAAATGTGTTGAGTACTAAGCAAAGGAACAAAATAAGAGTGTTGTTAAAATGTTGATTTGAAAGGGAAAGAACATATGGAGGAGAAAATACTAAACATTAAGACAGTCAAATGCACAGTGAATTACAAGCTGACAGTCACAGTAGAGATTAGAACCACAACATATCATGCATGTGGCAAAACAAATTTTTGAAGAAATATTCTATATTGACAGTAGCTGACAATACTTAGGTATATTAAGTGTGGAATTATTGCTATATTGAGCCCTGCTTTGGTAGATAAAATGTATGATAAAAAAGAAAAAAAAAACAGTTTTGTGAAAAAACAGCACCCACAAAATAAGCTAACACAAAATGACCAGATATTCCCCGTCATGGCGGATGAGTGCAAGTGGAATTCTCCGCAACAGCATTTGAGTGTACGTAAATGAAATTGACCATCATAGTAGCTGACCCTCATGATGTGGAATGATGGGTAATTTACCCGAAAGCTGGTAAGGTGGAAAACGTATCCAATATTCCTCTGGTTAGAATCCAATCAATCATAAATAATCTTTGTGATATCTTTAAAAAATGCACCACACTTCGGATGGGATATTTTGACATTCATTAAAATTAAGTTGAGGTTTGTTCGGACAGTTGTTATTCATTGTCAGTTCTTAACGGGCATTCACTCATGAATTGTCCATCAAGAGCTTTGAGCATATTTTGAAGAAATGTACAATTATTTGTTGTTTTTTTGAATTAGTTATGATGTAAGACCACCCTATCTGAAATATGCCAGCCAATAAATCATGAGTCATGTTCAACAATGCCAGTTTGGATAGTGCATTTAAGCAGTCTAAATTAATTGTTGAAGGTGGTCTTGCTTGCAAAATGAACAACCTTACTACTGTTAACATTGTTTATGTATTTTGAAAATTGGTTTCCATTTTTGTTTATAAAATAATTTTGCGACAACTGAATTGTACACATGAGTCGAACTCATACCGCGTTAAAAAACGTTCACTAAGTGCGATCAAAAACAAGAAACGATCAAAATGGATATAGATAAATTTTAGCAGCTGTCAATGTGTCGTCAGAAAACTTAGAGCTCAGGTAATACATCGTTATATACACCAGTAATCAAGTTATTTACACCATGCCTCTGAGTGCATTGTACATGACTGTGTACATTTTGAATTAGATTAATGTGCTGTGAAGATTGAGAGAAGAGACTGCAGCCGACATGATGATCCATTACTTGTCATTTTCAGCTGGAATGAACACGAAAAAATCTGCAGGCAGAATTGACAGTCATGATGGGAAATGGTATTCTTCCCGTTTTCTTCTGGCTTGTACTGGATGAGTTTCATTCCGACCACAGAATAACCATAGAAAATGATGTGCAACCTTGCTCTTTTGACTAAATTTTTGTGACCATCGCAAAAATTATGATTTCTAAAATCAAAACAGTTTACACTCGTGACTGTGTGAAACAGAATGTTTCAAGATAACAGTCATATAATGCCCAAACACCACTCGATATACCTTTAATTATCAATAGTTAAACATTTCCAACATTTTGATGCTGGCTCAATTAAGTTCTCCAATCTATGTTTAGGTTCTTTTCGAGACAATGAACAACAGGAATACAAAATGCGATAAGCAGCCTGTGCTAAATGTTACTCTAAAGCCAAGTCCCCATTATGCTTGAAAAGCAAATAATCAAAACACAAGGGCACCATTTTTGTGCTTACAAATTGAAAGTCTCCCATTATCTTCTCCACAAACAAAAAACTTTTTTCGTCAAGTCCAAAATGAATTTTAAGCCTAATTATCAGCACTGCCTGCTAACAAAATTTCCATAAAGATCAGAGACGCAAAGCATGTTTCATGTGCAAATATGAGCACCCTTCAAGAGACAAAAGCAAGCATGCTTGGATGTTCATTCTAATGGATTAAATTTGAGGCCCAAACAAACTATCACCACTGTGAACTCATCTCGCAGTGTTCAGATCACTAGCAGCTTTCTCTACAGGATTCAGACAGGGGTAGGCAGCCAACTAGGAGCTACAGGGCAAACATAACATACAGGACTTACATTGTGAAAACTAAGGGTACCACTGGGGTTAACCTGGAGAATTAAAGGTGAATTTTAAGAAACCTTTTGGCATGATTTGACACAGGCAGAACACATTAGGGGGATAGACTTTAAGCATCACATAGCAGAAAGCGTGCATATACTTAAAGATGCCCTAGAATACAACTGTGTTACAAGGAACCTTGCCAGACCTTTCTGCAAGGTTGGAAGATCAAAAATGCACCATTGGTGCTGGCCTCTGTTCTTTTTTTGAAAATCAAGTCAATAGTGCATATCTTTTTAGTTGTTCACTTTCTATAAAAAAGAAAATCCACGTGAAACAAGCAAAAACAATGGAGTTTATGTTTCTTTTTTAACTAATCGCTTAGTAAACTTTTACATTTCAAGCCTTTATTACCTTTGCCATTGAACAGCTTTTCAAAAAACACAAAACATTGGTTGCATTCGATATAGGCAGACACTTTTTTAGTCAGTGAACACAGGCCTAAAAATTAATCAGGGTAAAGACCAGAATCAACTAATCAAAGTTTACTGTAATCACACCAGCTTGTACCCTGCACAGTTGGACTGGGACTTGTGCAATTATGGAAAGTTGGAATTATGGAAATTTGTAAGTGAGCGAACATATAAAACCAGGTTCATTGTAACATGATTCAACTGCACCTGTTCACTGCAAAGTGCTGTTAGGTATGCTGAGTCATGAAACATTTGAGTAGTAATTGTGAACTGAATTTCTAGTCAAAAAGAAATCTCCGACTAAAAACTTTTGCGCAGTGTGAAATTCCCGCTCTAACTTGGTAATGTTGGCACTGACAAGAATGTATTATCTTTTCAAGCAACTTCCCAACTCCTGTTACTTTCCAGTTAACTATCAATTAGTACCCATTCAATGTTCAATGTTGAAATATCAGTGCGTAATGTTAAGACAATGCAATACTACAGGGTGTCCCAAAAATGTGAATGAAAATACTCTGAAATATGAATTCCAAAAATGGTTTTACTGGGAATGGGAACTAATGGCACTTTTCATACTCTAGGAATCCCCAAATTTCTCCAGCAAGGCACAGAAGCAACTAAGGAAAATTACACACAGTTGACTCTAATTGCAGAGAAATAAAGATAAATGTTTTTTGAAGACTGTGCACATTTGACTCTCTTAAAGTCTTCGTATACTCCACAGAACGAACATTTCTCATTCAACTACTGCATCCTATGTTTAAATTAAACACAATTTCTACTGCAGAAAACATACAGTTTTCTTAATGCATTCTCATGTGAAATGAGATTTCTCATGTCTCAAATTTTTTGGCTCAATTCCGTTGAAAGTGAGTGCATTAAATAGATTTTGTACTTACAATTTTATTTCACCACGAAATTTGCCAAAACAGTTTTGTTATTAGCAGTAATTAGGTTCCATGGGACACTAAATTGTTCATCAAACTGTCTCATCTGCTGTGTTAAGAAATCCTCAATATCTGCATTAAAGAGTTCCCACAATGCCTCAAAAAGAATTTTACTAATAGAACTAAAGAGATTGAATAGCCTTTAGTATACTCGTTCCTAAGAAACAAGCCAAAATTTTTTTTAAAATTCTATTATCAAGGTTGTACGTAATGGGTGGAAGATCGTGTGCGCCGTTGTTGTTTTTACCAGTGTTATGAGTTGTTGAGCAAAGTCCACAGAGAGCGGCCTTTTTCAGACATGAAAAGGTGGATCTGCGGAGGTTGTAGTAACAGCAACTTGACTGAGAACGACTCTGTGTTCAAATTTCCTACATATGTGAAAGTTACACAGAAGTGGTATCGATTTGTGTCCCGCACAAGAGTGTGGAATGTCACTGTGGAACATGCGATTCAGTCGGGAGCCACAATTTCTTCAGCACATTTCAAGAAGTCGTGCAACTGATTGTCAAGTGACCAAACATTAGCATTACATCATTTGGTGGGAAATTTGTAAATAACTAATTTTTTCTTCAAAATTAAAAAATTCGCAACTATTTGGCATCAAAAGTGCTTATTTAGTTAGATTTTATGGTATTTATTTCATACCAGCTCCCTGAAACCTCATAAACTAAGAATCAAAATGCATGGTGGGAGCTCTTTTAAGTGATTTCCTTTGGTGCAAAACTCAACAATTTATGCCCTCCGCAATAAGAGTCAACTTTAGAATGTTTGTAACCTCTATCTTCTGAAAAACAAACTTTGAAATTTCTGCTATAAGAAAAATGTTTGGTTTCCATCAAACCATATCTTGGTACTCATATTTCACAATAATTATTTCTTATACTGTCTTATACAGTTATAAATCGGGGCTTTGATACAGTATAATTAAGAATCATTAGTCTTCATGCATACCACACCCTGGTCACACATCATGTGACTAATAGTTTCATTTTAGTTTATAATATTTTGTAAACGTTTTTTGGAACAACCTGTATAAGCCAAAAGAGGTAACACAGGGAACTGACGAGGACTACAAACTCAAGGCATTGCCAGGAAAAAAAGTTCAAAAGCGGGTCAGCACTAACAATGTTTTGACAGATCACAGCTAAGCAAATATTTAGTGCATTCAGGAGGTGAAGCAAAATTAGCATTTTATGATAAAGTAATACAATGGGAAGCACGATCACCACACAAAGTACAAATAATATTAAACAAAAACACAACGCTGCAACAAAAGTTGAGGATGGTCAGTACATACAAGCAGTGAATAACAGCAACAAGACAAAGAAAACGACTAATTTCAAATTTCTTAAAAAACACGATTGTATTTTTCAAAACTTCCAATGTGCCTGGGGAAAATTTTCTGATCAGTGATGAATTAATATCATTTATTGGTTAGTTATTAAAAAGGCAAACAACAAGCACTAAAAGTTGTGCAACAAAAAGCTCATTTTTATTACAAATTATGCTTCCCGTAACAACGGATTGTCAATACCTTTCCAATTCATCAGTTTTCAGAAGAAATTACATTGAATAACAGCAAATAATAATTTAGCAAAAATTTACAGTCGTAAATCCTAAATGTCTGTACTGGACACCTTTTTACTGAACTCAACAGAATGTTACGATTGTCCAAGACAAGAACGTTAATCAGTGAATATGCCAAGTTCCACACAGTACTTACCCTGTACAGGTTGTCTGACTGTTCGTATTCATCCAACCATGGGTGGGCATCATCACCAGACTCCTTTGCCATGTCTTCCCACTGTTTCTGCAAGTGGTCCCAGAAGTTGACGTCCGTCGCCTCCTGTGGTTCGGCATCCGCACTAAATTCCTCTGCCCACCGATCGACTAATGACTTCTCTTTCTGGGAAACAAAGGCACAAGTTACTTAACACATGATGATAAAAGGCCTTTAAGCTGAAATTGTAAGAAATCAAAAGGTCCAAGAACACAAATCTAACAATTACAGGCATGAGCAATTGTTGAAATTGATATTTTTTCAAATTCTAAGCCTTCCAGAATAGTTGTGAATGCCTTCAACCTTTCAAAACATTTTGTAATGGTATGATACAGAATTGAAACTGACAATGCATGTATTAGGTGCTACTTGTCCTTTATGGAAAAATAAACACGAGCAATGCAAAGCATAGATATGCGCACACAGTGCACTGCAAATAGTATGCTTCCAGCCCACTTATCAGTATCATTATAAGGTATAAGGAGACAACAACTGGAGCACAAGAGGTAGCTGCACTGGTCATTGTTGAGAAAAAGCATTGGTACATCAACTTTTAAAACTAACATCAAATCAATTAGTTCAAATAATAAACAATTTTTCAACATTTGTAACAAAGAAATAAAACATGCCACAAAGGGACACTGGACATCTGAAATTCGTAATACTAGTGCTTTTCATAAAGACCAATGTAAAGGTTTGTCCGATACAAAGATAGACACCAAATGAAATAATGGGTACACCACTTTTAGGAATCTGCTCAAATTGGTAGCTGCCATCATTTGCAAAATGGAATGACCACTAAGGAGTGCTGAAGTAGTCAAATCCGCCCACCATCAACTGGAACCAGCGCAACGCCATCACATACTGATACGTGTGTAAATATTAAATTGAAATCCGTCAATTGCTTCTCTAATATCACCCAGAAATGTTCTTCCCAAAAACACCAAAAAAGACCCTTGGCAAGACCAAAATGGCCGCTGAGTTATGCCACAGGTCCGATTTACTGATAACTTGCTGAACATTAAGTTTATATTGTTCAAAACAGTAAAAAGAACAGAGCCAGCACAGAAAGAAAGAACAACTACTTGGACATGTCTGCTGTCGATCGATTTGTGGCCAAAATTGCCAAATTTGATGGATTATATTAATTTTTGGTAAACGAAACCAAGAATATTAGAAATATGGCATTTGCTCCTCAAACATGAGAATTCTGTTTCAAACCTCCATTTCCACGAAAGAAGCCAGACTCAGCAAATTCTGACCATTTTTCATTATCACAGAAAATTAAGATCTTTAAACTTGTGGTAATGTTGATATTCTATAACTGTAGATCTCATTCAACTTAGTCTAGTAAAATCAACAATCACCAACCCAGAGCTCAAAATTCACAAGGTGTCACAAGTGAAGCAAGGGGCCTTCCCATAGAAATGCCTGTTTTCAGGTAAATCACACAAATGTCCTCAAGCTTAGGAACTGTCTCCTGCTCTCAAAGAGAAGGTCCTTTATTTATTAGCAACATCGAGTGAATATTCAGTTGAGTCAACCGTTAAATTTCATTTTTTAAGTTCATGGCAAGCACAAATTTAATTAAAGCACAGCAAATATGTAAGAACACCTATTTGCTAAGCACTTGTATGGCCAACACTAAAGCACTTGTGTGGACAACATTAAATACTGAAAAAAATCAAGCCAGTTCTGGAAGCCAAAATACGGCGGCCTACTCAACGAGACTTAAATGTATGTGTGTGCGGCTTTAACTGATGATTTCCAATGCTTGGTTTTAAATTAACAACATACTAGTCAAAGGCAGATGACATATTAGAGCATTTAATTATAGCTTAACGAGCAATTTGCTCGCCAAAGCCAGTTACTTTCAACCACCGCAGCAGTACGGCCATCAGGGAATTCCATTTATTGCAACCCACTTTAATTCAGTCACATGATAAGAATACGATCACATTGTTTTGGCAAAGCCAATAATTCTGTGAAGAATTTTTTGACATCATGGTTCATAGCGGCTTAACTGTGGAAATGGAAATGTTGAACTTCACCTAAACATTGTCTACAATAAGTGGCATATTAATTCTCTCAAGCACACTAGACACACCACCTGCTCACTTGTATCAGACAAGTACACAGGAGATGCCCAGAACACAAACTGCACGCTAAGTTAGACCCACCGGTGAATGTGAGTGATGCGCTCATTAGAGAGAAAACGCACTTAGAGTGTGAGAACAGAAAAGAGCTTCAAGCACACAAACATCCAAGTGAAATAATAAGCACTGCAAATCTCCATAATTAGTCTTGTGGCACAAACTGCACTGAGGACTGTCGGTGCAGCATACTGGCACTCCAAAGAATTAACACTATCTGTTAAATTTACTAGGACACAAACTTTATACTAAGACTAAGGCACAAAATCGCAGTTCGTTCTGGTCTGTACCCCAACACATTTTGAAATCTGTGCTCACTACTTAGAGAAAAAATGCCAGAGCAGCATCAATTTTAGCCAACATCTTAAAATTTTTGAAAAACCCCACAAAGGCGTGCAGAGCTTTTAAAAATCGCTGTTGCCGGTCTTGTGAGGTATAAGTATTTCAATCTGTACATGACTCACCGATTCGCATGCACCAATGCCCCCTCAAATATTTGCACATATCATCTAGATGTGAAACAGTAATTCCTCAGAGCCATACCAATTCCGAATTGGAACAAACAGACTTGTTATCTTAGGAAAAAAGAAACAATGCAGTGTAAATGGTTCAACTAAAAATTCTTGTTAGTACTGTTAGTACTGTAAATCCAATAGTACAGGCTAAAACTACAGAGAACTGAGAAAACAGTGAGACCTAACTATCAAACAACCAAAAGAGCAAAGCATGTGAGATGAAACGTTATCACGAGAAAGTCGCCAACCTATGAAGAACTCTCCTTATTGCATTACACCACTCAGACGACAGGTGAGTGGCTGTCCAACCTACCTGCCGTGCAGAAAAGTCGGAGATCCACTCCTCGACCTTTTCCGTGGGAGTTTTCTCAGTGTGAATCACTTCGTTGTCCTTGACGGTGATTTCACCGTCCCCTAACCGTTTTATAAACTTCATGAACTGAAACAACGCAGGCACCAGCCTTAAACAGGTATTGGTGATAGAGAGTTCTTTGAGCGGTCACCTCATACGATTTAAAAATAAGAATCAACCTCCACACCCTTCCACTCCAATCAACACTAAAGGGTACTACTGAGCTGAAGTTTTGATGATAGAATCATTACCTTACCAACAACGTGCACCTTACTATTTTCAGTTGTGATATACATGTTGACTGACAGTCAGCAATACAATATGAAACACACAAAAGGTTGCTTGCCCTTCAAAACTCTGATAAACCTCTTCCCAACAAATACACCAACAAATATACCTCTGAGTTCGATAACTTGGGGTCGTCAACTGATGACAAGAGATCGTTGGCTGCCTTGGCCAAATCATTATCCATCTCAGCAGCGTTATACTGTTCAGCCCACTGATTATCATCCAACAGTTCCCTTTCATATTCTTCAGACCTGAAAGATAGACACGCAACTTGACCAATGGTTTCCCTACTAGCAACGTATCCACGTAAAAGCAACATGAAACTTATAATCTTACAGGTAACAATAACTGCCATAACAAACTGACCTGATTGTGATCACGTGTTTAATTTTAATGCCAGGTTCAAGACGTCTCGTCACATTCTAATGACAGGGGTAGTAGTATTAGTGACTCAAAACACTTCGTGACAAGTCATCATCACGGATGATACATTTACCATGCACTGAAGCCCAGAGCCACATGTTATCATATACCGTATTCGCCGTAATAACCGCCCAGGGCGCTTAGAAAAGTTTGTTTCAGGGGGGTGCTTATTATAACCCAAGGCCGTTGAAACCCAGTCTCCGAAACGGGTGAAATCGGAAGCTAAGATTCATCATATTTACGCTCTGTGACATGTCTGTAATCTATGAAAGACTTTCTACAAAACCGTGGTGCATTGCTATCAAACTTTGCAGCTAAATTATGATCATTTTAGAGAAAATTGTGCTGAAATCCCGATATGGCGACTTGAATCCTTGAATAAAAATACAGTTTCGACTCAAGCAAATTACCTGAAATCCTCCTTAAGTTTTCCAAGTAGCATCCCTAAGATTTTTAAGTTCCCGTGGAGTCGGGATCACGGCAGGTTTAAATACAAATCTGTGCTACATCGTGTCATCTACATGTGTGATCGGCAACATGAGAAAAATGTCTGGACGAACACACATGTTGTTGTCATGTGACATTTGTTTTGAAGTTGTCTGCATTTGCGAGTAAGCGAGCGCATGCATGTCACCAGAGTTCATTTGCCAGAGCAGAGACCGTCTTTTGGCCAGAGCCACGCAATCTAACGAGCTAGATGTGCCTTGTATTGCACAAGCAGTAAGCCTAAACCAGAGCATGTTTCATTCAGCAGTTGCTGGTCGTCTCGGTAAGGCCATATTAGTCACCGTGTGGCTGGATGCATACGTGACTTAGTTATTTTTTGGTGTAAGGGTGTGTAAGCATTCACTGCCAGTGGTCATTTTATTGGATATTTGTCTTAAAAACACCAATTATGGTTAATCAAACAATTCATCTTAAAAATAACGCAAACATTTTTTTATAGTATTAGAAACTGTCGGAAATTAGTGCCAATATTCATTTATTGCTGATGCTATGCTACCCGTTTCATGAATGGATAGTTCCCGACTAATGTCTTTGATGACAGGTTCATGTATGTAGCGCGCCCTTCCTGGCCAAGTGCTTTTAGCACTGGCCAAGCTTTTTATTAGTCTTTGATTCACGGTTTTCACATGTACAAAGAAATTTGGATTCTTGTTGAAAGCGGGAAATATCTACAAAGCAATCCCGTTGACAAGTACAATACCTGTGTTCTGAAAGGCCAGACCATTGGTCCTCGCAATATCAGCAGATGTGTTCGTTTTGAGGCATGGCGGAAGTTTGAAGTGTATAGTCACAGCTAAATACCGACATAGCGGCGAGGCGCGTGGTCTACAAATTCTGTGCAGTGATGTTTTTCAGGACTGTCGGATATTATTGATAAATTGAGAACGTTACTGTAGAATTTTAGGACTGTAGGTAAGGCATTTTTCGCACGTACACGTTCATGGACTGAGCGCTTATTTAAGCAAAGTCTGAAAACGCGTGGGGGGAGCTTATAGGGGCATGGGCGGTTATTATGGCGAATACGGTATATCCATACTGTATGAAATGTTCTCTGTACAGAAGTAACTCCGTGAGAGGCAAAGTGCAGTTGTAATAAAATTACTTTGTATATGTCAAATTTTGTGCTTTTAAAAATTTGTGAGATGCCAGTTTACAGTAAAGGCAAGAGATGAGACCAAACAAAACGCTTTTCCTACTGTAAGCTTGTTACATTTCCTAGAATCTGAGCTCACAACAAACTCAGCAACTTCAACATATGGTTGACACGATAGATAAAAAAATTTAAGTTTGACTGACAATTAGGCTTAAACCTTTCTGAGAACACGGTCACCATATCAATTTTTCAACCCAATGTGGCCACTCACCACTGTGTGTCTTCCACTTGACCTAGATAATCCTCTGCCCACTTGGTCTCGCTGATAATCTCAGGGTTTGGTGTCTGCAGCGTGCGTGCAGGCTGCTCCAGAAACTCACGTGTCCAATCCGCCTCTGGTACCGTGGTCTTTTCGCTGGCCAGGTAGTCATCGACCCAGTCACCCTGTGTGGCCAGATCGGCAATACCAGGAGCTGGAAGTTTAGTTATTAGTTTAGGCTTGCTCTTGGGCTGATTTTGCGAAGAAACATTTTAAAGACACAACTAAACTCAACAGTGTCATGTTCCAAATTAACCCGTAAGCACCAGCAACACTTTGAATTCGAAGGCTTACACCACAACGACAAGAGCTTAGCATGAACACAAGAACAAGAGTTCACCAGCTTACCATAATGAACACTACATGACATACACATGTGATAGTACAAAACAACACCAGACTATAGAATGCATGTCATTTCTGACAGAAAAATCTAGTACCTCTTTGCGGACTATTATAACGTAACCGTGAGTCTTCTATTTCTCTCATCTCCTGTAGTAGACCCGACATGCTAAAGGTCTGGGGCGCCATCTGGTGCTGATCACCCAAGAACTCCTGTACCAGCTAGAACATAGATGGATGACCAATTTGAAAGTGCAGAAATCTCACAAACACTCATCAAGTCAACAAATGCACGTATTTACAGGCACTAATAACCATAACAATATCAGTAAAAGTTTGCCTGTTCATAGATTGGGTTAAGATATAATGCAAAGTAAAATGACTTAGCTCACCCAGATAGACACAGTAATACAAATATATCGGATCATTTGTAGTCAGTGATGAGCACCTGAATTTATCTTGAGACAGAAAACCACTGGGACATACGCAAAACAAGGCTGATATCTTGCATGCTTGGCTCCATCACAAAAGTGCTGGGTCCAGGTTGTGCAAAAAATATGAGAAAAACTGCTTGTATTTTATTACTTAGCACTGTTAAACACCATGATACAAACAGAGCACAGTACCTGTTCTTCCGTCGTCTCCCCAAAGGGTCTGGTGATCTCAGGTCTCCTGATCTGGTGTAAACCATCCTGAGCAAAAAAGCACATTAAATTAATTGGCAGACAATAACACATTCACACAACACCCTGTAAACTACCCCTGCTAAGGCACACAGTCCAGGGAGGGACTGTTGATATAATGTTAAAAGTACTGAAAACAAAGTTAACAAACTCAGCAGCGATCCACAACATCATACCCACAAGATGAGGTATATCATATATAAAATGCGTATATCTCTGAATACAGTCGAAATTGAAAGTTTAAGCAAGTTGCTTGAAAGTTATTTACTGAAAGTATTGCGGATGAAAATTGAAAATTTCGCAACACACATTGTGATTAAAAATTACCTAGAGAGCAAAGGAATGGGTGTTTTCAACAAAGTGAAGATTGGTGTATCAAGAAGACAATTAACTTGGCTCTCATTCAAAATGAACGACATGCTGGTTAAGTAAATTAAGAGAAAAACTGTCCTGTCCGAATAAAATGTTTCCTCTGAACTAGTATAAAATATGTACATTAATATTCCAAATATGTTAAGTATTGAAAACTGCTCAGATCTTTTACAATAACACCCACCCCGCAGAAAACAATTACTTACTCAAACTTAGCATTCGGTAATTAAGACACAATGGAGTTAATAGTTAAATGCCTGTTAAATATAACACCAACTGAATTTCATTAATTTATTCAACAATAAATTTATTGAAAACATAAAATCATTGATTTATCAAGCTCACTTGAATTTCCATTAGACATGTCATACACCGAAATCCTGGAAGTCAGATATTCAGTAACTGAATTAAATTTTAGCTCATACAATTTGACAAGAATTTCCCAGTACATTACAGCCAGCATCTCACCTGTCTCCTGGACCGGTCTTGGGTATAGTGAGAGGTCAGCTTCATCAGGGCATTTGCCCCTCCACATTCACCATCTACCAAATCTCGCATCGCCATGGTAACACTAACTATGGCCACACTTCAGTCTAGATTGCTCATAGTTACATGCTCTGCTCTGGAATTTACAAAAAAATGTATTCAGGAACACTGTACCAAATGGCAGCTTCACCTTCATGGTCAAATGTCTAACATGTCGAGGAAAAATTAGGGGTAGTTATGACATCTGCACTAAAACAAAATCAGGGTTTGATTCATAGGTCAACTGCCAGCTGGTGATACATCAGTTATCTTCTTACTAAATATTTCATCATAGAAAAAGCAAAAACTATCAAATTACTGCAGGCATGCAGTAGCTGATGGCTTTAGTTGTTGTCCCAAGCACTGAATATACTTCAATGATTAGTAGCTTAGACATTAAACTCAGTAAGTCACCCAGGCCCGATGTTACTTAACATAACGTCTACTCGCCAAGTGAGACCCGGCAATCCAAAACATCCGAGATCAGTCTACCTAATGCAAATGGCAGACGATCAGGACATTTGTACACAAGTCATGAATGGACTCTTCCGTTTTCGCCAAACGATTCCACCTCTCGATTATTTACTTTCTGTTGTTTGCTTGGATGTGTGCATGGCGCCAAACAAAATCTGAGGTTGCATTGGTGACGTGCAGGTTGCCAAATCCAGTCCGGTCACTCAACTTTGGTGCATATGAACATCCATGCACTTAATGGAATTAAAATGAAAACACCTATTTCACAAAACTTCACTAAACACATTAAACGAAAAGCCAAAATGTTTTATGATGACATAGTAAACCAAATAAATACTAATCTGCAACACGAGACAAAAATAATCTCCTCTGGAAGGTCAAGATTATAGATCACCAAAGGCTTGAATGTGCACCAGAATGATTACAGCCTTATCTGCACAAAATTACCATAGGTCACTTATCACTGCTCCATCCAACAAGCACTTTTCTAACACTGACTGACCATAAATACCATTCAACTATGCATTGAGTCATGCAAATGTACTACTGTAAGAAGAGTTACACGTGTAGACCAGCAACAAGGTCGAAACACCTTGACAGTTTTACTGTCGCAATGACATACAAAGTTGTTTCTATAAACCTCAGTGTTCATCTCAAACCGATAACTTTTTAAGACGGCAAATTCAAAATTATAACCTGGTCCAAAGACTGCGAGCATAGAAAGAAAATCAAAGATTTTTTTAAATGCAGACGCAAGACATCTAGACTTGCGTGCCCGTGAGCCATGTACTGTGTAAGCCAAGCCTACCATATCACTGATATGAGGGTTGTTTTCAGTCAAAAATGCATATGACATTCTGTAATATTGTTGGCATCAAAGACAATGTCAAGCGACCATTTATGATTTTGATAACCGAGCATCATTAATGCCGCTTGATTCCCTTTCTTGTAAGTTTATTTGATAACCAAGATTTGCATTCCCTAGGCCAAGGTAGTCATGAACAACACACCTCCATCTTTCCTCCTCAAATGCTTTTGGGTGATAATTGTTTTCAAAACCAAATTTGCAGTTGGAGAATGTCCATGTAGTAAATGTTCTTCACTACATCCGCCTAATAGACATTTTCATAACACATATTAATAGAATATTCAATACTGGCTATCTACAGACAGTTTCTAAACCTTTCAATCTCGATTTGAAACAGTTCTTTACCAAGCTTTTGTTTCAGCTTTTTTAGCTGAATCACAAAATGTTGACTTCCACAACATGTTGTTTGGCAGTTCATGGTGAGCCAACTAGCGGTTGAGCCGGTCTCGCCACATGGGGACTGGCACGTGCGTTGCTTGGGCCTGCCCCTGCACAAAATTCTTCAATTACGCTTGCTATAATTTGCCTCCACGGAGTTGTCAACTACTCTAAGACTGCATTTAGCAACTCAAGGACATATTTATTTGCTCACATGAACAAACATTACTCGCTGCCTGTGATGCCACTTCCCACTCCTGGAGAAACAACTGGAGAGAATTATGGAAGAAAATGATGTTTATTAGATTGTTTTTCACTTAAATGGCTGCAACGGGCAAGGTGAAAGTCGGTTGACTCCCAGATTTTACATGTACCCTTGCTGGTTCTTAGCTACATATGTTGATATTACTTTCACGAGGTGACGACTACCCAGGTTTTGTGAAATTTTAGGGTCTAGCACACTAACAGGGCTCGTCACACAGTCAGCTGTATTTTGACAATAGTTTACATACAGCTATCTAAATGGCTAGTCTAAGTAGTGTTACACGGAATTCCATGTGCCTCATAAGAGAACCATGACTTCAAGGAAAGTATAAAAATCCTAATCTAATATTCAACTCTCTCACTGCCTGGCTAAATCAGTGAAAGCGAATGAAATGCAAAAACAAATTCATCTTGCTAATAAATAAATAACAAGCAAGCACATATTAAGAACAATTGCATTAGCGAATATATGATTCCATGCGCCAAACAACTACCTTTATGTTGAGCAGTGTTGACATGAAACAGAAATTAATAAGTAAACGAAAGATAGACCATCACGTTCTCCGCCACTCCGACTATCCTGCTCCAAAGTAAACAACCACCAGGTGGCGATAGTGCAGTTTCCGGCGAATTTTTAGGTAAAGTATTTTGACGCAGGCATAAATATAAACATTATAACACCTTGTTAGATATTATGAATGTTATTAAAATTTTGTTTCCATGCATGAAAGTTTGATTGAACTTGCTATATGTTTTACAATTAAGAAAATTAAGGAACACCAATTCTGGACTACTTTTCTTATTCTGTTTCGGCCATCTTGGAAAGTTGTTGACATTTGGGTGCTAGGAAGTGAACGCTCTCTCGTTTTACACAGTCATACTTAATTCTTCTTACGACGTCTAACCATGGGGGATGCACAGGCTACAAGAATATTGGAAGGTTTCAAACTGTATCCTTTTTGTTCTTTTATCGTGGTAGTTTCGATAAGTTTACTTGTGGCTGTGTGAGGTAACTTCTCGGTGGTTTCCAGGTTTTGCAGTTTTGCAGCCTATGGCTACCTATGCCTGATGCAGGTTGTGCCTACTGAGCAGCTGAGCCTCCCCTCAGTGCGCTGGCCGGATTGCCTGAGTCAACTGAACAGCGACTGAACACCGTCATTAAAAAGGCAAAGCTGAGACTCATCTAATTGTTTCATTTACTTGTCAGCTTGTGTTTTGTATCCTACTCCTAGTAAAAGTTGTAGGATTAGAATGTGCGCCATTGCTTATTCTTAAACCGTGTTCTTGATCGTCCCTGTCCATTGTCGCTGGTTTTCCAAAGGTTAAGGCTATACTATTTTGTGTCAAAGCTAGCTTTGTATTGACCTGGGTAAAAAGTGAGCAACATGAAATCGGACACAAAATTGATGTCATTAAAAAATACACTCTTCCTTCAGTCAAAGGCTGTTAATCTTTTACTTATTTTAGTCAGGAATCAAACCAGCGAGCCCCTGAGCCATGAGCAACGGTGAAGAGACAGTTGCCTAGTGGCAAATGATTAGCGAACTTTATTTAATTGCATGTCTCAGCCAGAAATCACATGTCTCAATAGTTGGTTGTTGGCCTAAACACGGTGCTGTTGTTCTGCAGTTGTAGTACTAGTAATGGAGCGAAGGGACTATATTCACACGACAAGTCGGCTAAATAAGCCAGTTTTTGCTACTCATCTGACAAACTACTCTGGTTGATAGATGTCATGCAACAACCTTGTCGGTTAAATAAGACGATTTTTGTTAGTCACCTGACAAACTTTGTAACATGATTTCAAGATGAGACATTTTTACTGTTGGCATGAGTGGCTCATTAAATATACAAGGAATTTGAACAATTAAAGTGACAATTTATAGGTAATTGTTCTTAGCTTGTTTGTATTGATTTTTTATAAAGAAATGTGAGGACCAGGCGGTTGATTGAATTATTTATTGATGGTCATGAAAATTCAGTAGAAATCATGAAATTGTGTGACGTGAACGATCACTTTCATTTAGAATATCCGTTTGCCTAGTTTGTTTTTGTCTTCAAAGCATCAGCTTTGGCAATTTTACTGAGTAAATTAAAGTCACACTTGGATGAATTTCATTGTGGTAAGCCCATTAAATCATGTAAAAGTTTGTTGGGTGAATAATAGAAAGATCCTTGAATGCTTTGTCCAGCTATGAGTTAAATAGGAAAAACTCCCTTATTTGACCAAGTTGTCGGATATACGGCGTCAACCGTAATTGAACATTGTGAAATAAAGTGGCATCTGTAGATGAATTTCTTTTTTTTTTCAAGTGATGTTTTCTCAAGCCTTCGCTCTTTTTTACAAGTTTACACACAATTCACAACAAATTACTGAAACTGGGTCACTACTGCACCTCTTTTAAAGGTACTTTGAGTATTTTAGTACTAGTGAGTGAATCAAAATTCTCTGAAAAACTTTGCTTCTGAATAATTTTCACTATCTCCCAAACGAAGTCTTTTTGCCAAACCAAAAAATCAAATGGCGCGACCGCGTGTCACGAGCCTGCTGTTTTGAAATTGATATCTGACTATTATATAATCATTTTCTATAAAATTTCACTGATGACACTGAACAAACTTGGCTTTTGTTATCTTAGCTGTTGTAATTGATAGTGTTCTGCTCATCTTGATCACTGGTAAGTATTGGTTTGATGACAGAAAGAATGAATGTTTGTCGACTTGGAATTCTAAGTTCATACAATGAACTTTTGACTGGAACGATTCTGTCATATCTTGTAAAAGTGAACTGCATTTTTGCTAAAACAAAACTTGTAACAATGTCATAGTGTGAAACATTCCTGCTTTTTCCGTTTCTTCCATGTTGTCATGGAAAACAAGTGCACTTGGAAAATAAGTCTTCTGGGAAAACGTATTCTTTTTAAAGTAGCTTTCAATCATGTGAGGTTACAACCTCAATTTCCTTTCCTGGCGTATCTGCTCTTCCAAACTGCGTCATTGTGTATTCCTGAATTTTTAGAAAGGACATTTGTTTTAATTTGAATCACCTGCTATTCTCCTGATGGCTATAGTACACGAGTGACTGAAACTAACCTGTTGACACAAGCAAAGTTAATGGACTTTTTCTGAAGTAATAACAACCTGTCCATTCTTCTTAAGCCTAGAAATCATCTCTAAGGTGACTAAGGAACGAGATGAGACCAAGGCTTGGGTTCCTTGCCCCGTTATGTTATGTATGATTTCATGGATACAAGTCTATGTTAAACAATATTCATTGGAAATAATGGATTTACCCACACAAAACTTCTTCCAAGATTTTTTTGAATGAAGGGACCATTGCACTGTCTGCAACAGTGGCTAGAAGACTTAAACTTCTAATGAGAATGAGCACTGCTTATTCACCCCATAATAATTGAAGAAACCAAGGCATTTTAATATTCTTTCCACGCTGTCGTAGAAGTTCCACTCGTTGAGAAATGTACCTGCACTGTAATTTGAAAATTTATGTCTACACAGGTGGAAGGTGTGTATAAAGCAGAAGAGTATGTGCATTGATCTGGTGCCCAGCGTATCAGAAGTGGGACAAAATTTTTGTTGCATAACCTTGCTTCAGGCCTATAGCTATGCATATGGAAATCTAGCATGAAGCCTTGCAAAACTCTGGCTAATTCCCGCCACCCAGTTGAAGTTGTGTACCATGACGTCACTGGAAGTGGGATAGAAATCTACCTTGCTTCTTATATCGCGAAAGGTCTTTTTAATCTTCCTTGTATCAGAAACTGTGTACAAGTATATGATTGTGTGTAGGAGCCAAATTTCCTTTCCATACTCATTATACTGAGACTTCTTGTCAGTGTATAAGCTCCTTTATAACACTCTGGTAAACGGTACACAGGTTTTGTACTTTGTATTTCGGACAAAAATAACGTAAAAAATGACCTCTCTTTTTCATTTTTCTAAACCTTCCAACGTTGTTGTGGATGGTCACAGTTTTTCAAAACATTGTCTGATGGTAGCTGCAGAACTTTAAAAAGTTCATTCACCATTTGGTTGGTGCTACTTATCTTGCAGGAGAAATATTAGAATTAAATTTTCACTCTTCGGCTATATTGTGTTCTAAATTGGTGAGATTTTACTGTAGATTTTCATTGTGGTCCCAGCTTTGCAATTACATTGCAAATTACACAATAACCGTATGCCTTATACTATTTATACTTAACATGTGGCAATGCAACAACATAATATGAGACTATTGTGTGCGAATGAATTGTATGTGTGTGTGTGTGTGTGTGTGCGTGCGTGTGTGCATGTGTGTGTATTTTTAAGATGTTGCTCAGTAAAAGCTTCATTAGGATGGTACTTGACTGATAATAGATTTCATCTTCACTCCCGGAAAGTAGAAATTATGTCTAACATCAAGATTTTGCTGTTTGTGTGTCAAAATATTCCTTAACCAAGATGGCAGAAACTGGATGAACCTTCGAGACGCTGATACGGGCAAAGTGTTGTGGCAAGGCAGTGAAGATTTGTAAGTGTTGATGCCAACTAAATTACTGAAGATATCCGAATTAAGTCGTGCAACATTTTTACTCAGCTTTGAATTATGACCTTTTGTGTCCCTGTTGTGTCCGTGCAGGTCACACTGTGTTAATATCGTAAGAAATCTTCAGTGCAAGTGGAATTTAATTTTTTCATGTTCCTCAACAAAAATAACTCGGAAAAGATTTTTAATTTGTCAGCATTATTTGTATGGTGCAGATGTGACCAAAGATAAAAATTTTCGGCATTTGTTGAATATTGTAAGCTTCTTCAAAGTAAAAAAGTGTGGTTTTTGCAATTAATGGTGTTCTAAAATAAAGAATTTTGCTAGGGCGCTAGTGTGAGGGAAAATGATGTTAACTGGACCAGCATAAACATTAGTGTTGGTCATTTGAGGTCAAAAGGATTGAATTTACATATTTGCAACCACAAATAATTAGGATTTAGTAATTATTAATGAATCTAGTTTAGAAGCTGGCTCTTTGGAGGCTGTGCAGATATTGATTGTAGTAAATTAATGTCTCTCGTGGACAATTAAAGGAAAAATATTCTGATTGATTGGTTTTTACTGTGTGGATTGGTATTCTCATTGTGACATTTCTGGCCTTTTCAGGAGGTCTGTCCGAATCAAAAGTGGTTTCTATATTGTTAGACACTTGGCACAATTTGCTGTAGTGCAAGAATTGCAGTAACTGTTTGAAGGTTTTGCTCACTTTTTGGCATATTTGCATGTTACTGTCAAAACTGGCAGCAAATCTGGAATCTGCTTCTTGCAAAGTGTCTCTAGAATTAAGTCAGAAATTTGGTCCAAAGTCTCTGAGAATATAAACGTAACGACTAGTTACTGAGATAATTTCTATAGAATATTTCAAGACTGTGATGCACTCATAATTACTCAGCTATACCTAATTCAATTTCATAGAATGGACCCCTGATCTTAAAGCTGTACGCATGATCCTTACACGGAGTAATGCATGGCACAGGTGAAAAGCTATGAACGCAGCTTTCTTCCTCAAATACATGTCACAACTGTCAGTGTGCCAGATGATCTCAGGATTTTCTCCCTAGTTGTATTTAAGAGGCAAATCTTTCCTTTGATTTCTCACCTCACCAGACGAAATCCATTGTCAAGGGGGAAAACTGTAAACTGTATACTTTGTCCCCTTTAATTCAAGGAGTTGGACTAGAGGGATTTAATGAAGTACTGCACCAGGATATATTTTTCAATGAGCATTTTGGTTCCTGTTAGCTAGTACCGCAGCATATTGATGACTTTCACTTGAGCCAGCACCTGTGTTTGTAACTCTTTGTCTGTGCCTAGCCTAACAGTTACAAAATATTCTCGCGTGTGCGTGGCCTAAATGGTATTGATGTCATTGTAGGTTACTTTATTGACCCAACTTGTATTTTGAATTTCAGATCAATTCCAGGAAAGGAACATGAGGGTAAGTGAGATTTTACTTCGTCTAGCGTTCATTAAAAAGTCCCCTGCACTCATTGACAACCAGCTTCCTCCATTTGTGTCTAACATCCTGCACTTAGCCCCACTTCCTGAGGCGTAGTAACATGACTGTGCCCAGTCCGATTTTTGGTGATTTATTCCGTCTTGTTTACTTGTACTGTGTTGATGGCATTAAACCCATGCTTTCTGTCAAAAAACATTTTCAATGATTTGCGCCATTTGCCCTTATAAAATTGCTCTTATCTTAGAAGTGATTTCTGGACTTGAGAAGAACGGAAAGTCCTGCCTCCCGTTCAGTAACTCTAGTGCCTTGGTAAAAAGCAAGACTTAGCGAGATTACGCGAGACATTGCCGTGTATTTAAAATGAGAACACGTGACTTTGGCTAGATTTTTGCTAGGTCCCAGCTTTACTGAACGCACGCCAGTATGTCTTCAGACCAAGCTCATAACATTTCAGGTCACATAACATGAGCCTGGTCTTGACCAATAACTGTCAGTTCTTTCAAAGCCCTGATATCACCTCAGTTTGTACTAAGGAACAATTTGAGACCAATGTTTAGTGGCATATAGATCAAAACCGTTTTTAATGACATAAAGCAGGAGTTTAATGTTGCTTTAATGTCTGATTCTGACTCGATTTGCCCACTTTTTGCCAGTTTGTGTTTAATTTATAAGTACTCTGTAGCAGGAATTCTGCACAATAACTTGATTAATTTAAGTAGTTTGGTGATTGCAAATGTTTTGAGTCAACGCGACCTGTATCTACTCTCTCATTAAGAATCCAGTTCTCAGTGCTCCGTTGTATAACTGGCCTGGTTTTCAAAATGGCAGTGCTAATACACTTCTGTTTCNTTAACTGGACCAGCATAAACATTAGTGTTGGTCATTTGAGGTCAAAAGGATTGAATTTACATATTTGCAACCACAAATAATTAGGATTTAGTAATTATTAATGAATCTAGTTTAGAAGCTGGCTCTTTGGAGGCTGTGCAGATATTGATTGTAGTAAATTAATGTCTCTCGTGGACAATTAAAGGAAAAATATTCTGATTGATTGGTTTTTACTGTGTGGATTGGTATTCTCATTGTGACATTTCTGGCCTTTTCAGGAGGTCTGTCCGAATCAAAAGTGGTTTCTATATTGTTAGACACTTGGCACAATTTGCTGTAGTGCAAGAATTGCAGTAACTGTTTGAAGGTTTTGCTCACTTTTTGGCATATTTGCATGTTACTGTCAAAACTGGCAGCAAATCTGGAATCTGCTTCTTGCAAAGTGTCTCTAGAATTAAGTCAGAAATTTGGTCCAAAGTCTCTGAGAATATAAACGTAACGACTAGTTACTGAGATAATTTCTATAGAATATTTCAAGACTGTGATGCACTCATAATTACTCAGCTATACCTAATTCAATTTCATAGAATGGACCCCTGATCTTAAAGCTGTACGCATGATCCTTACACGGAGTAATGCATGGCAAAGGTGAAAAGCTATGAACGCAGCTTGCTTCCTCAAATACGTGTCACAACTGTCAGTGTGCCAGATGATCTCAGAGGATTTTCTCCCTAGTTGTATTTAAGAGGCAAATCTATCCTTTGATTTCTCACCTCACCAGACGAAATCCATTGTCAAGGGGGACAACTGTAAACTGTATACTTTGTCCCCTTTAATTCAAGGAGTTGGATGAGAGAGATTTAATGAAGTACTGCACCAGGATATATTTTTCAACGAGCATTTTGGTTCCTGTTAGCTAGTACCACAGCATATTGATGAATTTCACTTGAGCCAGTACCTGTGTTTGTAACTCTTTGTCTGTGCCTAGCCTAACAGTTACAAAATATTCTCGCGTATGCGTGGCCTAAATGGTATTGATGTCATTGTAGGTTACTTTATTGACCAACTTGTATTTTGAATTTCAGATCAATTCCAGGAAAGGAACATGAGGGTAAGTGAGATTTTACTTCGTCTAGCGTTCATTAAAAAGTCCCCTGCACTCACTGACAACCAGCTTCCTCCATTTGTGTCTAACATTCTGCACTTAGCCCCACTTCCTGAGGCGTAGTAACACGACTTGTGCCCAGTCCGATTTTTGGTGAACTATTCCGTCTTGTTTACTTGTACTGTGTTGATGGCATTAAACCCATGCTTTCTGTCAAAAAACATTTTCAATGATTTACGCCATTTGCCCTAATAAAATTGGTCTTATCTCCGTGCTCAGAAGTGATTTCTGGACTTGAGAAGAACGGAAAGTCCTGCCTCCCGTTCAGTAACTCTAGCACCTTGGTAAAAAGCAAGACTTAGCGAGATTACGCGAGATATTGCCGTGTATTTAAAATGAGAGCACGTGACTTTGGTTAGATTTTCGCTAGGTCTTAGTGTAGGTCCCAGCCTTACTGAACGCACACCAGTATGTCTTCAGACCAAGCTCATAACATTTCAGGTCACATGACATGAGCCTGGTCTCGACCAATAACTGTCACTTCTTTCAAAGCCCTGATATCACCTCAGTTTTTACTAAGGAACAATTTGAGACCAATGGTTAGTGGCATATAGATCAAAACCATTTTTAACTGACATAAAGCAGGAGTTTAATGTTGCTTTAATGTCTGATTCTGACTCGATTTGCCCACTTTCTGTCAATTTGTGTTTAATTTATGAGTACTCTGTAGCAGGAATTCTGCGCAATAACTTGATTAATTTAATTAGTTTGATGATTACAAATGTTTTGAGTCAACGCGACCTGTATCTACTCTCTCATTCAGAATCCAGTTCTCAGTGCTCCGTTGTATAACTGGCCTAGTTTTCAAAATGGCAGTGCTAATACACTTCTGTTTCCTGACTGATGTCTTAAGTCAGAAAATTGGTCTTGTGGTCCTCGCAATTGTTTCTGAAAAATAATTAAAAATCACTTGAGCAAAGGTGCTAAGTCACTAAGAGTATAGGTATAACTGCTATTTACTGAGAAAATTGCTCTAAATTAGTTCTAGACTGTTATGTGCTCATAACTATTTGATGAAACCTTCATTCAGCAGTTGTGAAGTGGAAGCATAAGACCAACTTTGTGTCTCAAGTTACTTCATGAAACTGACCTCTGAGCTGAATCGGAGATGAGGAAGGATTTAGCACACCCAGCTCGGCTTTTCAAAACTATTGTGTTCTCAAAAATTACAGCTCACTATGTAACATAAATGGCATTAGAGTGATAAATGGTAATTTTATGCAAAATAGTTGTACTGCGGAGAAAGTTTCCTGCTAGTACTGGCGCACTGCATTGTGGGTAAATAGCACAGGATCAGAGAGGGCGATGTGGAACAGTGGCTATTTTAGATACTGCATGATCGAATCTTTATTGGATGATGAAAAGAAAACGTTTTCTCATTTTGTTTGTTAAATTTTAGGTAATGGTAACTTTTTATCTTGTCAAATGCTATTTGCTGTTATGTACTCTGGTTGTGTATAATAACTAAGTAATATTTAAAGCAAATAAGTTATCTGAATGCAGCTGCCCTAAACATTGGTCTTAATGCCTTGGGCACCATCCCGAAAACCTTGTGGAACTAAAACTTTTTGGAAGTCAACATAATTAATTGCCACAATTGCACGTCTTTCATATTCAACGGCTTCTAACATGTTTGTTTTTGCCCACAATATTTTCAAAGTATTTTCTGTGGGTGATTATGGTACAAAACATAGGTTTGGTGAAGCGTCATTCCCGTATATCGTGAAAAAATGAAAAATTTTCGCCTTTGCACCATAACGTGTCCTAAATTGGCAAGATTTTATATTAATTACGTAAGTTAATCCAATACTAGTGGAAGTCTAATAGAAATTTTGTGTTAAGGAGATTGCGCACCTCTTCATGGTGTTTGCAAAACATTTTTCTGTGACAAGAAATTCTGTGATATTTTTGTTTCAGTACTTATTAAGGTCTGTTTGTGATGTTGGCCATTTCCACGAGTGTAAAAAAACATACAGTTGAGTGCAAGAAAAATATATTTGCAAAAACTATGGTACCATTTCCCCGTCATTAGGACTACTTATTTCTACAATAAATATGACTTGTATTGATTGTTATAACTGAAAAGTTGCAGTTACAGAATGGCATAACCACATTTCTAGCTTTCCTGTTAGCTTCTCTTCATTCTCAGTCGAGAGAGAGGCTATTCTGGCAATGAGTTCAGCTGCCACCCAGCCTTCATGACAGAAGTCCACATGGTTTTGTGCTTGTACTGTACATTATCCTGGTGTCGAAGGGTGAAAAGAAGGGAGTTGAAGAAATGTGAACCACCCGCTTCATTTCTTAGTCGTCGTTCCCTATTTTTGAATCAATATCTCCAGATACTCCTCAAATATGTGCGTTGTGTGGTTTACTGTATTAGTATAATGCTTTATGGACGATGTTCCTAACTGAAGTGTGTATACTATTTATGCCTGCACAAGTTTTGATATTATTGATCTATTTTCATACAAAAACAAGTTCAATATTTTAAAATTATTTTGCTAAACTTATCACGGCTTAGTGGGAATTAGATTGAAATATTGTTTGACTTTTGCATTGATCGCTTATCTGGACTCTACTAGTTGACCACATTTTTCTTCAATCTTGTGGCTTGTGAAGCGTGGCAACAGTAACTAATGTAGAGATCACCGCTGATCAGATTTTGGTAAGGTCCATAACACTGAATCAGAAAACCATGCTTGTGCTTAGGGAGGTGGTAGTTGGTAGTGGTCAAGGCTTATGCATGTCAGTATCTGAATTCTGCTTGTGTACCTGCCAGAATGGTAGCTGAGTCTTTAGAGGTGTATGTAATGAATGGTGATAGATTGATACAAGTTTTCTATTCTTTTGGAAGAAAGGGCCAGTCTTGCCTATGCACCATGACTAACAGATAATAAACCTGGATATTTTATGTACATTTTATGCTGCTCGGGTACTAAACATGAAAAGTTATAGAGTAGCACTCTGAATGCTTCTATACGTAATAGAATAGCACTCTGAATGCTTCTATAAGTATTCCCTCTCAAATTAGAGAATGGAGTGACATTCTGTTTCATTTAACAAACTGACATTTCAATTTCCCAACTGTCACGTTCTAGAAGTTCGTTTGTTTTATCGTGGAAATTTATCGATATCTGTCAAGTACACAATATAACAGATTCATGGAATTTCGTTTTTGTTTTCCAATTTTATAATAAAAATGACAATTAAGTAATTGCTGCCTCTTTCTTTTCATAATTTGCACTGAATGGCTTTATGGCTGTCTTTAAACTATGCTTGGTAAACTTATTACATTTTGCACACCAATATACGTTTGGAGATGGTTCAGAAATCACAACTTTGACACTTGTTTTTCTGGGAAGTAACGTTTGAGTTATTTTAAAGAATTATTGTACAAAAACAAGTAAATGTTTAATAAGTAAATCTACCTTCATTATCTCGACTTGAAAAATACCCTTAAATTTTAGTCGCGATATTGGAAACACTCTTGCGACCAAAAATGAATTTAAAGCACTATATAGTGCTAATTGACCCAGTTGCAAGCTCTGCCCCCTTGCGAAATGTCGACAAACAAACAATAAATTTTACCTGGCAACGAGTTGTTTTTGGGGTAAAATGGTGGCTTGGAAACGAAGGTTTGTCAAGAATGCTGCGTTCTGATTGGTCACTTAGGCCATCCCTCAAAAGTCCTGGCAATAGGTCAGTTAGGTTAACTCAAAAATCATGGACGTCAGACTAGAAAGAAATCAACGAATTGGTGGAAAATATTTCCTTTGAGGCAATCACTGAATTCTATTCAGACTATAAAAAAGGAATGCTAACTTGCTGAGGTGAAAAAACAAAATGAATGGGTTTCACTCTAAAACAATGCTTATCAAGGAAAGTACTGCATGGTGCTTCAACATCCGGTTATTGAGCTTTGTCTGCGTGAAAGTAAACATCCCAATCATTTGGTTCTACTTGTGAGTTGATAATTCCTTCTCTAATAAATCAGTGTTCATTATAGCCAACTGGGTCCTAAATTGACTTATTAACATGGCCATGTTATGCAGATTGTATGGATAACCAGTTGTGACAAGTTAGCCAAACGTATGAAGTCATTATTGAGATGTCTCTGAGGGAGGTTGAGACAGTCTCTAGAGTTAACAACATATTCTTTTTGACTGAAAAGCAGTCATTCAGTATTTGGCACATGATGTGTAATCAATAAGACATTCTTTTGAAATAAGCATGTTTAGAGCTTAACACTATCACAAGTCTTTAATTATACCATGCAGGTCTTGTTTTGATTGCTCTGGTGAGTGATCTTCATTTCCATTAGAACTGTCATCTTTTAATCAGGTGGTTAGTGACAGTACTGAATATCTTATTAAAGAAGCATCCCATGGCTGTTTAGCTGTCAGTGTTTGGGGTTTAAGAGCATTGACCTGGAATCCTTGTCCAGTAAGCCTCATCTCAATGTGTATAATGCAGTAGTATTGAATTTGCAAATTCAGGTCTCACTGGCTAGCCCAAGTAAACCCTGAAGCATTTTCTTGAGTCTTTGATAGTTTCTATGTTCTTATTGGTAGTTGTCGTGGTTAGGTGATATTGTGATCAGACCAACTTTATGAGCTCAAGTGGCTTAATTCATTTTTTGTTTTTCAGCAGCTTAACACTGAGGAAATGCAATGTTAATCAGTGCCAATCATACAACCTCTTAAAACTGTAATAAACCTTCCTTCAATCAAGTTATGATATAAAGCAATAAGACGCATGGACTTGGTGTCAACATTTCAACTTCTCAGAGACAATTTCTGAACTTGTAATGACCTGACAGTTCATTATTGCGTGAGACGGAGAGTCTGTTGTACCAGTAATGAAATCCACTTTCCTTCAAAGCCCAAAAACTACTTCTGTTCTGAGTAAAGAACAGGTTTAAACCTGTTCATCATCGCTTAGTGGTCTAAATCAAAAGTTTGTACCTTAAAAGATATACCAGGGACCGGTCTCCAATCTTTTTACTCGAAATGGAACTCGAAATTAGGTTTGGCATTTTCTGTTCTACTTTTGAGCGAACTCAAGATAAGTGTCTATTATTCTATGCTCGAGTACACAATAACTTACGTAGATAATTTATTGCCCTTAGTTCACAGTTTGTAAACCCAATATTAAAGCAATAAGATCGAGTTTGAACTCAAAATTTCGAGTTTTTACTCGAGTTTGTAGCACGAATATAAGGGTCTTCAAGGGCAAACTTGAACTAGAAACTCCTATGCGTAAACTATAATGTATTCGAGCACAGTCTGATAACCAATTATCTTAAGTTCACACAAAAGGAGCAGAGAAGTTGGAGTTCGTTTCGAGTACAAAAATTAGAGACCGGGCCCAGTTTGCAGGTTAAGTGATAACAGACTACAACTTCACCTTGAACCAGTGTCAGATTTTGTTCCTTGTATGAGCAAGATAGACTACAGTTTCTTTCGTTTCTCGATATTTCAAAACTTGATTTCCTGTGCTCGTCATTTAAACTCGAGTTTGTCAAACAGTGTAATTTCACAGCCAGCTGAAAGCTAGGAAATTCTGTGAATTCACTTGTCTTCTAAGAAGTTATGTAGGACCCTAGAAAGTGGTTTAAAATTGTTCTTGATGTACCTTCCATTTTTGCTGAATTTTACTGGAAAGACATGGTCACATCACACAATTTATGGCAGATTGATAAAAGGTCAAATTCTACAGGCTCTCCACTTTCATAAAATATATTATACTTTCACGGAGTTAAAATGTATAATTTTGTAGATATTTCGCTTAATACCCAGTTTTGTCAATAAAATCCTACGTAACCTTAAATCATGGTCCGTGTGTGAGCTGTGTCTCCACTAAATGTTTGTACAACAGGAATTCTATTGCCAGTGTATTTCTATGACGTGCCACTTTATCATAAGATGACATTTTTAGAGTTGAAAATCATATTGCGTCAAGGTATTCTGTGGTTTGATCTTTTCTGGGGTTTAAGGCATGGTATAGGTATGGTGTAAAGTCTCAGTTTTGGACTGTGGAAAATAATGAATTTGCTAGAAAGTATGTGATGCTGTGATGCATTTAAAACTAGTGAGAAACCTCAAATGTTCATTGAAATATAAATGATGGATGTCTTTCATGTGGAAAAATAATCTAAAATAGAAAGAGCAATGCCTATGCTGGCTGAGTGAACAAGACATAAAAATTTTTTTCTTGTATTGATTTAAAATCCGGCAACTCCCGTTCCCAAGGGTTACATTTTTTAATGGTATGTTACTAATTACTAAGTCTATAGTGGCCTTGTAGCATGTCAATACCGCAAGCTAATAGAGAAAGTGAGTGTTCTGTAGAAGGTAATTTATGGTCGTAGTACTTTCTTTTTAACACCATGGATGGTCTTGCAAGTTCATGTAGTGCATCAGAAGTTAAGTACTTTTTTCTAATCCTAGCTTTTATCTTGTATAATCATGATGTCTAAGTTGAGCCAGGGATTATTCGTGCTTTTATTACTAAATGCTGAATAAATGATGGTCCTAGCATAGCCTTTAACGCAGCGAGTTCCTGTCAACGAGCAACTTTGATGCAGTAGCCGTGAGACTGCATTTGCTGAGTGATGTTGGGGAACAACCGTTTTTGATGTAATGTTTAGTAGTAATACAGACCCGTGGTTTTCTTAGACATACACCATGGGATCAATAATTAGCTCAGAAAAATGTCTCTCCAGGGTCGAAATTTTTACTAAAGACAAAAGCCCATTCAACTATGTTCCTATACATGGTTACAAGCCATTTGAAGTGAAATTAACGTGTTATTGGTCTTGTTCAAACCAATACTGAAATAGTGCTGTTTTCTCCAATTTTCACGAGAGTCATCATGCCGTTACCGTTGTAGGCATGCCCTTTGATTAGAAATCAATAGTAAAATAATTATGGTGTCAGGAAGTGACAGTGAAACTTGTCAGAAAGCCTGGTTATCGACATTAGTTGTACTATTTTTAGGACGTGGTTGTTCAGTGCTTGGTTTTTTGCTACAAACTTGTGTGAGAATGTAAGATTAAAGTGATGTATATTTAGGCATCATTCCATAAGTTTTAACATTTTTTCAAAACATATAATAATACACAGGATAGTAACTTCTTAGGGAATCTACGGCTGCCGTGCACTAGACACGTAGCATGGCTACTGATGGGAATCTTGTGAAATCCAGTTTGCCTTTATTTGCTGGTAAAAACCTTACTTTTGGTAGTTGCTGTGCCGAATGAAGCAAATAGTGATACATGTGCTTTCATCAACTTTAAGTGAATCCATTGCACAGTACGTAAGAATTGCATTCAAGGGATTGTTGCTGGAATTCAGAGATGAAGCCATGGAATCATTTCCACACCCTGGAACTGCCTTTCCGTAAACGGATAATTGCCGTGTTCTTGTTGCAAGTTACGTTGTCCTGAATCTGTGAGATTGTGCTGGAGTGAAAAGTTTCTATCTTGGGAGATAAAAATAATAAATTTTAATGATAAATTTTGTCTCTATTTTGGCATGGTTATTGCACCCGTCCAAAACAGTTTCTGTTTAAATTTTTGCAATTTTAAAACAAATTTACTTGGTTTCAAAGGTTTGTGTTAACTGTATTTTTCCCCATTTAGTCATTAACTTTTACATAAAATGAACTGACATGGACTGTTATATTGCAGCACGAGTGGAATTTGCTATGGAACAAATGAAAACCTTGGCAATTTTTTTTCAAAATTGTGCAAGCTGCGGTAGCTCTAGATGATCTTGTTCCATCGATGTCGAAAGGGTGATCTCAGTTTAGTTAGGACATTCAGATTGAGCGTTCTCATATCTTTTTTTGAAAAAAGCATCTGAACAGGAAATTACACTGAACAGAATTAACCTCATGATTATTTCATTTCATGGTTGCCTTGTGAATGAGGGTTTAAAATTTGCACAATATTGATTATGAGTGTTTTTGTTATAGCTCGGGTGCCGAAGAAGATTCTCAAATGCAAGTCTGTGTCGAGAGAGTTGAATTTTTCATCTCGTGAAAAGATGGAGAAGTTTAGGTTAGAACAAAAGGTGCTCTTTAAGGGAAAGTGCCTGGAAGGTAGGTGGCGCCGGTTGGTTGTCTCGTTGCTGTGTGTGTACCAAACTCGTCTGGGTTGACTGTCTACCAGCTTTTCAAAATTTTTACTTTAACCCTCCATTCCCACATTTATAGGTCTTTGTACAGTGGAGACTTTCTTAAAAGTGTCAGTGTCTTTATGAATGCCCATGTCATTTGAATTTTTGCTCCCAAAAAGTGTGTACCTTCTTTCACCTTAGAGTAACGGTCAGTCAGTCTCAGGGGAACCTTGCCGTATTTAGACAGGAAAATACCCGTACTATTCTGCTCTCTGCTGAAGGAGGCGTGAAATGGTTAGTTTGACTCGCGCACATTCTAATATCATCGTTTCTCATATACAAAAACTGGTGTAAGCATTAATAAGTATAGGCAGTGTGTAGCCAGTTGGTTACTTATCATAAACTTTATTTTTGAGTGCTCGTGCTCTGCGTGATGCCCAGCCCTGATTTTTTAGTTCATGATAGACAAACGTGGTATGGTAAATTCACTTCTTGTAATGACTTTGCTTTTGGTCCAGCTTTGTGCTTTGGGATATCAATACCAACACAAGCATTTCATGACTTATCAGTATTGGATTTTTTTTTTGTTTTTTGGTCTTTTTGGCAAAGGTGAATATAATGAATTAAATGTTCAATAGCTAGGAATTACCTTCACTTTATGTAGGCCTACAGAAACAATATTTTGGTCATAAGTACGATGATAGTGTGTCGCGTCATTATTTTGACTTTCTTAGTCTTTCATACAATGGCATTTTTGTAGTACATAACTAAAAGAATGTTGATTTTGACTAATACACTAGATGTGAATCAGTGTGTTTGAAAAAAATGTATTGGTTGTTTACAGGTCACAGTGGTGTCACTTATAAATACTTTCAAAATGTTCATATTTTTAGAGCAATTATGCAATATGTATTATTTTCATCATTGTTGTTTGTGTTGTGCTTACACATTAAAATGACATCAAGTAAGTTGTATACACATATTTTATCTGTGTTGTTTTCAATCATGGATTACCTCCTGTGTAAACTCACTTTGTGTCCAACATATGAAAACATTTTGTTTTATGCTCTCTTGTTTTCCCATCAATGTGTGAACACGGTGTTCCAAACATGATTTAGGCTTTGGTATATGAGGATCTTAATGATTTATTACACCTTTCTTACTTTTTTCAGAATGGTACTTTGAGTTTGGTTTCGTCATTCCTGGTTCGACCAACACGTGGCAGTCTGTAATTGAGGCTGCACCGGAGAGTCAGATGATGCCAGCTGGGGTTTTAAAGTAAGTTTGTTTGTACAGGCAAGTCATCGTGTGCTGGTCTTGTTTTGCTACTCTGGTTGGTGTGGTGACTCGATGGTAGATTGTCTTATTTTGTTCATAACTTGTAATTTCTTATTTGAGGAAGTTGTTATAATGCGACCATTGCAATGCACTATCCTCTGCTACGAGTAACCATGAAACAAGTGCCCGATTTTTGTGAAATATTTTAAGATTGGTAGCTGGTGGTCAACAAAGTCTAAAATTGGCTATTTTATAACTTATTAATAGATATGTACCATGGGTGGCGCAGCACTGATAAAAGTGTGACTATAGCTGCCCAACCCCCTGTTGTGCACTGTGCACAGACCATGGGCGGCATAGCACTGAAAAATGTGGGGGGCAAAAGTCCCCCAGCCCCCTATGGTGCGCCGCCCCTGTGTACCATTGTTTTAGTTTTTGTTCCTTGAGAAGTGGTATTTCGTATGTTTACAATGAAGTCTTACACAACCCATTTGTTATGTTTACCAATGATGTTGACTGACCTTGTGTATGTTTGTTGCAGTGGCAATGTTGTTATAGAAACAACATTCTTTGATGCCGATATGGTGGTGAGCACATCAAAAGTGCGCATCTTTTATGTGTGACGTGGGCTGGAGTCCATGTATGATGAAACTTTTGCGTGTTCGAATGAGTCTCAGCTGGAAAAGTTACGGTTTTGAACAATTTATAACAAGTGGTATCGCTACATCTGCCAAGTCTGAACAAGATATTGCTCAAGGGAATTTTGTGAACAGAAAAGGCCAATTAAGGGGAAAATCAAGAGTTTTTATGAATGTGAATGACAATGAAAGGGTTAACGTAAATTTGCCAGCAGGGAATTCGCTTTTTGTTGTTTTTAAATCAGATTCAGTGTTCTGTTTTTCTATCTCCAGTTTCTCATGTAGGAATAAGCTAGACAATGGATTTTGTACTCGTGTCCTGTTAACTTAGATTCTCTGCAAATTACAATTTTTGGATGTTTACTATTTACAGGTCAGTGGTCATGATTGAATAACTTACCATATATTGTATCACCTGTTGAGCTCGACAATCTTAAAGATTAGCCTTCGCATTTATTCTTTTGATTTCTCATTTGTTGAACTGCTTCTTATCATTCCATATTTATTTTACAAGACTTTTGTTTTCATTTCCTGCAATAGTTGGTGGATGAGCCTGTAATGAATTCAAGATGTAAATGCTATTGTTAGGAGATGGCTCAATTAGTATCCAGTACAAATGATAAAAACTATTCAATTTGAGACAAAAAGCTTTTTTGAGACATGCAAGGACTACATTGCTACACATGCCGATGTTTTATAAAGCAGTCTTAACATTTATTTTCCCCGAGAAGTTTGATGAAATGAAATTCCAGGTTTTTGACACGTTGTGCCCTAAACTAGGTGGATTTTTCTGGTAGTTATCCATTCGTAGAAATGTAGTGTATTATGTTGACAGAGCACTGTGACCGGCTCTTTTTTCATGTGAAGGTGAGTCTATTTCAGTTGATGCTAGTCTGTTCTTGCAGTTCTGTAATACAGTCGTGTCAAACCCAAAGTGATTATATGAGTTTTCTGTGTGCTAGTTTGTAAGGAGTTCACACTTTAAAGGGATTTTGAATAACTTACAGGAGATTTATGTATACGTCGGGTTGAATACTTGGCTTCAAAGCCATACATGGGCGTGGGCGTAGGTTTGTCATTGTCAAATTTACACTCAGGTTTATTAATGATGTGGCCAGGGCATGAATGTAAAATTCCAATGAGTCCTGAATTATTTTTCGTAATGGGAACTGTTTAAAGATTGAAAATGTAGTTTCGTTTTAAATTTGGAGGTCCAGTTCCCCAAGTGAATGCCCTTGGTGTTTTTGGAGAATCTTTCCCTTGTTTTCACCCACTGACTACATATATGTATTGAAATCTCCCATAATTGATTTGTGTAGATTTTCTGGGTAGAACTGATCATCTTTGCCAGATGTGAGTGTGTGTTATTATTCCAGAGGTAATTTGCAGGACCATGTGATCTGCAGTCGAATGTGTATTGTAAAATAGATTAGGCCAATGAGGGCTGTGATGTGATTGTATTGTATATTTTGTGCACTACAGTAATAAGTGATTGTGTATTAGATTATGCATGTGACCGTTACAATGTGCAGTTGTGTCTATAATCTTCAAGGTACTATCTAGCATTGAACTTCTTATTTTTAAATACTTAAAAGTATCTAAATTCAGTTTTTAGTTCAAGTCAAAATTGATAAATGTTAAATAAATCAATTCAACCTGCACTAATCTCCCTGTTTCGCTGGCTAAAAATGAAAATCGAATCGGGCTTTTTACCAACAAAAACATGGAAACCATCACCAATTCAAGAAAATACTTCAGGGTTTATTGGGGTTGGACAACCCTGAAATTCAAGATTGGATGAGCGTGTTATGTTTTATAACCTTAGGTTCAGAATTCAATAGTGGTGAAGAGCCTGTTCTGATGAGACTATGAAGGGGTTATTGGTGTTTTTCTGGCATCTTTCTTAGATTTTGTAAGGGAATTGTACTTTTTTAAGTTCATTTTTATGCTTGATTTGGTTGATGTTAGGACTGATGAGTAAAACTTAGTCAACTCCAATGTGCCTTTGTTGTAAATGTTATCAAACTGTTGTTGTTGTTCATGTATATCTTTAGGCCTGTGTTTGTCTCTGTTCAATTGCACGGGAAATGTTGATAAATTAGCACTTTATTTAACCAGAATTATATATCATAATGACGCATTTAATGTCATTTTGGCAAAATTTAGATTTTCTTGTGGTAGGTGTAGTTATTTTCTAACGCACTTATCAAGCTTCCATGGATGATTTTTACAATATTGTAACAACATGAAAAATATTTTTTGTAACTTTACCTGCCAGTTCTGCTAATTTTCTGTATTCCTTTTGGCTGTTATTGCACACAAGTGTAACTTGGCTTTGCATCAATTATAATCTAATTGTCACGATTATAATTCAACATTCTGCTTACTTTCGCTTGAACCTTTTTTACTTTGTTTTGATGCCAAATTGAAATCTGACAGTTTCCTGTGATAAACTAATATCTTGAATATGGCATGCCAGTCATAAGAATTGATACACTGTATCGCTCATTCTTTTAGATGCTGTTGATGCAAACTATGAATATAAGACCTGGTAATACCAGTCAGCTTACTTATAGGTTGCTTTTGGAAGGCTAGCACATTTCTTGTTTCTTGAAGCTTTACAGGTCACATGCTTGCTTTTTCCCATTGACTGTTGCTACAATTGACGATGGCGGAAATCCACTTGTTTTGTCGGTCTTTATTGGTTGAAAGATGCGACATCAAACAGTTATAAAGCTTACGTATTTGGGTTTTCACTTTATATACGAGTGGGTATAAGCCCATGTTCCGTCAAATAAGCCAATTTTTGATTTGGACCAGTTATCATTATGAATTTGGTCTCAAATTGTTCCTTAGTCAAATTAGAGGTGACGTCTGGGCTTGAAAAATGAGTTTACTATTGCTGGAGATCTTGCCTCAGTGTATAAAATGACCCGCAATGACAAGACAACTTGTGAAGCCTGGGCTCAACCAATCTTTCAAAGTCCTGTAATCATCTCCAATTTGACTCTGGAACAATCTGAGGCCAATTTCACAATGGCAAGTGATCTAAATGAAGTTTTTGTAATGCAAGGCTGGTTTATAACCGCTCTAACTTTAGAATCCCAGGAAAGCATAATTGTAAGATATCCGTCCATTCTCTTCTATTAATGTTTTGGTGAAAGAAACAAAATAAAAGCATTACATGTCCTATTGTGCCGTTGCTCTTCCTCTAAACTGGTTACCAAGCACACTGAAACCTTAGAAATCAAGGAGTCTCAAAAAGGCTAACAGTTTTCTATATTACCATTTAGTTCTCATTTTATGCAACTATACACATCATAGTTTTGAAGAACCCCGACGCTGAGAAGTACCATTTTGGAACCCAGGATTTTAGAGAACAGTGCACAAACCATAGTACCTGAAAGTTTCATTTGAATACGATCAACCATTTTTGATAGAATGCCAAAAGTTTATTTAAGACATTTTTCTAGGGTCGGACATAATTAAATATCCAACAAACCCAGCATCAATGCTGCATTACTTTCGGTGCAAAGGTGAATACCTTGAAGCAATAAGAAATAATCACTTCGAAAGCCCCAAGTGGTCCAATTCAAAAGTTGTCCATGCCAATAAAAATGTAATATTTTATGCAACTTTATACAAATTTATGTGCACTGTGGTTAATGCTATGTGTTTCAAATGTGTTTGCTTTGAAACGTGTAACCTCATAAAATGCATTTTATTATCACAAACAGGTCTACATTGCATGGCAGATAACTCAACACGCTTGCCTCACTTGAGTTCCAGATCAAGCAGTTTTGCACTGCACTCTACCAAAACTGTATAGTGCTAAAAATCGGCCTGGCTAGGACTCCAGCAATGCTGAACCAGGATGACATGCTTCTCAATAAATAGCTCTAATACTCTTGTCTATAGTCTATCCAGTTTACTGCCAGCTTCAACTAACTCTTTGTGCCATGTTCATACTCTTGTAGCCTGACGTCTTTGCGTGCCTGCTCAAGCTGAGCAACATCTGTTGGGAAATAATACCAAGCTTTGTAGTCGCCTCTCATTCGCATCAGTTCTTTGACCTTGGCATCGCGTTTTCTGTAAAACCAGTAACAATAAGCTAACACAGACGGCAAAGACAGGCCAACACAAGTTTTGATAAGTATCCAATGCTGCATTTTGCAGTCATTTGAAGCAATTAAACCAAAGAAGGCATACTAAGTTGATGGCTGTCACCTTGATAAGTTGAAAGAAAAAACAAAGAAATATTAAAATCAGTTTCAGGATTCAATGATAAAAGTAGAACCAGGGCTTTCATGAAAAGTGACTTTAAGACAGACATTTGGTCTTGCTGCCACTTCACAACTACTGAATAAAGGTTTAGTCTTGTAATTAACAGCATATGACAACATAGCAATAATTTATACAAATAAAGGTTTAGTCTGACTTGTAATTAATAGCACATGACAACATAGCAATAATTTACACAAATTATCTCAGTAACTAGAAGTATGGACATACCCTCAGAGACGTGTATTTTTGCTAAAGTGAGATTAAATATTTCTCAGAAATAGTCAATATGTGGAGTGTAAGACCAAATTTCTGACCAAGTCTTGCGCCACTGTTCACGAAAGAGACCCCCCGATTAGCCTCATTTCCAATGCACATTATACCATGCTGCGTGCTGGTACAATGATTTGTGGACTGCTTTCACGGACCTCAAGAAATTGAAATGTACCTATATCATAAAGATTCGCCTTTCTCGTTTTAAACCAACTTTAACAGGCATGAACATTTCCACATGAAACTCACTAAATCTGTTTCTTCACTCATTATCTACAACAGCACATCTGGGATTTTCCGGAAAGGTCTTTTTGTCTAATTCAGCTGTCACAAATCGAAGCCTTTTAGCCCAAGAAATGAGTTAGGTACACATAAACCAAGACTTCCTAACTTCAGTCAAGTAAATAATGGTTCAGACATGCGAGGTTTGGGGTTGAAATGCCTCGACAGAAAATTGTATTATGTGAAACTTCTAAATGACTTTTGCAATAGCAAGACTTCACAAGACAATTTATTATGTCTTCCTAACACAAGAGCAATGCAGAGTATTGAAATCCTGACCCTAGTTTGGCTCTCATTGCTTCATCATTGATGACTTGCATGTGCTTTTCATATTCACGCTCTGGGCCACTGTAGATATACTTGGCGAACCACCTTTCAATTGGATGCTGAAATCAGTAACAGTCAAAGCTCAATTACAGTTGAACCTCACTATAACAGACTCTGTTTAGAATGTTAACAGCGATACATCATAGAAACATTCCAATCAAGAGTTTGCCTAATGCGTGTAAGTTAAAGTCTACCCTATTGGTCATCATCAGCGTCTATATTTACAATATCTAATTAACGCACACTGTTAAATTGCTGATTATATACCATAATTGTGCAAATCTCGTGTGAAAAAGGCGAAACGCCGCTCATGGAATGGATGACATACTGCAAACAGTAACTGCACAGATATCAGGTGACTGCATCACATTGCTGTCTTTTTTGTGCCACCCACCATATTTATACCAAAGTGAGTGAACAAAGAAGTATGGAATTCTACGCAACACCAATGTAGGCAGTCAAACTAATAACCAGTTAAGCGATGAATAACTTGCATTAATCTGGAAAAGGTAAAATGCAGAGAAAAATGGTAAACTCTGCATAACATAAGCCTCAGTCTCTTTCGAGTTACTTACACTGTAATATTCATGGAACTCTGGTTCATAACCTTCAGGTATGTCTGCTAGCTCGGCTTTACCTGCACGATAAAAAATTTATTTATTTATTTTTTGGGTGGACATTACACATTTAGTATGAAAACTTAAGTGACACAAGAACTATTTTTGTTGAAACACAAGTTTTTCAACAAAGGATGAAAGCGATAAATATGTAAAACGTAAGTAAGTAACAGAACAAGCTAAGCTTGATTTGATCAACACGTGACCATGGCAACCCCACCATTAGACTGTTTACTTAGTGGGAAAATTTGAGTGTGTCGGTATACTTATTACACAGAGACACATGCGTGCATTTAATTTTCTGGTACGAAGAAACTTTAATGTTAGTTTATCACCAAGCTGAAATACTATTCTACAGAATCAAACACTTTTTCAGTAACATTTCAAATAACCGAACTAACACATCAGCTTCACTGGAATTCTATATGCAAATTTACATACCGATAAAGACATTAGCATAAATGATGATGGCGCCGAGGGGGATTATGCCCAGCATGAAGAAAAAATGCTGAAACGAAATGAGTCAGAATTACAAACATCCCCACAAATAAAATATCACTGAAAGATAAGCTATCAGTGAAAGTAGCAGCTAATCACATAAGGATAAAAAGGGGTGTCAATTTCAACAGCTACACGATAAAACGTCAAAATTTATAAGGGTATCTTGAATTTCGAGAAATAAACTGATCCTGGAAATTTCAAAAATTGAATTACAAATTAGTACAATTTTCCTTATGACTTAGGCTTGTAGCTCCAATAAATCACCTCATTTCTGATCAACTACTCTCCTTTTCCAAAGCACACTACATGTACCAGACCTTCATCTAGTGGGCGTCCAGGGCCCATTGATACACCCTACTTAGGATGCCCTGTTCAGCATTTCTACACCCGCGTAAAGAAAGCAAGTATTGGTTTATTTTGATATGGTAACAGTAGCTCCAGGTGATAATTGCCCTGTCTGTCCATAATAAAAAGTTTAAGATGTGATAAACTTTACTGCAGACCCACATCTCCACAATAACCTACCACACTATAAAAGCAATCCGACTTGGATTACAAGAAAGCAGTGATGCATCAATGCTCAAGAGCACACTGAGAAATTGGGAAAGCCCATTGAAATTGCCTATTTTTAAAATCCTGGATGAACCCCTGCTGAAAGTTTGGATTCTCTACATCTGAACTTACTGCCTCATCCTTGAACTGATCCCACTCCAGACGACCAGGTCGGATGACCATTTTTCGTGGACCATGACCCATCTGGCGAAGAGCAACTAAAAAGAAAATAGAATTACCTGCCTATAATTCAAATTCCGATATAAATTATCGGTAAATAACATTCTGGCTTGGGGGGGGACGAAACAGCAGGCAGGCAGCGCTACCATAAGAACTGGGCCTGCAAATCTCACTCAAATGGTTCCGCTTCCATAGGCCCTATGTACACCACAAGTTTTCCGCAAATTACACCTTGCCCTGGCTAAACCATCAAATTCATGATCATTAAGAACACAGAAGGACAATAAATAATATGGGAATCAACTATTTATCAAGATATCTTCTCTACGCATTCCTTCATTCTCCAATGAAATTGTTGACCTTGCCATTTTGCTAGCTAGGTGGAAATGAGTAGCAATCATGGCAGCCAAGTGTTGAACACTAGATATCCTGGCAGATTGCCAGTGTCAAGGATCAATGATTAGTAAAAGTTCTTCCGCAGTTGACCTCAAAATCATTCAAATATTTTAATGCCTAGATAAGACATGCGCTGTGATGTGCTCTGCAAAAATGGCCAGTTCACGATTTGATTGACAACAAAAAGGTTGTGTCCGAAAAAATCTTGATTTAAAAAATATTTGTTAGAACTGAAAAGATTTAAAGGCTTCGACGACCTCCTAAGTTGTCCCTCTGTGCTCGAAAGGTAATTATGGAGCTAGGGCAAGGTAAAATATGTCAAAAACCTTGTGGCATGCACATCTTGTTAGGATGTACAGCCACCTACACCTCAGTGTTTTATACAACTGAAAAGAACACAAATACTTAGTTGGTAAACCAACCCATAAACCAGATTGGAAGTCCGTACATTGAAACTGTAGAATTAAGTCATGCACATCACACTCGAATTCCACATCAAATATTAATTTGCACTCGTCGAAATTGTGATCGCGTGAACACGTTTATGCAGACATAATACAGCGAGTATAACTGTCAAACCATTCGAAAAAAATTATTCACTAAAAGATTTGACTTTTTTACTATTCGCTAGTCACTCCAGACACTCCGGCATTTGCATTATCATGAAATTGAAAACTGAAGCATTCACTTGGCTCACTGGCTGGCATTCAGGTTGGCAACACTTAGCCCCTCGGTTAGCCATATAGGGGCTACAATATTTTCATTCGCTTTCTGTACGCATTTCGTTACATGGATTTTAAATGGGCGGTGACCGGATTTGGGTTACTGATCTTGAGTTTCCACCTCGTCAAAAATACATTCCACACTTAAAGCTATCATTTAAAAAAGCGCTTACTTTCATCATTGGCCCTTTCTACTTCTATACATATCTTCTATGAAGCTTAGTTGTGAGAATTAACTTGACTTTGGCGAAGAAATCAAACTCCACTTGTTTGGTTGCCGTTAACTTTTTCACCACACCCGATAACCGCAAAGTATGTCAACTGAGTCACGTGAGTTAGGCAAAGGCTAGCGCGAGACTGAGCGAAGTGCGTGACACTAGCGCAACATAAGGTATCCGTCAGGTGAAATTTGTAAGATTTGTATCCCTTGGACTTTTTATTCGTCTACATGCGAGATTTCACGTAACATCCTCAAAATGGCACCCGGTAAGAAAAACTCGGGCAAACCGCGACAGATTTTCATCGATTTGTTCAAGTTTTCCTGACTAAATTGTATCCAGAGTCATGGTATGTGTTAATTATAACCCCATGTTCCTATATGTATGGTTCATTTGATTTTATTTGCTGTATTTTGAAATGAGTAACTTTTTGTGGGAATGTACTATCGCCCCTGTATGCCTGCATAATCCAAGGCGATGTAATTGCCTAGCATTCAGGTAACTACTAATTATAATATGACGTCACGAGATTAAAATTGGAGGTTACAAGATGGCAGATGATTTGATTCATTGTTGACGCGAAATATACCATTTACAGTTCCCTAACTATGTCAAGGTAATTCAATTTGGTTAGTAACGGCACAATCAAGTACTTTTCTCCCATTTCTTTAAGGTAGGTGGATACACAAAAAAATTAATTTTGACTGTTTTTTACATTTTCATATCATCCTAATCTTTAATTCTTGATGCACAGTATACTGAGGAAAAATAAAATCATTCTGAAAATCCAAAGTTGTTTTTTTAGCTATATTTGACCAAGCCTCAGTAAGTCATATGGCTTGAGTGCTCACCAGCTCAGTGATTGTCAACTGGGGCGGAGCTTATATACAAGGACACTAGCTCTAATCTAACCCTGTCAACAAGCATTGCGTAACCGGGCAATCGAGAGTGATGTACCAGCTGATATTGGTGTTGTAGCAAGACCAAGAATAAAACAATTCTATTTTTGACCATGTGAAAGTCAGTAGTGAAATGGTGAACTAGCTCCTGTTCCGAGCCTGAGCCTGTTTGTCTATCTGCAAAAAAATTAAGTTGAGTACGCCAAGCCCTACCGAAGCCATCACTGCACTCAGCTTGAGGAGTCCGTGCAGAGATTGTGCATGTATAAGAGAAGTCGGTAATATAAGGTCAGTTGTCTTGCGAGAGGACGCTGAGTGTCGACGTGGGTGGTGTTGCACGATTCGGTGAGAGTGCATGCACGCGCTGTGAAGACAAGCCGCGCGCGCGACACATGGACAACTACATGCCGTCAGAGTAGAGTCTTCGCAGATAAACCGTGCTTCTGTGCTGGGAACGTGCCGTGGAGAAACTAGGCTGTCAAACCCAGAGGATTTTTAACTTGCCACTGGCCGTAACCCAAAGAATTAGAGAAATGACCCAGTGTTCAACATAACAAAAAATTTTCTAGTGCATAGATTCAAACGTAACCCTGAATTAAAACTCATGATATTATACGATTTTAGAGGAAAGCAATATAAGAAACTTTAGTAACTTGAGAACCTCACCCAAGCGGCGCTATTTGCGCAGAAAGTGATATTTTCTTATCCCAAAGTCCATTCGGTACAGGCACGTAAAAATGTTGAACCATTACTATGAAAGTAGTTCTTTATCCTCGTCGCCAATATTGTTATGTAGGCAGTAACGCGGCGATTTGATATAACACATATATTGGTTGATGATAATATTGGAATACTAACAAATAGGTCTGTGTAATATAGTTAGAGAGTCTTTTACAAACTGAGTGGAGAGTTCAGATGAATCGTATAAACAATCAACACATGGTGGTCGGCACACCAGTACAGCAGACAATAGATCAACGCTAAGCTCCGCCCACGTGACAGCCATATTTGTTTTGGTCGTCTGTCGTGCATCACAAGTTCGAAAAAATGATTAAAATTACGCTGTAAACAAACAGGTATGTCACATTTTCTAAATATGAAGTAAATATCAGCTTTATTTCTAGTACTTCAACAAAAATTGGAACATAATGACCACGCATTCTGAACGAAATTTGATCTCAAGTGGCAATCGATGACCGCTTAACTTCAAAGCCGTTTTTCTCGGCTCGTGATTTCAGGATAGTGACACGATTCTCGGGCCTATTTTTCCACAACACGTGGGTCAATTTTAACGAAAGTTGCAAATTTGAAATCCTCTTGGACTGAAGTAAAATCGCGTGCCAGGGTTTTTTGATAAATGGACCAGATTTTTAGTTATTAGACGGAAAGTGACCAAATGACAAAAAGTGGCGTGCTTGCCCCAACTCACACACAAAAAATGCCACAAAATCAAGATCATAATGATTTTGTACATATATTTGGTATGGATAAGTAGAATATTGCGTAAGGAAATAGTTGATGATGATCCCTGTGCATTTTGAAAAAAATTCGAGGTAAAATTGGATTTGTTGAAAATTAAAAAATACGATTTTTTAAAAAAACCAACTACAAAAAAACATATTTTTTTCTCGATTTTTGTCACTTTCAGAGTCATGTCTAACTAGTTAAAACTCCCTTTTTACTCATTTTAGTTAGGAACCTGGAGATTTGATCAGTGTATACACCTACCTTAAATTATTTCCATTTCACAAATTTGAAAAAAGCGTTTCGATAGCCCCTCAACTCTGTTTCAGAGCTGAGTATTGGCCAACAGAAACCAAGAAAAGTGAAAGAAGCACACAGTCGAGTAGATGGGAAGAGGGAAACACCTATTCGACTTTTACCCACAGGGCCTGGTGTTCTGTGTACTGCAAATGGGGGGGCAGTCGTCACAAACTTGGTCTTGGGTATCTCCGTTTCAACACAACTCCATTTTCACGTGGAAAGCACGTAGTGTACCCAAGTTTATTGTGACTGACTACCTCCACTGGATCCCTGAGAAGTATAGCGAAAACTCACGGATACGCCACAGATAAGAGCTTCAAAAGCCTAGTAAGGCCAAGGCCAAATTCAATGGCAAGGCCAAAACCAACCAAAAACCAAGGCAATTCTGTTTTTACATTCAGACAGTTTTGGGCCTTGAATGCAAATTTTGTGCACGGAGCTTTGTGACGATTGCGAGGGACAAATGTAATGCAAAATTAAACGTAACTTCTTTACATACCTAAATTAGAATTGGAAACGTTGCCAAGAAAATTCGCTGGCTTTAAAAGCGGAATTCTCAGACATTTCACCCCGGCTTGGGACATCCGAAGAAATCCCATAGCCGCCATCTTGAAGGCACAAAAATAAATACTTAATGTTGATTGGTCAAATTTAATGGACTTCAATTTCGTATTGAACAAACATCTATGATCTTTTGCCCCCTCCCCTCCAAAAGGAAGATTTACTGTATGTATAAACAAAAACAAATTTCAATTGTTTTGCTTAGGACATATAAATATTTATTGTGAAGCATTCTTCACGTTCATTTCATTTCCCAGTAGAGGTCGCGATCGATCAACAAAGTACCGGAGGTAACCAAAACGGAGCCCAAGACCAGGGGCCCGTTCCCACAAAACTGACTTAGCTAACTTGAAGACAAATCCTAAATTTTAGTAAATTTTAAAATAAAAGTTAAATTTATCTCAAAACCAATTCAAGAAAGAGATCTTAAGTTTGAATTAACTGTGTGACGTAAGTTTTGTCTTAAATTTCACTAACTAACAGCAAGTGGAAGTTTCAAAGTTTGGAATTTAAGACAAATCTTAAACTTAAGTCAAAAATGAACTTAAGTCAGTTTCTTGGAACAGGCCCCTGGGCAGAAACCCGGAGGTTGGTTTCTAGGTAGAAACATACGTGCCCCTTCAAGTATTGTGGCATCGTGTCAGGTGGATAATTTGGCATTGTAGTAGTCTAGGTCAAGGTCTTAGGTGTATTAGGTGAGGGGAGGAGGTAAATTGGTGGAAACTTTGGAAAATATAATTCGGATAGCCGGAGCAGCAATCAAAAAATCAACGGGGAAAAGATATTGGCAGAAGCCGCGTCGGCAGTTAAATACCGTGACAACTAATCACATGGGAAAGAACTAGAATTTCCAATTGCCCAATAAGTCTAAATCATACAACCCACCGGGACAGCATCAAGATACGCGGTCTACGGTGAAGAACACGCCGAGAACCCCGATATGTAGTGCTTAACTGATCAAGTAATCCAGTGGCGGATATAGAGGGGAGCCAAGGGGGCCATGACCCCTCCCTAACATTCTCCTAGATTACATTTGGCAGTTCGGGGTTGTGAAACCTGGCTAATACTCTGCTCTGGCCCCCCTCCCCCCAAACTCAAAATCCTGGATCCGCGCCTGCACTCATTGACAAGAACCGGGTGAAGATGAAAGGTTTACAAGCTTGAAGACCAAGCAATGAGCAATACCCAATAGTATTCGTGTAATAATGGAGAGACCCATTTCTTTATCGTTCGATTGGGAAAGCGTTTTTATGAAACTTGAAATTTTCGCCCTGTGGACATCGACAGTCAAGGCGGGATTTTTTTTAAAAATTTTTTTTTTTATTAAGTTTTAACGACTGATTTCAACGTCCTCAAAATGGCATGAGGATTTCTTTGACTTTAAATAGGTAAATTTTACGCTAGCCACTAAGAACAAGAGGATACCACTGCAATCCACGTTAACACGCCTGAATTCTGAAAATTCTTTGGGCGAGGACTTCCAAACTCTCCGTCAGGTGTGGGATACCTCGACTGTCCCTCGGCGAGTCTTGTCCTCATCAGGTACCCACGCGCATGCCTTCTGGGATCACCTAAAGATTCCTTACTTCGGATAAAGACGTACTATAATGCTGCATCTCAAAATGACCAAAACTTCCATGTTCGAGAAGATTCGATATGTAAAGGGTTTGTTGCTTTCTGTTTTACATGTTATGCGGTGTCTACAAAATGTACGAAGTCTTGTAAGATTTTTGCGTATAATCAAATCTTTCAAGGAAGTTCCCGAGTGCGCTTCAGAGAATTTTCGAATGTAGGTTGAATTTCAGTAAAATCGATGTCATTCTTTTCTCAAACAGCGAATTCCACCGACGATGATTTTCGTCAAGCTGAGGTAGTCAGTGGCGGATCAGGGATATCGTAAGAAGACAACCATATTTCTCGAAGGCAAAATGTTCGCGCAGCACCAAAACCGTTTTGTTCGCGCCAATGTGTAACTCTTTAGTAAATCGAAGTTTCTGTATATTTTGACGTACCTTTATGAAATTCGGGCAAGTCAGGTCTATATCACACGCCCCCAAACAGCAAAGTCCAGACGAGCCTTTAGTGGTTTGGATTTACGGTCACTGGGGGTGTCAGTCTCGGTATTTACTAGGCTACTAGCCGCCACCCGGGGCTATGATTTCAAGATTTATTTTGGGTACAGGTGTGTGGTTTGGATTTGCGGTCACCGGGGTGTCAATAGTGGTATTGACTCGGGTATTAACCGCCACCAGGGTCAATGATTTCATGACTCGTTTCGGGTACAAGTCTGTCTGCGAGTTGCGTTGGTGCGCTGTATTTTGTGTCTTTGGTAGAGATTTTGACATTGCAGCGGCACTTCTTACCACGAAGAGTGCCCAACAGGTCGTATAGCTTCAGAAAGTAACTGAAAATCACGTTTCCGACGGATACTACTAGTGGTCCTATTGTTATCACCTTAACCTCAAAATGACAGGGTTGCGTAGTCCTATAGAAAGATTCATTTGGCAAATCCCAAAAATACAAAACACACATGACATACAAAGATAAATAAAATACTGGCATATGAAATAAGTCAAGAATGACACAGAAAAGTCTAGCGACTTGGCGTTTACACTATGGTTATATTAACACTATTTCACTAAGCATAGAGAATGTTGTAAGATAACGTTTTAAGAATTATTATAATTTAGAATATATTACTTACAGGAAAATTGTGTGTATGCACAAACTGTAACAGGATGGGCGGCCTTTTCACTCATGTCTCTTGTATGATAGCTTTCTCACTCTCCTGGTTACCTGGTGATCTGGAATGTTTGTGTGTGTGTGTGTGTGTGCGCGCGCGCGCGTTTGCGCGCGTGAGGGACGTATGGTTGACCTATATCTTGTTAGTAGCTTTCTACACCAATTTGTATAACTGTATGCGTAGAATAAAATGTCAAAATAACAACTGTCTTTAATAGGCTCGCTATTGGATATTTCACGAACTACTCAATGCGATGTTTTCCTGCCACGGTGCCTTCAGCCACGACAGATCTGTCCCTGTGTAGGACTGAGTAATCGTTCGGTGTAATTATCTACTTAAATTTCCAAATGTATAGAAAACTGCTGAAATTGTACTGATTCTACAATACAACGTTCGATGCATTTTTGCAACTCTTTACAACAGGGATTAAACCAGAGCCGCGAACGTATGCGCGTGCTTGAAAATTACTCCACGTGTTTTACTGATCACAAGCACAGCATGTACAATTTCGTTACCATGTAAACCACTAGTCCAACAGTGAAATCGCCAAGTTGGAACCGTTAAGTAAATCACAATGCATCAACGTCAAACCATAGAATCAGTCCACGTAAAAATGTCTGACGGACAAATTTAGCCAACAGGCGATTTACTTGATCTAGTATCAAGTTCTAGTTCTTTTGGTAAAGCATCCTTTAAAACGAAACACGGAAAGCAAATTCATTAATTAGGTTTCGGAAAGCTCCACAATTTCAATGGGCATTTTTAAAACAGAGGGAAACATCAAAGACAGGTTTAAGAAAAAATGGAGTCAAAATGCAATTTGCTGCCCGAGACGGGACAGCAAGCGGTGGCGCCTTTAGAAAACTTTTAATTATTTTTCACCAAATTAAAGAATATCTTGCATGTTTGTTAAACAGGTTTAACGTAAATAAGCCGACTTTAAAGGCTATAATGTAGCTCGATTGACTTTAATTCTAAGGAAAAACAACATGGCTATTAAGGGAATGGCTTGAACATTTGAAAGTTTGTCGATTGTGATATTTTTGACAATAAATTATTTACTGCGTATAATTGGGCCCATACGTCTTATAATGCTTTTATTCAAAGAATCTGATTTTTTTTTGCGTATATGCGCATTTGCCCAAGATTCACGCTTATGTGTAGGCGGCTTTCCCTTATATATGAATATGACTTAAAGTGTGTGATTATCGCTTCTTTTCTTTCATTATCGGTACTTTGCATTTATAGTTTTTTATTAGCGCTTTTGTTCAGTTGTTTGGTGACGTCTCCGTAGTTATCGGTCGTTACGATTCGTCTATAATCCAATACAACTGGGCAGCCTGTTGTGGATCTGGTCCTCAGGGATTTCGACGGTCAGGTTGCCAGGTATGACTTCTCTGAAAGCAGGGCCGAGGGCCTAAGCTCCAATTTCAAAATTGTACTCTAAATTATCTTTTTATACTTTTTTCGTCTTACCTTAATACAAACTCAAGACATGTGTCTATCATTCTGCGGGCGAGCAAGTTGGAATTACGCAGATGAGTCTTAGCCCAAGTTAGCGCTTGATGACCACTAAATTCAAGTCACGTACAAACTCGAGTAAGAATCCGAGATTTCGGGTGATAACTCGAAATTTCGAGTTCAAACTCGAGCCTACATCTTTAATGCTAGGGTCATCAAGTGCAAACTAGGGTTAGACAGTCATCCGTGTAAACCATAATGTAATCGAGCTCAGAATAATAAACATTCATCTTGAGTTCATGTTAGAGTAGACCGGAACATGGCAAAAATAGTTCTCGTCCGAATTCGAGAGACTCTAGACCCAAATGTATGCTCGAGCTGTCTGTGATGCTACAGACCACGGGCAGGTTCTATCAAAGATCGTACGCTAGCCTGTGGCTAAGACGGTCATAGGCATGTTATTTGCGAACTCGACACTGTATTTAAATAAAGGAAACGTAGCAACTGACGTTAAGAAAATTATTTTTCCTACAATTTTCACGAGCCACGTTAATGAACAGTTTGCAATTTAAAGTCGAAGTTATGACCTTTAATAAAACGGTACCCAAGTCTCAGTCTGAAGTGATTTATAGCTGAAAATATTCCATTGAACATCTACCATTTTATAAACTGGAAAGTTAAGTTTCACTGGCATAGGATTTTTGAAAATTGCAATTCATACAAAGGGCATGCACAGGATTCCGGGTACATGCACAGCTTCACGACATATTGGCTAAGGGGCCTAAATACGACATGCACATCTGGTAATAACCTAAACTAAAAGTTGTAATCATGCACAGTGCCCATTTTAAGTGCTACTGACGGACACCGTGCACAGAATAAGTCAAGTTTTCAGTTTCCATTCATTGAAACATCTTCATTGACTTTCAAATACGGACATACAAACTACTCTGGAACCTCTCTTTAGACGTAAATTAAGAGACCTTCGAAATCTATCCATTAAAACGGTAGTTCATTTGACCTACATACATTAGGTAAAATCGGGAGCCTTGGAATATTTATACATTCGAAGTTTGTAAGTTTACAACGCTGTTGACGTTCTAAACAGACTAGGGATTATTTTGCTACCTAAATCTCAAAAAGTCTTGGATATCCGAAGTTTTAAAACAACTAATGCACAGATTCCTAGCAGTTTTCCCTTACGAAAACGTAAGTAAAGAAGCGCCAATCCCTTAATAGGGAAGGGAGAGGTCTTGAGAAAATCCAGGGAACGCTTTATCTAATTAACTCACTTCTGTTCTTAAAATGATCCAGGGCAATTTTGTACCTGAAGACCTCTGTGATCTTGTTATGCTCACGGAGAGTCGTGCTGTTCAACCGTCAATTACTGAAGTTTTGCACTGAAGACCGAAATTCAAGTATGCAAAAATTCAGGAGTCAAAGACACGGTACTCGGTGTACATGGTAAGATATTTTTGACTGGAAAATACCACATGACGGGCACTTAATGACAAATAAAATTAATCGTTAATACTTTCCGATAACTTTTTGAAACATTTGTACAACAAAATCTATTTTGACGAGTCTCCATAGAACCATGTACTGAAACGGACCACCAATACGTGTAGTTTCCGGTGGTAAAATTTGGAAATTAAAGAAACTATTTACTTTTCAAAGTCAGCTGCGGATAACGGTATTGAACAACAATCGGATTTGACGACAACTCTGCTGCTTGAAATAACCCGAACCACAAAAATTCTTGTACTTAGATTACAAAACCTACAGCCTGTAATTCCGCCAAGAAGCCATCCAACTGTGTACATTCTGTCAAGCCTGTCAAACATTTTAGGTGGTTTGGCAAGAGAAATGTCAAAAGAATTTGAGTCCGTGGCCAAACAAAAATGCCCAAAACTCAAGAATATGAAAGTTACCATTGTGCCTTAACCAGTGACAAGCAACAAACACGAGCAAATTCTCAGAAAAGAAGGTGGCTTGCAATTTTGATAAACAAACACAACATTATGTGCTTTTATACGGTAAATCGGCATTAATATCTCTAATTAGTTAATTGCTGCTCACTATATGACGCCAGCCGTAAACAGGGCGGGATCATGGTCAATTAGGGGATCAGTCCTACACCACTAAGGTTAGTGTCAAAATATGTTTACAACAAATGTTTCGCATTCAGTGAAACATTTTGCACCCATTGACCCCGGAAATTGGTCGCCAATTGCTTTATTTTTAAGCTATACTGGGAAACTTGGTTTTGCCAAGTTACTAGATTTCTCACCGTTTAATTACTACGTTTAGTACATAGTTTAAACCGCCCAAAACACGCTTTGAAAATGAGAAGGCGTGGCTACATGTTTATGTCAAGTGGACGCCAATCCAATAGCTTTCCACACTATACTGTTTGTCAATACATGAATAATGCGCAGTCTTGTAGTTTCTCGACACGCCACAAAAAATCATACATCGTGACACAAATTTTGCTGCCTCCATGAATTTTCTAACACGCGCCAACAAATACCAACCTTTTCCTTACTTGGTCTGAGTGAGGTTTGCAGGAGAATCGCGGAGGACACGGAAATAATATTCTTAAATTGTACATTCTTAGAGGAATACCGGTAAATGTTGCCTCAGAGAATTCTGTAATAAAAGCCATACTTCAAAGGAATAATGTACCTGAAACAAGGAAAATTCCGGGGTACTCAACTTCATTTTTGACAAGGCGGTGCAAATAGAGGTTAGAATACCCGCCTGAACCATTAAGAGTGGCCTGTTGGTAGGGAGCCTCCAAGAAAAGTCACCTTTTCGTGAGGTGCTTTTCCAGAAACACTAGCCATTTCGTAACAAACGTTACTGAAACCATTTGATTTCGTAACGTGTCAACATGAGGTCGTTACCGAATTAGTATTTAGATTCATCAAGTTGTTATATCCAACTGTTTGTGCAGTTTCAATTACAAATAATATTTTAGTTTTCTAAACACTGCTAAGTTTTCTGAAAATAGTTTCAGACAACGATCATGATGATCGTTGTCTGAAACGAAGTAATATTTTTCGTGACTTGAGAAAGGTGTGACAATTTTTCTTCAAAACACTCAGAGTGGCAGATTTACGTTTTCAGTAAGAGCGGGGGTTAGGATCCGAGGCGCGTAGCGTCGAGCGGGAGATGTCGGCTTGGGGTTCCTCCTGCCATGTAAGATTTTTTTGGTTTTTGTTGCCGATTCCGTTTTCCAGGCTGCATTTTTTTATTTTTGTTTTTGATCCCGGGGGGGTTACACCCCCTGAACCCCCCCGCAGATCCGCCTCTGAGTCTCTTATTTTTCGACTATGATGCAGTTCGTACAGAAACGGATATTGCTTTCTCATAAACACGATTCACTACTTTGCAACAATAACACCGGCTGTCATACAAAGGGTTTGTATAAACTTATTAAATCTTACTAATAACAGACTCCCCGTTTTGCCACACTTGCGTCTTATACAGCAGAATGCCTAGGGGCAGGATTATTTTCGACTTTAATGTTTAAATTGCTGTCTCCGCGGAAAATATAACGTAAATAATAATTTGTCTATCATAATTTGACTTGCGCAATTTGTATTGTGTGGACGTGATATGCAGACTGGTGTAGTGTGGTCCGTCGGCATTTCACTTTAATGAAACATTTCCTTACTGTTAGTGGCGATGGCGATTGTTTTTCTAATAGTCCTGTTATTGTTTTCAATGAGACGTTCATTATAACTTGTCGGTTTACTTGTTTCATGTTATTCCTTGCTGTGTGAATCACTGTGAGCATTCTGTCAGGGTGCGATGTTTGGCTTTCTTTTGCAAAATTAGTGAGATTTGTAAGGTTAGGAAACTGATGTTTTGCCTTTTTAATAAAGAAAATGACACCTTTTCGTGTCAAACGACGCACACAGCATACCAAAACATTTATGACGTGCCAAGAATATTAACACCTGGTGAGATTCTGGCACACGGGCGATTTCAGAACGCAGATATTCATGAACATATCTTGTCAATACGCAGTAAATACGCTGATAACTGCTTTTCCTTTATAGGTTTCCCTCCTCGTTATATTCTATTTTCAAAGGATGGACACGCATCATATTACGTATTCAATGTAAACTTTTGTTCTTATTTCTAAATGTGTCTGTTATTTATAACTGTTTAGACTGCGTGTATATCCATGTTTATTATTGTGTTGTTGTTGTTGTTGTTTTCCTTATGTGCATTACTTATTAATATTCTTTTGATTTCTTTCTTAGAGATTTATGTCCCTGTTGCTGCTACTTTTTCATTTGAGTGCCTCTGTAAATGAATTAGATACACCAATAGTATTCAGAATCGCAACCACATTAATATAATTAGTAGTCAGATGCTAACAATGTCTAAAACGGACAGTTTCTCTAGAAGACAATTTTTTAAGTTGTGTACTGGGACAATACCACATTAACACCTTTCCGCTAACCTACCTAAGGGTTTGCGCTGCTCTGCAAAAACGGGAAACGTCCATTATGAAAAATGCTATTTGCTAAGCAAAAAAATGTGTTCAAATATCGCGGTTCGCCACATACGGGAATGTATTGGCACCACACCGAGACATGAATGTATGACCGTTTTCGTTCGACGCCGAAAATCTAAGATGTCGAAAAGGGGGGTGGGAGCGGGCAACCATACTTTTGGAAGCGCTAAAACCGGCAGACAGGAGGCGTTTTTTGCCGATTTAGTCAGGGGCAAGCCTCTTGGCCCCATCTAAATTCGCCTATACAATATTTGGCACTTCATATTTTCTTTGTATTCTAGAAGTCATCCTTTAATAAATAAACGCCTAATAAAGGTTCAAACAAGTCATAACTCGGGGCCTTTGATCTCTGTCAAATTAGTATTAAACTCAAATTCTCAGGTACGGTATATTCACACATATCCATATTCGTCGAGTCATTACACCAAACAAATGCACAATGCTGAAAAATGCCCTACAGGTGCGTCAGTAAATATTTAGTTAACTCCAAAATGAAATAAAGAAACGGTTCACCTCGCCCTGTCGTGATATCCCGTTGACGAATGGCAGCTAAAGAGGCGTCAAAAATTCGTGAGGTTCACCCCGCTGTAGTTATAGTCGACATTCAGTTATACCAAGGCGTTGGGGGAGCATTGGGACAAGTCAAAGCAATCGGTGACAATAATATTGTGAAAACACGGACCACATTAATGTCAATTTAAATCGTTGTAGATCAAAAAGGCCGCTACAAAACAAGTTTATTTGTAAAGGAAACACTAGCCTAAGTGGCCAACTTTATAGAACTGCGGTGAAGATTTGCCGATATCAAAATTTTCTATTTATTTAGTAACTTCGAATAAGGTAGAAAGGTAAAGATTGTGATATCTTAAATGATGGATCACTTGCATTAAGTAATGTAATGTTCATATCTAAATACAGTTTTTAAAAGTTTGTTAGGTATGACGTAGGGAAACTCCATAACTCATAACCTCTGAGTCAACAAAGACAACTTAAGAATGAAATATTTCATCTCACAATATAAACCCAATGTCGGTGGGATATTCGATATTTCACTCTTCTGTTTTTTCGTATTCACCATGGAATAATACGTCACAATAAAATATTCGTTCAATATTTCAGTTACACGATCTTGTCACATTTGAAAGGGTTGCGAAGAGCAAAGTCGGAGACAAATCGCGTCGCCACCGTTGTCTACTTACCCTGACTTTCACCACCGGTGGAAACTTGAGAAGACTCTTAATTCTCATCGAAAGCACAGCAAAAAGTGGAAAGCCATTTGAAAAACAACCGCATGAAGTTCGTTACGACAGGGACACTGTTTACGATAACTCTTCCATTAGTGAAGAACACAAAATGAATTTCATCAATCGCGAAATACGCAAGACATGGATGCATTCCTTTTTACCATAATTTTTTCTAAGCATAGATAAGCGTCGTTCAACTTCAGCAGGCCATTTTGTCGTCCAGCTCCAAAAATTAAAGAATTAAACACGAAAAGTTAATTCAGTGAGAAAAAAATCGTGTCCTCTATACTTTTTGTCTACTGTTTCATTCTTCTTGAAAATCTAACATTTGAAAATTTTGCAATACTTGAAATTAATGCAAAATCAACACGTGAGCACAACACTTGACGTTGTTTGAAAAATCTTTTTTCAACATAAAGACATCTTGGATCTAGTACCGTGACGCATAAGCAACTAGGAGAATTGTGACAGAGCGAATTAAACAAAAATAAGTGGAATTACTGTTGTCAACCTGGACCCGTGATCGAGAAACTTTGCTCGAGAAACCACTGGAAAATTGGCCTACACGTCGCAGGAAATTGTGATAACTGCTCAAAGAGTGACACGCAATTCGTCAATTTTCGAGTTGAGGGAAGTTGAGTGGTCAATAAGCAAACATACTTTTGGACATATGAAAACACCGCCATCCTATCCACACAAAATGATAACACATCTGTTATAGAAGACTGCCTCTTCTCGTCGCCCCATAATGGAGTGGCCGAATTAGACGAGAAAAACTTACGACGCGAGCTTTTAATGCAGTTACTGATGATCGAGTCTTAGCAGATATGATTTTTGTATTATTCACGGATGCTCACTTGTAGCACGTGATAAAACAGGGAACGTAGAACACAATGTAAACAGTGACATCATTTTATAAAAATAAAATGCGAAGTGTAAGGTACGATGGAACCGACGATAAAATCTTTAATAAGTTTGTGAATGTCGCACGCTTTGGGTGTTGCTTGAGCTACAGTGTCGGTGGGATAGCTTACAAACAAAAGAGAGTGTTTTACACTATTTAGGTGCCACTTTCGGTTGGCCATTATAATAGCGGCGCATGTATCAAAGAACATTTCCTTGACCGGAAATGCGCTCGCGATACCGCAACACGATGCACATGGACAAAATAAACTCGATTGTAGAGGTTTGATTTTTGTTTTGTGGATATTCTATACGGTCAAACTTATTTTCTTTCATGTTATAGTATTCTTTCTACCGTGATTAAAATTGCTTCATTAATTCGTACAATTCCAACACGGCACAGGCGTCAACATGATCCACTGATGAATGGCGTCTGTGTCCCCACAACACAAAAACTGGCGCGCCTCGTAGACGATGCCAACTTCAAAATATCTTTCAAAATCTGATATAAACTGGCAAGGCATCATATGAATTAAATTGGAGTATATTTCAAAGCAGAACAAGCTTTTGAATTAGAAGTCGCTACGATCGCCAAGCACAGTGGGTATACACTTCAAAGAAGGATCCAATTTGTTCCTGCTTCTAACTGTGGCGCTTGTGGCAAGTTTCAGCTGTGAAGAATTATATCAGCCACAAAGCTCTCTGCATTTGCCTTTGTATATGTGCGAAACAAATGCGTGTGAATTCATTTTCTTGCTCGGAGTAAACAATAAGAGAGAGGGGGACGATAGAATATTCGCGTTGCCAATGAACAGAGGTTAGAATTATTTTCGCGCGAGTTGTTGATGATTTCCCGGATGTTAAATAAGAGCGGTATCGTGCGTATTTTTCTAGCTAATGTATTTAGACACGTACATTTTATGTATGTCCATGACCCTTTGAAGTTACCGCTACTTTAGCATAGCCAATAGGTGAAGAGTTAGCTTAGAAGGTTCTCAATAGGGATTAGATCTTCGAGAAAGTCGGACTGAAATTTTGAGGTGGACATGTACACTTCGACTGTTTGACGTTGATTTTGAGAGGTCATGCTAATGCGATTATGCAAAAGAACAACGTGAAAGGAGTTAGAATTTATCGACGGTCTACGATTAGTAAATGATTGACTAATTACGGGCACCATTACAGGAAGTGCTAGCGTCTTGACTGGCCCAATTTGGACCGTTGAAAGCGTTGAGTGTGGACGTTGCGTACCGACTGTCGGTTGTATTTGCACTTATGCATTAATTTGAGGCTGCGTGATCCTGCTGAATGTGTTAAACAATTTATGGGAGATCTATTAACCAGACGTTACATAAGAACGGTTTATAGTTAGCGCTGGATTGCGCGCCACAATGAAATGCTCCAAAATGTGAAGTTGACTGGATAAAGACGTATTTACAACTGTTGTTGTGCAAGAAATGAGCGTATATAAAGTAGAGTGTTACGGTAAGTGCTATAAAAACTAATTCGTACGTACTAGTACAGGTGTTATCAACCATGTGTAAATATAACCCCACAAGGACACCACGTTTAACAGTTTGTGGAATCCTCTTTTGACCTCTCTACCAACATAAAGTAAGCCTTCGATTGGACAGAAACTTCATGGAAAATAAAGTGATGTTCCTAGATTGAAGTCTCGTAAAAGTCTTTGAAGCGAGTTTGTAAATTTCACTTCGAATTGAAAAAACAAATGATTCTTGACTGCTGAGAATGACGAAATAATCAAAATGTGTAAATTTAGTTTTAGTGCGGGCAGAAAACCATTGGAATTCAAAGCATTTGCATAACAAATAAATAACAATGAAAAAATGTGGTGCTTGCGATACATGAAAGGACAATATGCCGTCCGTATTCTTCGAATGTGTGTTTGGCATTTGTGCGCTAAGAGTCAAGACCCCTGATAGAGATAAAATAGCTATTCTATAATAAGGGTCACGAACAACTACCAAACAGGTGTCGGGGTATTCATTTACAGGTAAACGGCTAGGTAAAACATCAAAGAGCCAGTTCTTTTCTTCGTATAATCATGCAAAGGTGTCATAAAATAGTAGTCAAATATAGACAACAAATGTGTGAGAGAAGGGCGAGGATAGTCGTTTTTCAAAGGTAGCCGAAGCATTGTGAAAATACTGTTTTTCGGTCAGTTACGTGATGAATCGAGAGTATGGTGCCTGGACAAACAGTGCATTTTAACGCATGAATTGTTTGCTTGAACGTGCTAGCAATTAACGCTCTGATTCAGCGAGGGAATTCGGTAGTGACAATGTGGTAGAATGTGTAAGTTTCTCATTGGCGTGCAAAGGTGGCGTGGAGATACCAAGTGATTGCCTGGGGCGAAGCTAAAAGTCTCACCCGTCGATGTCTGAATAGATTTATGTTTGCACTTTTTCGAAGCTCAACAGTAGAAAACTGCGTGAGCTAGGTTATTGTCTGAAAGAATCTCATAGTCCAGAATATTCTTGTCGACCGCCTTCCTGATCTTGTTTTCGCCAATAAGGATGTGTTGTGTAGACCTATCAGTTACGCTGAGGCATTTATTGAAACCGTTAATGAAAGGCTTAGGTGTTAATCTGTTACGTAACATTGCGCAATGTGTATCTAGCGGTCAGATAAAGGCGTTCTCAAAATTTGCCGCTTTAAGGATCAGGCGTCTACACACCTGAATCGATGTGTATTGGAGTATTTATGCCTTCTAATTAGATTTAAATTGAAATCAAAGCGATTAGACCGTAAGCCCATAAATAGCTTAGGACAACTTGCCTGCACGTGTACGAATATAAACATAAACACAAAGCACTGAACTCCGGCAATGAAGGAACATCATTTTATGCTTAGGCCGAGCTACTGTAAGCTTGGATACATCGGAATTCCCCGTGAATATTTTGTGACATGACGTACATCGAATTATCAGCGCAGAAGAAAAATGACACTCACATCGATACGTGCATAGCTTCTGATATCCCTGTACCTTTATATGCCGGAGAAGAAAGTCAGTCTAATTTATGAATGGATACGGCACTACTGGCTACGTTTTCGACATTGACATATTGAATTTTCAGAAAATTAATGGTGATGTTTATTACAATCCGCGACATGAGTGCGCGTGCAGTATGTGGCAGATATTTTGACATTTAGTTTTGCAGAAACAACATAAAAAACAAACGCGGAGAAAGACTTTGTTCACCTGCCACGTAAAGTCGCAATGGTTTTAATGTGTGGACGGTCCCTGGGTAGTATACAAGAGAACAACTGATAGTTTTTCGCACTGACGGGTCTACGTTGTGTGAAGGGGGCCCAATTACAATGTTCAATAAAAATGTTCGCACAGACCCTAAAAACAGCATGCCAGGGCTCCCTTACGTCCCCTACATTTCGCACGTAAGAACACAGGAAGACTGGACAAGGTCACATCTCTGAACAACTAAAATAGAGTATGTGTGAACTATTATGACGTTGGAAATTTCTAAAGGAATTTGTAGCCCATTGCGTCGAATCAACATTTTCTGTATTCGTAAAACAAATACATCTTGTTAATGTGATATGTAGAAACACCCATTAAAGCGTATTTGGAATTTATTAACCACTGACCAATTTCAATAGCTTGGTCACGAGTACGAAGAACCAGGTAACGAATTGACTAAAACCATCAAAATACAACAAAAATTCAAACGGAGCATAACTTTTCTGCATTTAGAAAACAGTGAATCATGGGTCGCGAAACCGCCAATGCAACAGATAGTAAAGACTAGCTATCATATCTCTCATTTCCTGCATTCCGATGTATCACAGATAAGTACCACGGTGGTGCAGTTTCACACGCCTGGAAACTCGCACGTTCTTAATCAATTCACTTTGATTGAGTGTCATCAACGTCTCGCACATGGACAAAACAAACCACTTTACATCTCCTAATAAGTTCCGTTGAAGAGTTTGCGGGTAGCGATCGCGGGCGCCAAAAGTAGGATCCGCCATGTTTGCTTTGGCACGACTGAGTGCACAACACGAACACACAAGTTGAGTCAGCAAGTCGCTTCGCCCGCAAAACAAAACAAGCGAGATAACTAATTACGCATCGCTGATTTTCAACAATGTGACGACAAATTGGTGTATGTCTCTTTCCAATTATCCCTACTTAGGAAATTCGTCGGTCTTAGTTCTCAATGTGGATTAGTAATTTCAACAGTAATTTTCCAGCACACCCTAGAACACACATGGAGGTTTGGGAAAAACAGTTTGTGAATTGTCCCCCAGTTACGATAATAGTTGGCAATTCGCTAATTCATAGCTTTGTTGGTCACGCACTCAATAATAATAATGGAGCTGTCGTGAAATACTGCCATCGTTCACCGAAAATTTGTTGAGATTCCACTTCAAAGCAGACTGGAGACAGGTACATCACACGTGAACAGGTAGCACAAGACAAGGTTTTGTCACATCACTCATACTTCAGAGTAACACAATAAGAGTTGCCCAATAAACTGACAAGTAAATTTCTATCTTTAACATTTTGCCAGACTTAGCAACTGTGTGTGGGGTCCACTGATATTTTCATAACCAAGATTAGGTACCATCCTACCATAATTATGTTTGTACTGTATCATAAGATCGTAGAAATATTTCATTTTGAATATGATTTCTTCAAGAACTGATCACGCTGCCAAACGCTATCAACAAACTGGACAGTCCTTTTCATGGATAACTGTAACGCAAACAAACCTTAGCGCGTAAACGAATTTCCACAACAAAAACAATATTTCTGCGTGTCTGTCTTGCTCGTCAATGAACACTATAAGACCTCCTGGGGCATTATGGGAAATCGTGTCGGATAGTATATGTTTACTGTCGATAGCCCGTATTAATTAAGGCCTGCGAAATTAATCTCAACGCCCATCCAAGTGATCTCAATGGAAAGCTAGTCTAAGATAACATGTTTAATCAACATAGCTATCTTGATGATAAATCAGGGCCCTCTGTAAAAATCATCAGATATCACAACAAATTCAGTATGTTCTGACCAGAAGTTTGCACCGGTTGCGTAAATCGATTTACCACGAATAGCCAACGGCGAATGTTGGCACTCAACATAACTTGTTGTTTCAATAATTTGTCCAGCGAGGCACACACCCGCCTTTCAACTTCGATTAAAGGTTTGAGATACCGGGATACCCCAGTATAAACTCCTCGCCAGGAGAATCTCTTTGATCTTCGCCGGAATTAATTCCGCTTGATGAGTTGACAAGGCGAGCATTTAGGAGAGGCAATGAATGGTTGAATCAATGTTGACGTGTTTCGGACAAGGAACAATGGACAACAATGAGATGACGACCAAAGCACAAACAGTGAAACACTGACTCAACTGGTCATTAAACCCACCATAATATTTGGACGACGAAAGCCGTGACCTGTCTTGACGACTTTCGAATGCATCAACGATTATTAGTTTTCATATTGTAAAAGCTGACGATGAAGAGTAACGCTAGGTATACTGTCCAGGTAAATGTTGAGAGTACTTTCATAGTCACATTCTCAATGGGGGATGACTGCCAATATTAGTTTTGCTCGTTAATATGCTTGCTATCAATGTTTTGTTTTTAAACTAAGAGGCAAAAAGGAGACCAGAGCACGTCCGGTAACTGTTGTCTGACAGGTGCTTGTTTGTTGAACTTAAAATCGCCCGATAGAATACTTTTCAGTTTAGGACTAGACAAAACGTGAAACTGAAAAAGTGGCAACGTCATCGTCCAGGAGAGTCTTTTTAACTGCAATGATTCAACCAAGTTTGGTTGAAAATAGTTTCGTAATCGGATTAGAACAACGAGGTTTTAAGAGACGTAAAAATCAGCGTCCACATCTCCAGGGGTCCGATGTATACAACAGCTCCAAAGAAGTTTCGCATCTGTCTAGCCCGTAGTCGGGTAAACCATGTCCTGACAATTTTCGATAAATATTTGAAATACAAACATGGTGGACTATGGTAAAAGCTGCTAATAATTATCCCACTTTTTTAAAGCTTTAATCGTTCGGTAATTTTCTCTCGCAATTCGCTTCGTTTTCGCCAAGGTTTCTTGAACACCACTTTTGCTGTGGTTCCGTCATTTGACGACGCACTCATTACCGATTGGTTGATTCATGATTCACTTTTTCTCGTTACGCGGGAAAGACGGAAGTAACCGAAATCAAACGAATAAACAGTTGAGTCACAAGATACGCGGTCAAAGAAAGCTCCGAATTCGTATATAAGTCGAAATTTTCGATGATGTTTCAATCAGTTCATTGGATATTGGATTGGGTGCTTGATGAGTGAATTGATGAAGTTTTCTACGATTTCGTTATCTATCTTCACATAAAGTAAGCTATAACCAGCAGATGTGAATAGTGCCAAAACAAAAGTTTGACGACAGAAATAATTTTAGTGATATTTTCTACATCACCGAAAAGAACGTAATTATGCAAAAATACGAAGTTCGAGATATCGGGGTTGTATATCTTGCCACACCTACCAGTTTGTCACGTCGAAAAAGAAAGTCATGGGTAAAATAATGACGTTTCTTCCACGGGTGAATTTGTTTCATTTTTCTATTTTCAGGTTAACAGTTTTAAAATGGATGTAATAGTTGAAAGGACTTGTGTTGTGCTCCTTTGCTTTATGGTGACAGTCACGTGTTTGCCAACGAGGACAAGTGGTCACACGGACGACATTATACTAGATATTGATGAACTCTCTAAGCTAGGAGATACGGATAAAATTTTAGAAGCCATAAGAAAATTAGCAGGTTCTTTACATGGCTGTGGAGTGAAGGGTGTTCCAAATTTGTCACGGGTAAATTTGACAAGATCTGTTTCCTGCAACGATGGGTCCTTGGCAGGGTAAGTAATGACATGATCGTTATTTTCACTTACATCCGATCTGATAAGATTCCCAGAAAGAATACTGGGATGGCTACTTTCATCTAAATATCATAACTCAATTTCACCGTGTCAGTGCACGCAAATATGTATAGATGTGTTGTGTTCTAAACGTGTGTACACCTGCTGTGCAAAAAAACTAATCAAGTCACGTGGTACATCACTGTATAAAGAATCTAGCAAGAGCAATAGAAAAGGAAAATATGAAACCGCCACACTAAATGCATTTTTCATACACTTTTTGTGTTACTCTAAAGGTTACATTTACTAATTAACATCACCAATGAACCATTTCATAACTTATTTCCATAACTTGGATTTACAAGGTACTTAAAATAAGATCCATACGTTTTCGTAAACTGCAGCTATTACGACGAAGATGCTCCATTTATTCTAAACTAACGACTATTTTAAGTTCATTAGGGATTAGTCGACAATACGTCAACGGCGAAAATAAATAAATAAACTCCGAATAGTCCTCAAATATCAAAGAGAATTAAACGAACTGGAGACTGCACGGAGTGAATGTAAACAAACGGTATTTTTATTTTAAACGCTGGATTTGCTCAAGGGCGTTCAATTGGTTGAGCTGTTGGCTCAAGAAAAGAAGAAAAAACGAACTAGATCAAGGAATTCCGTTAACAACGTTTAACATCCAAACAAGAGACATGTAAATAAATACAACTTGGGATACATCAAATTAAGTCTTCAAAGGCCATGTAAAGACCACCGTGTAAAACCAAAATATTAGGATAACTTAATCTCCGCTTCTCAAAACACAACGAAATGTCTCAGTAGATTACTTAACAAGAATTAAGAAAGATGGTAAAATCAGAAGTCTTCTAGGCGCAGACTGAAAAAATTCGTAGCGACGCAGTAAAGGACGCCGGGCTATGAGCAGTACCGCATTTTGCGCGCAGCGACGAATAGATTTTCTTTAACTACGTCCAAACAATGTGCGTTCCTTATTTATAGACATTAATATCACTACTGAATAGTTTTCGGGCTTATACACCGTGTATGTCAAAAGACAGGTCGAAATTGATCTATACTATTGGAGAATATCCAGTCATCCCCAAGAAATAACTGTCTAGACAATTAACATGTTGTATCACGTGGTATACCGACGTATTCCGTGCAAACGTGTTTGCGTGCGTACGGGTGTTTGCGTAAGCTATCGTCAACGACTGGCAACATGTCATGAAATTTCCAATTTTTAGTAAGTCTCACTCTCTGCTGCTCCGCATTTTGTAACAGGCATGACGCTTTTACAAAAGTCCAGGATCAAAGCATATTCCGTAGTAAACCCGAAGTACAAAATAAAGTTGTAACAGAAATATGACCTACTTGAGAAAGTTCGATAACAAACGATACAGCCTTGAATATTGGGGAGCAGAGCATGAAGTCAACATATGACGAAACGGGTTTTTGTAACACAGGAAACGTGTCGACTAAACTTTTTAAACACCAACTGTGACCACTTTCTAACAAATATTGAGAGAATTTTAGGGGGAACATGACCCTTTTGGTTTTCCCTCTAAACATGATCTGCCAATTATGTTGTACTTGAATTTATTATGAAACAGGCTTTGTTGAAATTATTAAATTTTATTCCAGTTACTATATAAGAAAATCCTTCGGAAGCACAAAGTGGATCATTCACTTGGAAGGTAGGACTTGTTGGTTTATACTATCACATAGTGAACATGTGAGGGCATGTAAATACTTTTAAAATAGTGACAACAGACTCTCGTTCACTGATCTTTTTAGATTGTTCTAGGAATTGTTTAAAGAGCACAGGATCTAATTTTAATCACGAGAATTCGAGTTTAAAATACTCTACGAGACCCATTGTCAATGCTTACCAATTTAGTCGAAATGTATTCACAAATGACACTCTTGCATCGTGACATCACAATCTTAAAAATAAACAAAACTTAACATGGCTTTGTTAAGGCTGTAATTTACGAAATGCTCCTGAAATACCAAGGTTCTGTGTTTTGATTGATGTAACTCATCCCGTGTTCTAAATTGGTGAAAACAGGAAAGAGTGTCCAGACATTGTACAATGTACATGGTCAAACCTCATGTAGGCGTTCAATGCAAAACAGTACCAGTTCCAGGAAAACTACAAAGCCTACCGTTTGTCACCTGTTCACTGTGGTCATCTTTCTAATTATATTAAATGAGTGCGCGTGCACTGAATCATTTCAAGATATACTTGTACTTTGTGGTCACAACACGCAACGATGATAGAAATGACGTAAACGCAAGAATCCTGTCGGTTCTGTAATGGGCATTCCGGAATTACGAAAAAATCAGCACACATGTTTTGTCAGTAACCGAAACACCAACGGGGAACATTCTATGCATTATGAAAACATAGTACTCGTTAAAAAGCATTTTTCCACCTGTTAAGTTTGCGTTTCAACTAGAATAAGGTGAAACTGAACTTTATATTTTAGCGATGTAAGAATATTTTGTACATTGCAGCTGTTTATACAAGATAATATAGATTGCAAGTTCGTATTATTGAGTGCCTTTTGCTTGGTTTCCAGGTGGAGGGTACTGTTTCGACGGGGCCACCTGTCACTCCAGGTGGATTAACATGCAGAATGTGGAGAGAAATCTCATGAGTTCTCGCAAGTGGCAGGAAACGAGAATTGGTATGTAGAATTGTGTGTTGAAGAAAACATACAGCGCTTAGGCTACTTCTAAGAACATCCAAAAAGTGATTAGCGATCTTAAATGACACGCTTCGATTAGTTACCGTACTTTGTAAAATGTACCCCGAAATTCAACTAGTTTATAATGCACTTTAACACAACAGGACGTTTACAATAACTTTACACCTTATGAGAGCTTATACTTTCCATAAATGCCTTGGTAAAGGTCTTAAATAATAAGTGTAACTTTTGATCACGGAGTCTAGTAGTGCTTTTAATAACTTTAATTCCCAAGAAACACTACAGGCCGTAAAACGGATTGACAACTTTTCTGCTGTCACCGAGTTTTGGGTCAATAGTGGCTTATAATGGGACTCTGATTGTTTATGGACGTTTACTCGTACATTTGTGGAGCTATTAAAATTTAAGACTCCTGTAGTGAAAACATTTTGAGAGCCCAATTAGTCCTTCTTAAGTTCCAAACACAAGTGACAATCCTAAGGTCAAACTCGGTTACCTCAATCCATTAGAAGATTTTGGGCTCAGTTCAGTCGATGTTGACACCAGCAGTGCAACTGGAGCGAGATTCAAGAACATTTTTGAATTGTACATGACGTTTATACCACTTCCCAAGTTGCTTTTGTCCAAAGCTGCACGAGATTAGAATGCGTTTCCACTGCATGTCAAAAGAATGATTGTGTGACTGGGACATATAAAATAATGATTTACACGTCCTATACAAATCCTAATTTCCGTTGCAGGTACGGGTATTCTATCTTGGGATCCCGAGGAGAATCCGAGCTTTTTCACAGCCAACGTTGTGTGAGTATAACAAAATGTTAACAGTATCAAAACCCCATAATAGAATCAACATGCTTCTAATAAGTGGTTTTAGTTAAAACATGTTTCCACCAGTAACTGGCTACAATGTTTAAACATTCTGGAACAAAATTCTGTCCAGAAATTGAAAAATTGCGAAATAAAGGAACAATAAACATTAAATTGACAGAAAATTAATTTATCATCCCAAATAATCATTCGTTTTTTATGAAGAGGCGCTCCTTAAAATTGTCACCACTCTCTGAAGTGGAAACAATTTTTCTGACATTTCAGTGACATTGCTTCCAACACTTGCATACCACATCGAACAGGTATTCTAACAATTTGATGACCGAAATTATACAGGTTCAAACAGAGTAATCAGAATGTCTCTACAAAACACTGATTACACAAAAGTAATAAATGTTACAAATCTGTAGTTTTAAAACGAAATGTATTACAGCATAACATGAAGTCAGATACTCATATGTAAAATTGTTATAACTGCATAAACCAAACACATTAACTTCCAACGCATTAACCTCAACAAAAACAAAAGCACTGAAAAAATAAACACCAACACCCATATCATTCCCAAGTCAGAAACTGGGCTCTGGCACCTGACCTTTGTGAGCATAAGTGGAACACCTGGACCAAGGCCTCCTGCAAATAGCTGACACAGTGTTACAAAAATTGACAGGACAGTCACAAGAAAGACTCTGAGACTAGTGCACAAACACTGCACCAGTTTCCACAACCATTGCTCATCAGAATAAATACTATCAAGCTGCGTGGAGTAGTTCACAGACACAACTTTCATACAGGGCGCTTTGAAGAACCCTTGCTTTAAGTTAAGGCAGACATTTGATAAGAGAGGAGGAATGAACTATAAATAGGCCCTGTTTCTACAAATGAGACAAGGATCTCCAGAATTAGTTCTTTTGCACACACGACATGAACTTTACCCTGAAGTATAACTGACCACATTTTGGATGGAAGTGTAAGTTAGGACAAATGTAGGACCTCGTGGACAAGTATATTTAGCCAAATATCTTCAAAACTATATAGCATTTTAAATTGGTAAATGTATATACGTATTCTGAAAGTTGAAAGCCTGAAGAATTTTGACTTTGTGCCAATCTACCATCAATTGGGTCAAATGATAGTGTACTTTTATTAAATTTAGCAAAAAAGAAAGGTACATTCACAGGAAAAGTGGAATCAAGAAAATGGCCAAATTTTGTTCCATAAAACTGTTCAGCATAAAATATCAAAACTGCTGTTAAATTTTCCAAATTATAATTCCTTTTTGTTTTATGAAATTAAAAAAAAGGATTTTTGAGAACCGTGCATAAAGCATGGTATCTGAAAATTTCATAGGAATCCAATCAGCCATTTCAGAGAGATGATGTGTCTAAATTTAGTCAAATTTAGACACATTATTCTAAGGTCCTACATAAGGTTTAAGGTCATGTACTCCATTTCCAGACAATAATGAAATACAATGGTACTGTACAGGTTTTCAAAAACAATTGATGTCCTAATATCCCGCCTTTGTCCCTTTGTGATTCATTTTGTGGCACACCCAGGGAATACTCTAGAACCGGCTTTCCAAATGATCAAATGACTACCAAATACCAATAGGACACTAATGGGTATAGTGAAGGTATGCAACGGTGTCTTCTGTATTTTACCAGACTTGAACTAAAAAGGTCCTACTTTTGTTAAAATTGGAAATTGCATAGGTTAAAACAGAACTTTGCAAACAAATACCCCAGTTGCTTATCACAGAGAGTCCCTCCAGATTACATCAAACATTCCCTGTGACATTCCGGAGTCCTTTGTTTAACGAATAAGAAATTGCCTTTTCAGCCTGGTGCCCTACTGTTCCAGTGACGCTTGGAGTGGCACAGCAAAAGCACGAAGTGAAAGTAAGTAAATTTCACAAATCTATGAACACATCCAAGGATTTGTAATTTAATTCAACTTAAGGGTAAATTTTATGAAATGATAGTAATTGCAGATGCTGAAAAATAATTTCTATAATTTAAGGGTCCTGATCATGAATTAAAAATGGTATTTCAAATTATGAAAATAAAAGAAATATCGTTTTCATACTCAAAAAGTGGTTAAACAAATCCTTGTTGTATCTCAATTAGGAAAGAGGTTTAACTTAACTCTACATAAGATGATAAACATTCTTTACTTCTCAGATAGAGGCAGCAGCCTCACACCCAAATTAAAGTTAAATCTCAAAGCCCTTTTCAGACAAGCAATGTAAAATCGAAATGTTGGGTGACATGTCAGCTGACAATGAAATAGTACATGTGAATGACTCCGCATGTCATAAAACCTTGTAGGTGTTAGCGGACTAGCTGCGGAGAAGTTGAGCATACTCAACTTCGGACAATTTTTTGGATGAAACTGTGGAAAATGGAAGGAGAGAGTGGTCCATAGTCTAATCAAAAATCTCATTTGTGTTAATAATGTTACTCAGACCTTACATGCAAATTTGCAAAAATAACTAGGCCTAGCTATAGCCCTAAACAGGGAATGCTTGTTGCTTTTCAATCACTTCAACAGTGATAACAATGTTTGTAGGCCTACTAGTTAGTTAGCTGCCACTGCAGTCAACAAAAACTAAGCACTGTCCAGTAATACTGACTAACTTTGTGACTGATCACATTCCAACATGGTATGCTGTTAAGATGCAAGATGATTTTTTGCACATATTCAGTCAATATTTATTGCCTATCTGGTGTCAGCCGAGCTAACCCTCGTGTGAAAACAACAAAACAACAGCAAAGTTACACAGCTTTTCAGCTGATTTGCAGAGCAACTTTTCAGGCAAACATGTCGCTAATCTGAAACGGGCTTAATAAGAAACTCATCAGTTGAAACTGAAATATCAATTAACCAAAGAGTTATATATAAACCAAGCAACTAAAACCCCATGCCAAGCACAAGAGCTCCTCTCGAGGTTTGCAAAATAAAATTGAAATATTGATCATTGAACTAATAGATAAAATATCTCACTCATCTCATGAGATCCGAAATAGACTTTTTGGATAAAAATTGAACACAATAGGATTTTTCAAAAAACAAGCTTCATTCAGAAATGCAGAATCTGTGATTACAACATTAGGTTATTTATCAGTAAAGTAATTAAAAAAGCCAACCTCAAATTAGTTCAAAGTCACAACACGTCCACAAAAGGCACGATTCAATTGTAGAACAATTGAAAGAAAATTATATTTTGAATAAAATTTAAATCTGAAAATAACAAAGACATGATCCTGATTCTCAAGCATTTAATCTATAATTTTCAAATATGAACAAGATAGAATAGCACATCAAAAATAGAATTTTCGGTCACAATTAAATTAATTTTAACAAATTATCAACTGCAAAATGTGCAATGATTTTCGCAATATGAAATAAGTACTTTAACAATAGTTTCAGTCCATCAATTTTGAACATAAAAACAATGATTTCTCGTCTAAAACCTAACTTAATAAGAAACTTCTGTAGTGTCCAAAACAGAAAGTCCATCAACACATTTCTCCACAAGCAATGACGTAATTGACGAAATGCTGGGAGAATTTTGGTTTCATCACAATTACCACAATAAAACTCAGTACTATCTACCATACAACATATTTATAATTTTTACGCAAGAGCATGGGCGGCGCACCACAGGGGGCTGGGGGGCTATAGCCCCCCATTTTTTGCAGTGCTCCAGCGCCCATGGTCTATGGGCAGTGTACCACAGCGGGGCTGGGGGGGCTGTAGCACCCCACTTTTTCAGTGCTGCGCCGCCCATGAAGAGAAAACTGAACACTTTATTTCAAACAATAAATGTAGGCTGTCTGTGACCAGAATTTGTCTAGTTGTTACTGATATTGTAGTGGAATTACTTAATGTTTATAAATTAGAAATTGGCAAAATTCTAGTACCAACAAATGATCAAAAACTACTTTATTGGAGCAAGCTATTGCACTGATATACTTTTCCAGACAATGATTGTGAACTAAGATTACAAATTGTTTAAATCAAATGAACATAAGACAGTGTTCTAATTCTTTGAACATTTTCCACAGAATGCTAGTCTTATGCAGTTAAGATCCAATGGAGTCTTTTCCAATATTCTTCTTTCAAATCCATACTTGAAGTTGCTGTGTTACATGCTACCTGAAAAGTGGAAGAAAAATTGCTACACACCCAGGTTTAGAGAAGATGTCTCTTGTAATTTGATCATGCAATTTTCACCTTCCTTTCAGGAGAGTTCTCATTCATGGGTTCCCAGATATTAGCAGAAGTTGTTAAAGATCTCTTAGCCAATCAGGGAATGCATAAAGGAAAAAAGCTGCTACTAACAGGGTCTAGGTAAGTGATTTCATAAGCTTGCATTCAAATCACCACTATGGCTCTAATGATGTACCAATGAGTAGAAGTTACAGATATAAAGCAACAGGAATAAAACACACTATGCATCACAGTTATTCTTCACTTATTTACTACACAATATGTCTGACAAGTGAAATTCTGTTTTGCTAAATTTCTCAACAAAAATTACGATTAAGAACATTTTAACCCATTTGAAGCATGGTTTGCAGTGTGTGGATGTCGTATTAAAACATTTACTTGATTTGGAGAAAGGTAATCAGTCTTTGGAAAGTGTAAAAATGATCATTTTGAAAATGTGGGAAATATGTGAAGAATTACTGGATTGACATAAGGAGGGCTTCAAGAACATTAGTGCATTAGGAAACAGAGATCACGATAAAGTAAGACAAACCAAACCTTTGACAGACCTCATAGAGTTAAGTAATTTCCAAGAGGTGCGGAAAAGGCGCAGGCTCACACTCAAGATCAACAACCCCAATTATGTTTCAGTGCTGGTGGCCTGGGGGTGCTCTTGAATGTCGACAAAGTAGCAGCACAGGTCAAAAAGGTCGTTTCAACTATGGATGTCAGGGGCATAGCCGACTCCGGCTGGTTCATGGATAATAAGCAGTACCGTGATGGTGACTGTTCTGACGCCAGAACGTGCGCGCCCACAGAAGGCATTCAGAGAGGAATGCAGTACGTTCTTTCATTTTAGCTAAGTAATACCTGCCAGTCATATAATGAAATTAAGTCTCTTTTTCACAGCTGTTAATACTTTCAATAAGTTATGCTACAGACAGATGCAATGCAACTCACAAAAGATAACTTAAGCAGGTTAGAACAAATGTCCAAGGCTTAAAGGCACAAGGTTTACAGCAGAACTATGAAGTACGATCACTTTTCATACCTCCACATACCGGAGAGTGTATTTTGAGACAATGACAACAGTGAATGAGCTATGCACACCATGGCTCAACCTAGGTTTTCAGTGCGACAACCATGGAGACAAAAATTTAGATACTGTCATTCGATGTCCTCAACATGGATGACCACAGCTGCATTACCTTTTTGCCACATCAATTAACAGCCTCTTATAGTTTTAAGTCAAATTTGCATCAACAACATAACATTATGCTGTAACAGAGTCAACCTATTTTGCAGGCTGTGGAAAGCAAACATTCCAGAAGGGTGTAGAAAGCAGTATCCAAATGAAGAATGGAAGTGTTTCTTTGGCTACAGGCTATATCCATTTATTAAAGGTACAGTAACCAGTAATTAAAACTGCATGAGTAGCTTTGCCTGAGACTTGAATTATCCAGTCATCCGCCAACATTTCCAAGATCCGATAAAGGTGGTAACACTTTTAAATCCCAAAGTACTTTGGTTAAGAATTCAGCTTTGACAGTTAAAAGTGGCATAATCCCCTTTTAAAGGTGTCCTTCCAGTCAATGGGGACAAACTACATTAATCAGGCTCTTCCTCTTTATTTCCTTTACACTCAAAAGATGTAGCCTGCGAAAATGACATCACAGCACAGATACTTCACCTTTAAACCTCAAAGGAAATGTCCCCACAGCAACAACTAGGCCAACAATAAACAACTTCAAAGCTGTGACAAAAAGTTACAGAGCCTTAGACATCTTCTACTTAACATACGCCATGATATCTTGTGTTTCCCAGCTCCAGTTTTCATCGTACAGTTCCTGTTTGACGAGGCACAGATTGCAGCGGAGAATGTCGGAACCCCCCTCAAGAAAGAACAGTGGCAATACATTCATAACATGGGCAAGAGTATCAAACAGTCACTGCAGAATGTCTCGTAAGCACCTCTTTTATCCTGTTAAGACATGTCTTGCTCAGAGACAGCACCCCGTGCTCTGAGACACCTCACAAGATGTAACAGAAACACTAGCTCTAAGTCACCTCCTAAAACAGAGTTATCAGATGCACTTGGCTGGATTTTGTAAGATTCGATAAAATTAATGCCATGCTCCAAGAGTAAAGTCAGTATACTCAATATCTGTTACAATTACAATAATAATAGTATTCAATTATTTAAAGTGTGTAAGAAGGAAAACCACTCACTTTTGATATTTTTGTTTCTGGAATGCTCAAAAGCTCTGCCCACCTAAATGTGTCTCCACAGTTGGCTAGTTTCAAAGACATCAGTAATAACTTGCAGTCTGTCTATCCATACCATAGCAATGGCACACATTGAACCCTCCTTCACCATTGAGGTAGGAAGACAGTACCCTAGTTACCAAAAGTTCAGGCACTTAGAAGTGAGTAATTGTCCTTGAAGACAATTACCCATGCACTTGCTCAACATTAATTCATTTTTGGCACTTTTGCACCCTAGCTTTATACTACAACACACATAGCAAGATGTAAGTTAAACTTTATAACTCTTGAATTATAGTCTCATATTGAGTCGTTCACTCTTCAATTTCAGAGCTGTCTTTGCGTCTGCTTGTTTGTCACACACAACACTCACATTACCGTAAGTAACGGTTCAATTTCCTTTTACAAACTGTATCAGTTCAAAGCACTTAAGAAACACTATAAGCAAGAAAAGTGATTTTCTGGGATCAACTTCAGCATGGAATCAAACCTGGAGCCCCTGTGGTCGCAGCCAAATGCTCTGCTGGCATAGCGAAATAAAACTCGACAACTGGCAGAATATTTGGTATTGGTAAAGTCTTGATTTCACCATACAACAGCTAGAATTGGCCATGTGCAATAAAGCAATAAAAAACAGGTTTTGTTGTTTTATATATCTGGTAGCTAACAACTTCAAGAAGTCTATCTTATCTAACAGTAGTCCCAAAGATGTGTCTTTCGGCCATGAGCAGTTATGTCGAGAAACTAAATAGGGAGGGGCGTTACTCCAATATTAGAAACAAGGTCATTCAAAAGTCAAGGAGTTGAAAATCCAGTTGCTTATAAACTTGTAAAAACCACTAATGGGCCATTGGTATCTCTTATTTGAAACTATTGTGCTTAAATGTCAATGTCAATGTCTCAGAAAGTTACCAGAAACTGAACTAGCAAGGTAATAATTGTAATAATCTTGTCATTTTATTTCAATGATGAAAATGGTATTTTTCAGAGATTGGCACAAGATGACCATTAAGGGAGTGACCTTGACTGATGCACTCAAATGTTGGACCACGAGTGACCATGAGCCAAACAGCTACTATCCATCCACTCTGATACCAAGTATACGGTAAGCAACCAAGTGACCATGAGTGACTATTAGTGACTGACTGTGACCAATAGCACAAACAGTTACTATCCAACAGCCCCAATACCAAGTATACATACAGTGAAGTACAATGACCACAGACTATGACCATGAGTGACTATGAGTGACTGAGTGACTAATAGTACAAACAATTACTATTCAACAGTTCCAATACCAAGCATACATACAGTGAAGTACAATGACCACAGACTATGACCATGAGTGACTATTAGTGACTGACTGTGACCAAGCATACACACAGTGAAGTACAATGACCATAAGAGACTATGACTGAGCGACTCCGACTGACCACGAGCCTAACAGTTACTTAATTCTATGGACTCTGATACCAATCATACGATGAGCAAACAAGTGACTATGAGTGACCAAGTGTGACCACGAGTGACTAGTAGCCTAATAGTTACTAGTCATCAGTCCACTTGCCAAGTATATGGTAACAAAGTAACCATGAGCGACCATGAGTGATTGAGTGACCACGAGTCGAACTGTTGCATCAGCCATGATGTGAAATTTAAGGTGAGTTACCAAGTGACTATGAGTAAGTGTCAGTGACTGATTATGACCATGAGTGATCTTGAGATCAATAATTGCTATCCAGCAACCTGATACCAAGTATACACAGTGAATAACAAAGTAACCACGGGTGATTATGAATACCCATCACTCAACCTTGATACAAAGTCTATGGAGGATAACCAACTGACCATGGGTGACTGACGGTTATCCATCAGCCTTGGTAACAAGACTACTGAGACAAACCAAATGATCATGAGTGAAGGAGGGTGACCATGACTTTTAACAGTTTCTACTCATCAGTGGTAATACCAGACACAAGATGAGCCATTTGCTTCTATGGCAACACTACGCAAGTATTATGCTTAGTTACTGATACCTGGTCAGAGTTACCTCCACATGTAACACAGACAAAAAAGCATGACCTTATTTTACAATATCAGGCAACAAAAGCAATGCAAAGTGACCATTTCTATTTCATTGCTTCTGCTTGCCCTGCTAGTAAATCAACACTTTATCGAGTTATTTTTGTGTAGACTCACAAAATATCTCGACATGCTGTTTGGCAGTTCTTGGTGAGCCAACTTGTGGAAAAACCGGTCCTGCCACCTGGTGAATGTATGATGAGTTATTAAGTATACAAGAAATGCATGTCAGTCGTATTGGCCTAAAAATCTAAGAGAATAGTGTCATAATATTCGTTGACATCTGCCTAGAATCCATGCAATGTAAATGACAAGGAGTTGGAATTAATTTTGTACCAGAGGCAGAGGAAGTACTGGTATTAATGTTTCATTCTGTCTATTTCAGGTCAAATGAAAATAAGCTGCTTGGGGACGAAGCTGTACCCAGGGTGAAGAAAAATAAGAACAAGAAGAAAAAAGGAAGGAAATCAAAGAAAAAGAAGAAAGGTGAGCAAAATCAAAAGCTTTTTGCTCTACTTAAACCATAAACACCGGAAACTAAACTTAAATTCTGATATGAATTTTTTATTTGCCTTGACCCAATGGGTGATTTTAAATTCACTGGGTGGCGCTAGTGAGGCAATGTTCACCAATAGGCAAGTACGTGGCAAGTTTGGTATGATCACGCTGGTTCCTGTAGGATGTCGCCACCCATCACAAGTTCACCAACCATTATGATCTCTTGTGGGTAACTAGCCTTTTTGAACATGCCACAGGGCGATGAATTGACAACTTTGATACTAATCACATTTCTCAACTTATTCAGGTAACAAGAGGCGGCGCAAGGAAAGACGAGAAAGGAGGAGAAACAGGAAGAGAATCCGAAGTGAGAGACGGGGCACTAAAAACAGCCAATCAAATGAGTTGCCGCGGAGAGAACGTTCTGCGTTTATAGAGTATATTAATCCAGGTATAGAAGAACATCGACTACTGTATCACCCCACCTGCCGCCACCACCTGGCTGATACCTGTGAGTGGCCACAGTGTAACCAATCATGTCCCAAGTTGAGGAACCCCTTCAGCGGGGAAGAGATTGATTTTATTGATCTGCTCATGCAATTCGGTCTCGACATGTCAAGTATAGCCGAAGCCCTGGGAAAGGATCTGAAAACGCTTCAGACAATGGATCACGCCAAGCTTATCAAGTTATTGATGGAACAAGAATAAGACACCAAGAGTGGTGTTGTTAGGAGTGGCGCCATCTTTGGTAAATCCTGAGAAGCGCGCGATGAAACAGATCTGAGACCCTTGAGCAAGATCTACATTACCACAATTTGGACTCTATGCGTGAGCAAAAGCATTAAACCAAGTATACCTCAAGCGGGAGACCCCTTCTATGAGGTTGTAGCTGAATGAAATGGTTTCGACGACACGAATCTGCGAATAGAAGGTGCATTGAATGTTACCACATAAAGTGGGAAGAATGGCAGCACGACTGTAATGGTATTTTGGGAGACTAATGAAATGAATACTTTTCTATCTTGAATAATGATGAGAATGGCATTGATGAGGTATCAGGCACTTTTGTGCTGACGCCCCGCAGAGGAGGTGTAAATTCTGAGAGAAGAGACTCTCGTGGTCAATGCTGCACGATGCAGATGCTGGTGGATGCAGTAGGTGAGAAGATATTTAATAGAAATATGTCCTTCCGATAATTTAGAGAAATTGGAGAGTACACAGCAGAAACTTTATCAAAATTTGCCATTTGCATTTTCAATATTGAATTCATAAAAAATCGTGTTCAGGAAGAGCATAAACAAAACATTTTACTCACAACAAATAAAAGTGACATCGGTAAACGATATGCTTAGGCTACAACTTTGAATTCTATGAAAATGACCAATTTCGAAAAAATCAAACTGTTTTTCGAGACGACAAAAACCCATTGTGTGCACAAAAACTGTCAATATCTACATTGCTGAACAACTATGGAGTTCCAGCAAGCATAGCGTGTCTGTTATATTGCAGTAATCTGCACAGCATGAGCACCCATCTGCCAGTCCCACAGAATATTGGTAACAGCAGCCAACCATCAACCACATTTTGCCAAAACTGAGCTGTGATACCTTATCTAACAGTCCAGTTTCCAAACAACTGCACAGCATGACCTTGGAGTGCTGAGCCCAATTAAGAATTGTTAGTTGCCAACAACTAAGTTCTCAGCAGTTTGCCCTCAAGGTAACTGAGTACCAAATGCTACATATGTTTAAGTTTTATTGAAGTTGTGTTAAGGTAACATTGTGCACTCAGTTGGTTTAGTACAACAATCAGATGACACTGTCTTTTGATGTTACATGAAAGCAGTTTCTCTTTAGTGCAGAATTGAAACAAAGACATGCTTAAAGAAAAAGTCTTTGTGAAACAGATTTTGACAGTGCGCTCAACAGTATTCTTAAGTCTTTTACTTTATGGTATGTCTCATTTGCACGAAATGTATAGTGAGCATAAATTATAAAATTTGATTTTTAATATGTCTCTGTATCAAGGTTTTGGGAGCATTCTGAAAGTACAGTAAATCTCACCGATTCAGGATACTTTGGGAGACAATTATCGCAAGCTCTGTACTAGCTACCATTGCATTGTGCAAGTGTTTGGAAACTTGTTGGTTAGCACATCCACTAGAAAGTAACAAAATGCAAAAATTTATGTCAGAAGTTTGTGAGATTTTGCTGCGACAAGATATAAAAGTATGATGACCATAAATGCGTGAAAGTCTTCATACTGCATTGAATTTAGTGAAACTATTTCATTTTGACACGCAGCATCATTAGGAATGTGTTTAGTAACTCGGTGAAAACTGGTTTCTTAACTCAGGTGACAAACACTAGTCAATTCACGATACAGGATTGGAGCTTTGCTAATCAATTTTGAAAGAATACTTTAATATAAGGTTATGTAGGAACCTTGAAAAATGTCCAAACTTGCCTATGTTCAGAAAATGTTACCTGAGAAATGGCTGATTGGATTAGTATGAAACTCACATACCATGCTTTGTACACTCAACGGCTCTCCAAAATGCTGTTAGGTTTTGGAAACGTTCCTTCCCCTTTGTATGAGGGGATATGAACAACTATAACATAATTTTCATTAAAAAACTTGCAAACAAAAACGAAATGATACTTTAGAAAACTACAACAGCATTTTTGAGATTTCATATCAAACCTTTATATCAAATGAAATTTGGTCATTGATACCATTGTCTTGCTTTGAATGTACCTTTCTTTTTTGCTAAAATTTATGTAAAAGGTGTGGTTAGGCGACCAAAGGACACACTGATAAAAAGCTAAATATTAAAATCTACAAAACTTCTACTTTCAGAAATATTCCGAGTTCATATCTATAGTATTGTAAACATTTGGCTAAACGCACACACTTTTAATCAAAGTCCTACATAATCTTAACACACAGCGAAGCTGCAATCTCACAATGTAGGGAAAGAAAAGCCAAATATAATGTATGTATGTATGTTATGGAATACACTGATTGTAATGTATTTATTATATTATTATAAATATTAATTTATTGAGTGAGCTTTGGTGTACATAAATGCCATGAAAACAAGATTTTATTTTGACTGTATTTTGTGTAGATATTTTCTAGACATGGGGTCATTTAACCTAGTCATATCATAAATATTATTTTGAAAAATGAAAATAAATATTAATTTAATTTTCAACACATTTCTTTGTATTTGACCTTTGCTCCAAAGTAAGACCATTGTCAGCTAACACAATTAGTTCTGACAGGAAATTGCCCACATTCGGCTCAATGCCCATTTCCCAATTTTGAAAAAAATCATCACAACATGTTGTTGCATTCAGTTTTACACCCACCATTTGTTTTTTGGTGTCTTCATTTAAATGTACTGGGAGATAATTGGTATTTCATTTTCACACAATTATAAAAATTGTGATAATAAATCTAACAGAAATATCATATCTAATGCAATAGTATTTACCAGCACTGACATCCGAGAATTCGGGTTCTGAACTTTCCAGATTTGACACGTGATTGTATACAATACATGCAATGTAATAAAATAAACCGTAAAAGTGCCACGAGCAATCATATTACACCTGAAATAAAATCAGTTTCAATTACAAAAAAGAAAAAAATGTTAACAGAAGCAACAGTGCATACAAATCCAAACAACGTGGAAGTGAGAAAACAAAATAAATTTACTTTTGGACCAACTATCTAAAGTATAGCTCAACCTCAAAAAGGGAACCATATTTTCAGATGGCACAGCATGCTAAGAACAACTGAAAACATTGGAAAATTATGTTGGAATGTGAATTAATTATTTATGTCCACACACATTTAGGTAACCAGTCAACAAGTGCCACTCTTAATTTGGATCAGCGCTGTTGCCCCACGGAAAAACAGCACTAAGATCGAGAACAAAAGATCAAAGCCATTCAACATACCCTGCAGAAAAAAACCTATGGGAACCCAGATCTAAGACTGGTTCATCCGCTTCAAAGACAGGCAGTTAATTTCAGTCTGTGGCTCCAGCCTTAGCTAGGCGGAAACATCAATCGAATATGTGCTAAGAGAGGGCTTGATGTTAAAGTGGTTTTCAGCGTGGGGCAGCTGGTGACCTTTGACCCTAACCGGTGTTGCGTATGTTGGGCAGCTGTTGGTTTTTTCACCAGCACCAGAAGTAACAAAATGTGATTGACATCTCAGCAGACAGGGAGAGTAAAGGGAGAACTTGATTTGTGTAAAGCAAGACCTCTTGGATGTCAAGGTTGTATGCCACAGTAATCCAGTCTGAATAACTGCAGAGCAGAATAACACTCACACAAAGGGATGGCAGTGGTTCTTCATAGCTGTCAACCTCTGATAAAACAGTGATGAGCATCAGGTGCTGTGAGTGACTATTCACCTGTAAATACTGACCACAAAAACTATGCTAATGAGTTGGTGCCATTACGAAGAACTAATATCCCTTATTCGGGGGGGGNGGGGGGGGGGGGGGTCACAAATAGGTCGGTTGAGATTCAGGCCTTTATCCAGGATTTTGAAAATAGGGTGTCCAAAATGGGGTTCCCAATATTCCAGGGCATCCATGATTCCGACGGGTAACCCCCACCTCCAGCAATCCCCCCAAACACACAGATTTTTTTACAAAAAAATGCACAGACCAAGCTGCTTTTACATCTAAGTTTACAAAACAGCCTACTGTAGTGAGCAGTTTACTAAAAAAATGTAGACCAAGACTTTTACAATGCTATCAACCAAGTGTCAGCATAGCAACATTTTATATACTTTGTATATACATTGTATATTTCTTCCTGTTTTGAAAAAGAGCCCCCACTGTGAGCCTTCAGAGGCTTCCTAGTATTCATTACAATGTGTGAGTCCAAACTTGAAAGGTTCCTATTGCCCAGTGGGCGGCCAAATGATACATTGGGCGTCCTTGCCAGGGCGTCCAGATTAGTGCTAGGGCGTCCATTTGGATGCCCAGGACGTACGCTGCATAAAGGCCTGTTGAGATTCCCACTCATTTTTATTCTTGCCGATTATGCTAATTTCCCAAGCAGCACAACTAGTCAAAAATATAATTGAGTAGCCTCCAGGGTTTTGGATGAACAGTAAATATAAATTCTAACACAGCACTACCTAAAGACTCCCCAGTGAACCATACCTCTTAAAGCGTTCGTACAATGGATTTTTGCAATTTTTGAAGTTTTAGACCATGTGTAATACTTCTATGACAAAATCTAACTAAATAAGCACTTATTTTGCAAACAATTGGGGAACTTTGTATTTTAAAGAAAAATTAATGATTTTTTTGGTTTCCCACCATGTGATGTCATCAGTGGAAGACACTGAAAAGTTGACAGTTCAGTATAGATGCAATGGCAGATTGTAGTGATTTTGAAAGTTGCGAAAACTCAATGAGTGAGCTTGACGAAAATAATGAAGATCAGTATGGAGATGGAGGGCGAAGACGATACACAGGCCATAGGTGAAACAGCTAATGCCATATCGGAAGAGTAAATTTATAGACGCTGAGGTTGGACAGTAGTGAAATATATCAAATAAACACAGAAAAATCAGGAACCGCAACTGGGAATCGAACCACAGGTCTCTAGATTGCCGGTCTAGTGCTCTCACCACTGAGCTACTGAGGACCCGATATCTGGTAAGTTGCTGATTGTACATATAATTGTCTAAATCCCGTGTGAAAAATGCGAAACGCCGCTCATGTGATGTGTAACTTAACGGTTGGCTGTAAATAGCAATCGCACAGATATCGGGTCCTCAGTAGCTCAGTGGTGAGAGCACTAGACCGGCAATCTAGAGACCTGTGGTTCGATTCCCAGTTGGGGTTCCTGATTTTTCTGTGTTTATTTGATACATATCGGAAGACTTAGCGTGCTTAAGGCCGTACGAACTCTCCGGCACCGGCGTCTCCAGCAAGGAAGCCGAGTCGGAGCCTACTCAGTCTGCAGACTGATTTCACAGTGGCAATTAAAGAATTTTATTGAATGACAATTTAATTTTCTAACCTCTTTAATGTCAAGTAGTATGTGCATCCAACTAAATCTAAACAAAGTTTTTACCCTGACTGTCAAAGCCCAGTCGCGAATAGCAAACACTGATTAAATTTCTTTGAAAGCAGAGTAACTTTGAGAGAAAGATTATGCTAACTGGATTTCGATACTCGTTTTTGACTTGTCTATATGAAAGCTTTGTACTGTTGTGATTCGATTATTTCGGTCAAGTGTCCGACTCCAGCCTTTGTGCTGGCTGCGGTCGTGATCTCAAACTATGACCGCATTTTCTACTATTGGGCACTGACATATATGTGGATAACACGCATTACCATAAAATCTTGAACAAGAATAGACTGACTAATGCAAACTTAGGCCTATTGCAATCACATTCATTATCTCAGTCACAATTTGATGGTGAGGCTCTTACTCAATACGTGCCTGACAACTACATTCCCAGCAATGACAAAACACCATACACTTTTTCACTTCAAAGACATTTGCACGCTGGGGAAACCTTCATCAAATCTCCGTTTACATGACGGATCAAAGCCCGATTCTTCAAAATGGCCTGAGCACAGCGTGTCTCCTGAACTGATCACATGCCCCACTGTATACTGCCATATCAGTGTCCGACGCACGTACTTGTGCCATTTCTGGGCAATCTTAGGGTTACTTGGAAATGCAAAAACTGAAATCTTATCTGACCGATTGCTATTACAGCATCCTCCGCACATGAGCTTTTCATAACACTCAGTCGAACTCACTAGTTTTCGAGACCACTATGGCTTGCAGCCGGTGTAGAACAACACATCCACTGATGACGTCACACAAATTTTATTATTTTAATTCTTGTGTTTATTTCTTGATTGAAGGTACGTACACAAATTGAAGAGGAAATGCTTAAAACATCAAACCAAAATTGTTGGTAACCAAATCCAAGCAATTATGACCATGGTGCGAAGGGTTTAAATTAAAATCCAGGATAAGGAGAAAAAGCAGCTTTTCACAAGAACATGATACAGATAAAAATTGATCAAATTCACCATAACTATTTCAAAATGAATTACAAAAACATGACCCGGGAAACGCCTTACTTTCTCTGCTATATCACGCTGCTACTCTGTTTCTCTAATAACTTGCTGCACGCCACGTCTATTATTTCTAAAAACCCAAAAAGAAGAGTGCCACATTCACAAACACCTCGTTGACACGCCAGCTTAAGTGCTAGAAGTGTTTCCACTAACACGTAAGGTAGCAGCAAAAATGCCAGTAATGCGAACGGTAACAAGGGTCACGTTTGCTGACACTTTGCTTGAGATTTGAGTCACTCCAAAACTACTGACACTTTCCCTAGCATTTTTGTTGCCAGACCGCTTACTTCAAAGGACGCGCAAGCACAGGGTAGGAGGTCATTGTTCTATCGTCATATCAGTCAATTCATGGCATAGAGTGAGCATGTTATACCATCAGTTATCGTAATGGCACATCTAAATATTTGAAACTACTTATATTCTAGTTACATGTATATAGTTCTATACTACTTTCATCTGTCTACAACCGAGATATAATGCTTCGGGAATTCTGGGTTAGTCATTATTTTCCTTGTATGTTCTGTGTACTCTTCAATAAATATATCACCTTGACAAACTTACAAGCAACTTCCGTGTTGAGGAAATAATCTAAATGCTGACAAAATTACCCTCAGTGGACAGCTTGTCTGTCTGGCTAGAATGCTAACATTTTCGCCAGCATTCAACTTGCGAAACTGTTAGCGTTTCTGCCAGTCATATGAAAGGTTGTCGATTGTTTTGTTTCCAGAATTTTACAATTTTATGTATTTTCAGTATGAATTATTTTTCATAATTAAAAACCAAAGACATTACAACTATATGGTATCTATTATTGAAAAACAAGAATTCTGTTCGAAACCTCAAATTGTGAGTAAGAAATTAGACTCAGCGAATTCCGTCCAGAAAATGAGGGTCTCTAGCAGAGAAGCCAGGGAAAGCAGGAAATGAGTTTACCTGCAGAAACGGAAGCATCGTGCTCAAGCATGCGACTGCACTTAAGAAACAAACAGTTAAGCACTGACTGGCTGGTTGAAAGATGACTGTACCAAGCACATCAAACTTATCACATGACTATGAATGCCATGAAGGCTAATATGCAATGAAACAAAGCACTTTGCAGAAGAAAACAGTCGCTGAAGGACATACAAGATTACAAAGCCATATTCCACCGTAAGGACGATCATAAATGAGGAACTCCAAAGTTCCCAAAATCACAATATTTTTTAGACACATTCATTGTCAAAACTAATGCAACCTAAGGACATAGGTTCAATGGTGCAAATTCTACCTGGAAAGCACTTCAGTTTTCGCCTATTGCATAGGCCTTATTTGCCAGGATAAAGAACTTGCTTGAACGGACTTAGGAATTAAACCCATGATCACACAAATCCTAGCTGTTTGATTCCTAAGACAGGAAAGGAAAGTTTCACGCTAGCAAATGAAGCGTGCGTAATACCAAAAAACCATACTTAGTTCTGATATGTCCCACGACTCACTCCGAGACCTGCGTTCACTGAATAATTTCAGCAAGTCATTTTTTTTTCACAAAAACCTGCACAAACGTACATAAGCAAAGGTGAGCAAAGTTTGATATGCTATGATTCATCAAGCAATGCAGCTACCTGTAAAACATGCACTGGGAAGTGCTCAAAAAGTCTGCAGAGTTTGGTTTAGGCTCTCAAATTGCAACGTACTGACAATGATTACCATCATGGTGGTATAAAATACTGCAGTACTTGGCACAACTAATACGACGTGCAGGTTACATTAGCACTTATGCCTCTTGCATATAACAAATTACTTTATCCCACTTAGCTCTGATTCTTATCATTCTGGAGCCCAATGGTTGTTATTGCTTCCCTATCCGTACCTTGATGGCAGCATGTAATAAGGCTTGCAAGAGCATGCAGTTCAAAACTTGCCTCCTGACATCTAAGTACTAGTTGAACTATCATTTTAGTGAAGTGTTGCATGGTTATGGCTTGTCTGCAGGCAGTCAAGTCTAATGCTCCTGGGCGCAATATGTCACAGTGTTTGCTCCAAAATTCTGTACATCAAACACTATTCTGAAGGTAACAGAAACTTTTGGTGAAAATCTGCTATTCTTAAAGACAATTTTTGATCACCAATTGGCAACATGCTAGATTGTGACCATTTCCATGTTTGCCGTCATCAACGGAAATAAAAAGAGAATGTTTCAACCACTGGCACAAGTGCTACTGGCCCTTCCACACCTGAAACTTGTTAGAACAGAGTAAAGCAAAAAAAAAACATCAAGTCTTGCATCATTTTTGCTCACATCAGGTGGATCTTCTTGTTTGAAAAAGTGAGCAACCAAAGACAATTACTAAACCACCGACTCGATTTAAAAAAACAGACCAAAACCAATTATGATTTTAGGCCTAATAGATGAAATACTGTAACTTACAATGCTTTCTAGACAAAACTTTCATCATTGGGTACAACTGTGCTCCCAACAGATTACTACACCACAAAGTTCACATTCAGAAGGCTGCAGAAATGTTAACAAGTTTACAGACTGGACTGAGCAAACAGAACACAGGTGATATATCTGGACACAAGTTAAGGAATCCTCCAAACTGAATATCAAGTGTCTCACCTTGCGAAGGGAGACTAGACCCAGTCTTTGGGGTTTTTGAGCACATCTACCAGTTTAAACTCTGGTGAGCCAGGTGCAGGTTGATGCATGTAGTCCCATCTCTGAAACAAAATATGATGCAAATAGGATCGAGTCTGGCATAATTTCGACATGTTTCGCACTAACAAAGACCAATATATGGCGAAAGTATGAACAATCATAGCAATGAAGCAATGAAGGTCTGTGAAAAATATGGCTGTCAATTTTAGCAATTGCACAAAACTGGAGATTTTTTCTGTAGCCAGACTGAAACAAAACAAAGATATGTTGCACACTGATACATGTAGTACATAATGTGTTAAAGTCATTCGCCCTGTTCTTGGCCCACTTAAAAAAATCTCAAAAACAGAAAAGACAGTGCAAGTCATGTCAAAATGATCTCCCTTATATAGTTTACCATACAGTGGTAGTTGACCCATCCCCGTTTCCCCTGCCACGCTCAATACACGCTCATTCAGGCATGCCAGTGCTTATGCATATCACATCCCTCATAATAGACACAATTAACATGTGTACAGCTTCGTCCCAGCCATTACTTGGCAATGGAATGTACTGACCAAAACGTTACAGCACTGTCTGCTTAGGCATTTAAGAAGAAGTTGTTTATAATGTCACAACACCACTTCATTTGAGTTTGGACTGTTTTATCCTGTACTAAACAGCACTCATCTATTAATACCAGCACTTGTAGCAGACTGGACATTTGCCGTCACAGTCTTCAACTACAAGAAGTTTGACGTATCAGACAAAGAACTTCACTTCAGCTTGAGGACTTCACCTCAATATAAAACAAAACAAAATCACAGTCTACCAAATGGCACCAGCAAACAATACTCACAGCATATTTAGGAAGAGACATTAATATACTTTCAATTCTTGAGCCAGGTGTGGCTAGCCCAAATTTTGTGCCTCGGTCGTAAACGAGATTGAACTCCACATAACGACCACGTCTCAATAGTTGCCATTCTCTGTAAGCATAATAAGGAACTAAGTAAATACCAAAATAGTGTAATAAGTCTCAAGAGTTTACGAACTGACAACCGCAAGAAGTTTGGGGAGTTCCAGTAAAACCTCCAACTTTATATTTATTCACTTTAAAAGGGGAAGAAAAATTCCACGACCACACCTTTAAATTCCACATATGATCTTGTAAGGCCCAGACCCAGACTAGCAGACACCCGTAGCACACATCCCAGACCGGCCCGCACCCCTAAACTACATAGTTATATTCACTAAAAATGCTTCATACGCATTGATTAAACTCCAGTCCTGGGTAACATATTCCATGGCCGCACTTATCGTCAGCAGCTGGAATTTAGACAAATTGTTTCCATCCCTTGATATCCGGGCTTATCAACATTTGTTTTTGAAAAAATGAAATTCAGATGTGGTTACTGTTCTTCATCTGAGTAACAAACAATGTGGCAAAAATGTACTTCATCATATCCAAGCTTTCAAAAAGACTAACATCAAAACTGTTCAACACCAATCACAAACTCCACCTAGTGTTTGACCATTGAACCAGTCATTTCTATCTGAATGACAATGTTAATGCAGGCTGTGCACATAGTTTCCCAATTTTCCTAGAGATGGCCTTCTCAATCTCCTAGTGCCTAGTTATATATTTTAGGGCGTTGTCTCGGGGATAAGTCATAATTTAAGGAAACCCCCTTTCGGTGGTATTATTTCCATTGGTTGTGTAAGTTGAGATGCTGTCTGTGCCAATCAGTTTTCCAGGTTTTCTTGGATTATTTAAACGTCCGAACAAGCACCAGTTGGCTTTATTCTCTCCTGGATTGTCATATGTATCGTGTGTTGATTACCGGACTGTATTTTTGAGGCTAACGCTGTAAGTATACATTTATTTATCGTTCAACGTTAGATACCGATTTTTGGATAGCTGTGCATTTGTAGTTTGTGTTTTTGTCAGCGTTGCTGTAGATTGGACTATTATTGTGCAGACAACCTAGACATGCTGTTACGTTGCAACCATTGTGCTTTTTGGTAGTCAATTATTATGTTTACGGATTTCTTGTAGTATGCATATTTCTGTTTTGTCAACTAGTTTTGCGGAGTGCTACAGTTGTCTATACCAGTTGTTCTGTCTAGGAACTTTAGTGTTTTTTTTCCGCCATGTTTTTCCCGAGTTTGTATTTCCTCAGGTGCGGTTTCCGTTAGACATTAATTAAACATTACGTAGAAGGTGTAACGATATCCTCGTGGTTGATTAATGCTAATGATATAGTTTAAACTTAGTAACTAAGACTGTTTTTGTAACGTTTCAGATAACCGATACGATATGAACACCGATGCAATGCAATGTATAAACGATGAACGTAATAAAGTATATCGAGTTGTAGACGCCTCTTTCTCTATTGCATCAACGTTTGAGCAGCAATAGACAACCTTTGTATTCCCAATTGTTGAGTTCTGTATATTGATTTATACTAAGTGCAGTCAATTTCCCTCCCCAAGAAACACGAGCATGTTTTCATTATGGTAATTTTTCACTTATTTTGCACAAAAATAATTGCCAAAATTTTGTAATTTTCCATTTTTCAAAGGCTGTTTAGCTTACAACACACAACGAAAATTTTACCAAGTACTGTGACATCTGCACACTAAAACTCAAACTAGTAAAAGCTCAAAATGTTCTTATTTTTTGGAAAATGAAATTTCGCTTTTGTGCCACATTGTGTGCTAAATAGATGAAAAATTACGGTAACAATGTTCTTTTCAACGCACGTCTTTCATCACCAGCTAATTCCTCATTTTCATGAGTCACAACTCAATTTGAATGCTATCTTTTTTCAAAGAGAATGCATATAATTCCATTTGTGATGTATAAACACATATTTAAGTGCATTAATGAGAAATGTACGGTCACTTTAATGAGAACGCCCGCATGGACTGTGAAGGAGGTAGATTGCTTGCCTTGCCTACAAGATTGCTTGAGTAACAGAAGAGTCAAACCCAATATCATTGCTTTTTGCAAATCCAACTTGACTAGCAGTCCCAGAATATCTACAGAACATGATGACACTTTGGTGACAACATCATAGAAATACCTACTTTTCAGCGGCCGAGTATGTTTCATTCCTGTGTTTCTTAGTTATTGGTACATAGGCAGGAATTACTCCATGAGCGCATGTCTACAAAGAAATACAGAGAGACAATAAGTCTAGAGACAATAAGAGTACTAATAACCCGACGATCGTCGCACAAATGAAGAAGTTCATGTTAAATCAACGTTTCGTCTATTCGTTAGACATCATCAGGATATAAACATAGGACAACAAGTGCCAACATACAGCTCAGGTGATATCCATGAAGTGAAGTGAGATATACAGAATAGTCAGTAGCTGGTCATCACCATAGTTGCAGGGTCACTGAGCTCTGCATGTTGTTCAGAGAATCAGTAGCATGCTGGTTCTGAATGGCCAATGACTCTTTAGTTAATCCTTATTAGTTTCACTGCAGATAACACTAACTGAATTGGCTTGGTGATTGTTGCTAACACAATGCCTATATATGTTGCTTTTCTCTGAGGTGTGATGTTCTTACAACCTGTCACAGAGGCGTCTCTGTGTGAGTCCGATATAGAATTCCTTACAGTCATCACATTCAACCTTATAAACAACATTGCTCTTGTTCAATAAAGGGATGGGTGACTTCAGTTTACATAGCATATTGGAAAGTTTCTAAAGAGGTTTGAAAACAACTATCAGTTCAACAGCTGGGTCTAAGCAATGAATAAGGCCACAGAGATAATTGACGTTTCAATTATATACTACTAGGCCCGCTGTAACCAAGAGAAAAGAAAAATTTCTTTTTCTCGGGTTCACTTTTTTCAGTGCTAGGCCGCACATGGTCTATAGGCGGTGCACCACAGGGGGGCTGAGGAGGCTTTAGCCCCCCCCCCACTTTTTTCAGTGCTGCGCCGCCCATGATCATTCGCTGTTCTATGCTAGTGTAATGATTTCTGAACAATTTTCAGACTCCAACCTTAAACCAATGCCCGTTACCATCAAATCATACCCCGGATGCGCGCATGGCCTGTTACCATCAAATCATACCCCGGGTGCATGCATGGCCTGTTACCATCAAATCATACCTCAATAAATTTAAATGCTTCTTCTTGACTAGGCTCGTCCAGGTCATCAAAAAATATTCCCCCAATACCACGCCGCTCACCTGTAATTGCCAATTTAATTAATGAGACATTCAATGACTAATCAATTAACCACAAATTAATAAGAATGTACAGTAAATACCCTTGGCTCTTTCAGAATCATCCAATTATTCCTAACAGCGTTTTAGAAAGCAGTGCACAAAGCATAGCACCTGAAAGTTTCATATGAATTTAATAGGCCATTTCTGAGATATAATGCACACAAATTTGCAAAATTTTGCCTTTTTGTAGGGTCCTACAGTCATAATTCGCACACTCATTGAATGACAAGTATTTATAATGCCCCGGCTTGTGTAGACTCAGATTAGTTGTGTACTATGTATAATACAAGCTGGATGGCTCTCTTAAGAGCACTATTTGAAGTCCCTTTAAACACTACAATGAATAACATATTGAAAAACATGTCAAATCACGTAAATGAACTGATGTAATCCAGTCTTAAATTTCATAGGACAATATGGATCAAGTTGATGAAGATGATGCATGATTTCTTTTAACCACAAATTTCCCAACATAGTAATAGTAATTTATCAGTATGACGACCATGAAGAATTAAAAAAAAACATCATTGTAGAACCCCACTAAGATAAAACTTCATCCACTTCACATGCTAACAGAATGTGGCTCTAAATGTTTGTACAACAAAACCGCAATTATGAATTAGTCATGGCCCAACTTATTTCAATGGCTGCACTCACCTCTGTGCTTGACAAAGAAGTAATCGTCACACCACGTCTTGAACCGTTGGTAATAGTCAGGGTTATGTTGGTCGCAGCAGTCCTTCCAAACTTGGTGAAAGTTTTTGGCATCCTGAACAGTTAAAATGCCTATTTACATTACAAGCAATTTCTTCAAAACCACAAGACTAGGTAATCGAGTCTTCACAACAAAAACAAACAATTACATAGCGTGGGAATTTACATGAAGTGTGCCATGCTACTAGATGATTTTTTGAATATCAAGTAAAGTTTGGGTGGACTCAGGAGTTTTTCTGGGTTCATCTTTTAGCAGGTAAGGTTTGAATAATCACAAAAGCTTACTCTTTCTTTCAGAAGGGCAAGTACCAGGTTTTCTATTTCTTGAGTAACATCACGGATGTTGACATGTTATCAAGGACAACATGTTTCAAGGTATTCTCACCATGATTTGTCACAGAGTGACCAAGTTATTCATGTCGCCCTAAGATATGAACAAAACTTGATTTTTTCCGTTACCTTGAAAACTATGTTAAAGTGGCACCTGGAGATGCAAAATATAAATGAAATCTAAAGCTTCCTTCTTGAGATATCGCACCAACATCAAAACTTGATTTTTCTCCCAGTGACCTTGAAAATCATGTCAAAATCTACTGGAGATTGGACATGCCTCACCTACAATTAGGTACAGAATATGAACAAAATCTAAAGCTTACTTCTTGAGCTTTAGAATAAAAAATAGTGTGTGATTTATGGACGTACACACAGATGATTGTGAATATCATGTCTCCCACTTGGTGTTGACAAGCAGTAACGCACACCAAGGTATGAGGTAGAGATAAACTCTGCAATTTGGGACAATCTCTAGAATTTGGGACAATCTCTAGAATTTGGGACAGGGAAATTCACTCAAAAATTTAGTTTTCTTTATTCTGGAATTTGGGACAAGGGCAAATGTTGGCATTCATTATATTTCTCAAATTTCGGACAATGTGACTTCAGTCTATACAGTGCGTAACTTTGTTGTCTTTCCAATCATTTTTCAATTTGGGATGACCAATACTGCGTATTTCTAGAATTTCGGACAAGCTCTGACCTTGAGCAAAATAATTATTTTCTCACTATAACTGAAAAAATGTTTTGCATAGTCATCAAGTGCAACGTGACCTATTATTGTTGTTTTAACAACCCATAACCTCAGTATTCTGAACCTCACTCCTCCATCACTATACCTGCTCGTCCAGCACATAGGGGGTCAGGTCGCAGCCCCCACCGAACCACCACTGTTTTTTGCCAGAACCTTCATCCACTTCGAAGTAGCGGTAGTTGAAGTGCATTGTGGGTATCTTCGGACTGCGCTGTCAATAGAAGCATATTTTTCAAAGAAGCTCACTGAAGGTTGTAGCAAACATTTAATTAAATTGGAGAATAAGCAAAACTTTGAAGAAAATCGAAGTAAATAATTGTCCCAGCAAGAACTTTTACCACAAAAAAAACCAAAATTACAAACAAGCAAATGAAAATCTCAGGCACCAAAATAAAACACCACAAAATTCAGGTAACTAGCAAACTAGTTATGACTTCGAGTCGAAACAAATCAAACTCCAAAACGGGCTAAGACAATAATCAAAAATGAGTTAACTGCAATAAATAATTACACAGATATAGTCTAGATTAAATTTTGTTGCATAATTTATTCATTTCAAGAATTCAAAATTTCTTTGGATAATTCTTTAGTTTTATTTGTCACTGTCATGTACATAAAATTATATTTCTCTCTGATCCCCCTCAAAGCCAGTGTTCATTCATTCGTGAGGCTACCTATAATAAATAAATCTTAAATAATAAAATTAAAATCCTCACTCATCTGTCCAACTTGAAAGTAAAACACAGTTTCTTATTGCTAAAACGAGATAGACACTGGTCAAGCAATGATGGCAGCTCACCGGATGTACGACGCAGCTTATTCCGGTAGCAAAGAATGGCAGTTTGGCTCCTTCCTTGAGTTTCTTTCCGCTGCAAATAGCACAGAATAGAACACCACTGCAGTCAATCTCTCTGACTCACTGAGTAAGGAATACTGTATAATTATGTCTTTATGTAGCAGTAAAAATTCCTCAATTTAGGAAATTCTCTTCAATTTGAATGGGAAACGTAAGTGGCAAATGGAACTGTAATGTTCACAATTTCTGATTTAGAGTCACTAAACTTCTAATGACAGTAGTTCCATAATTTCAAACACATATTGTTACTAAATCTAAAATCACAAACACAACCCCAACTTTAAAAAAGTAAAGCGTTCAGTCTTTCTGAGCTTTGGAAGAACATAACTGAAGACTCAACTCAATAAACAAACATAACTGAAGACTCAACTCAATAAACAAACATAACTGAAGACTGAACTCAATAAACAAAAAACAATATGACTGTTGACTGTTAGCCAACTGGAAAATAACTGGTTCCGTACTCACAATACGTTGTAACTAGCTAGAACTTAGCAACTTAAAAGTGGCTATAAACACGACTTCGGCCATCTAAAACAACTTACATTTGATTTAGATCATTTACCAGTATAAAATTGTTACCAACGTGCTCCTAATTCACAGGAAGAATGATTTCCATGCTTGTGAAGAACTGAAGGTTTGGTAGTGCTTGAGATTGCGTGTACAATTGAAAATGATACATCATGACAAGCTAACGTATCGAGTCTGATCTCCAGCAAAAACCAACTCTCAGTTCTGCCCAAAGACAGCAATCTGGGTTAGGAACAAGTTATGGCCAGTTTCATAATGGTAAGTTCTCTAAATCAAAAGTCAAGTTTTAATGTTACCATGCTCACCTAGATCATACTCGGACATCAACATAACATCAACATAACATAACATCAACATAACATAACATCAACATAACATAACATCAACATAACATAACATAACACAACAAAACATAACACAACATAACATGGCATGACATAAAATTTGGTTGTGTCTTGTGATCACAAACTTGAAGACATACACAGAAAATAAATTACCATAAAATCTCAGCTACTTAAGACACAAAATGGAAGACAAGCGAGATTTCATTTTCGTGTTTCATCATAGGATACAAGTAGTACCACAATAAAGCCCAATGCAGCGTCATCTTTAAAAATCATAATATTGCTCTGATTCATGTTATGGGGTGAAACTTTGTTTTTGTTGTTTTAATACTGAGCATTGACAATGACTAATTATACAGCATAAAGTCACAACATAAATACATAGACTGAACAGAGTTCACTGATTCCTTGAACAGGAACATTCATCGCCGCTTGAATGTTAATAATCCTAGTTTGCAATTTCACCTTGACCTCATTAGCACTTTGTGGAACTTTAATGCTACTATGAAATAACATTTTGGCAACTCATGGACATTCACGACAATGTTAGAGCCTTTGGAAAACTGGTAAGGGCATTTTGGGCAATATTTTTTTGAAGTTAGTGAGATTTTACTGCAAACTTAACAACTAATGATGGCAGAGAGTAAAATCAGTAGGTAGAAATAATTCTAGCTTTGTGCCTCTAAATTCCAGCTCCTATCCTCTAAACCCCAGGGGACCAGATTCCTTACCCACACTTAAATATGGGGGACGAATCTGGTCCCCAAGACTGGTATGCAGCATATTCGCTGCGTGCATAGCGTTTAGGGGCACGACTCTGTGAGGATCTGTGCTTCTAAGTTTGGTGTCTGCTGGTCCAAAGCTGCGGTTTGCAGGATCGCAGCTGGATTTTAGAGGTGCTGTCGTGAAATTGTTCTTGTAAAACTTAATTCACACAACAGGAAGGTGTCTCACGGTGGTTTTAGAACAAGACACAGCCTCAGTGGTGTACCCCAGGTTATTGGTGGCCCGCACAGAAAACAACAGTACCGCCCAGAGTGGTTGCCCCCTCCCCAAATACAATACTGCAAATCTTGCACAGAACAAAATGAGGACTCACGGTTCTGGTCACTCTTAGACATCTTACAATTGAGAGTGGTAATTCATCTAATTAAAATAAACTGGAAAATTTCAGAAAAAAAAAACAAATGAGGGATGAAGTCCATGATGAAACTTGTGTGAACTAACTGTTCTTAGGTATTCTTCATCGAGTACAGCTCATACAACTTATAATGGCTCCATAATTTTTGTATCCAATCCTCTATGGAAGTGTAAACAAAAACCCTGCTGGCAACGCAAGAAGCATGTTAACGACGATTTGAGAATTACTGAACACACAATTATCATTTAAGCGTATTCGTTGGCTGCCACCCTACTGGTCTTATTCATTCATTAACAACTAACAACCCAGACCATGCACAAAATAACATGAGGTTTACTTACGCAGCCTGGAACCTGAAATTGACAGCAAGAATAGTTGGAAGCCAGACGACATGGCAACCAATGGCAGAAAATTAATGACTACAAGAAGCATAAGCTAGACTGACACACATAGTATACTCCCATTTTGATCATGAACTTTAATCAGACTGATGATAAATGATAGTCAGTCATGGAAAACCTTTTTTGACCATTCATCATAGTTCAGTGACAAGAAATCCATTAAATCATTAAGATTGATAGTAAACCTTGTAAGAAAAATTAAACAAACCATTAAAATGAATTTATATCATATCGTACCATTCATAACAATTCATAGAAATGGTTGCTATGAATGCAAATAAAACTTTTACTCTCAATTATGGTCAACCAAAATTTCTTATTATTTATCAAACGTTCTCACTGACCAATGGGTCAAACTAAAGCGTCAAATTAAAGGGTCAAACTAAAGGGTCAAACTAAAGGGACAAAACTAAAGGGAAAATATTAAGTGACCAGAATTTAAGCGACAATATCTCAGGTCTGTGGTCACACAAAATTCTCCCCACCCAACTTGTGCCCGGGTAGAATTTCAGCCAATGCTAAAGTTTCAAATGAACTAGTTTTGGTTAATATCTTTTGATTCATATACACAGGAGTTAACAACTACTACTTACCGTGAACGCATCTGAGCGACAGCACTAGGAGGAAGTTCTCCCATCACCACAGAAATGTTAACACCAGCCTTCTCAAAGACAGCGCCATCTGCCAGGATACATGTGATACCACCACCACCCTGGAATAGCAAATAATGAGTGGTGAGTTGGCTTAATGTTGTGACGTAAACTAACAGTATGTCAACTAGTTTAAAAACTTCAGTTTGCATTTCATATTCAGCCAGAAAATAGACTTCAGTTGGTAGGTCATAAAATTGTCGAATACAGCTGCTAAAACATTTCCATGTGCCTCATAGTGTGTAACATTGAGGTGAATGATCATTTGTTGTTGATCCTTCTTCTCGAGTTGGGACAGCCAATATTGCATACATCTTTGATCCTTCTTCTCGAATTGGGACAGCCAATATTGCATACATCTTTGATCCTTCTTCTCGAGTTGGGACAGCCAATATTGCATACATCTAAGATATCATACAAGCTCGGACCTTGAGCAAAAAGTTAATTAAACTGGAGAATTTTCACTGTAATAGCTAAAATATGAAGCAAGAAAAATAGATCTACATACGGCAAAATGTCACCAACTTAGGAAACAAAACTGGAGTTTTTAATGCAGTTTCCAGGAAACATCCTCAGAATGAATGACAATGCTCACCATTTTATATCTAGAATCATTTTGCTAGTTTGGAGGCTAGCTACCAAATTACAATAATCCCATAGTTTTAGGAGGGTGGTCTTTTTTCCGAAGCATCAATCGACTCGCTTCAACAGTTAGTCCTACTTGCTGACTTAAGAAGACTTAGTAAGGAGGTTCCAAACGTACTCCGAATCATTAAGTGTTGATGATGTAACAGTGGATTGTTTTGTTTGTAGACTCAAATGAACTAACACAAGATTTAGCACCCCTTTAAAAAACTCTTCAGTCACCTCTTTCCTGGACCATTTGTCAACTTTAAACGTCTGCTCCCCATCCACCTCTTCTAGGGCGTGGCACAGTTGACCCTGTACTTCCATGATCAGACTCTCCATCTTGGCTTTGACATCACCGTCTATATTCTGGAACAACACCAAAACAACAACATGGATCTCAATGTTAAACTCACCTGAAGTGAAACCTTTACAAAAGAGCACTTATGACTGACTATAGCATCATCGAAAGATCAGTTACAATCCCAAAGCAACTCGGTGATTTTTGATGAAAAGCACTATTATGTCTCTATAATGTGCATTACACCTAACCACAATAATAAGTCTGAGCTCGTAAACATTAGAAGCAATTTCTGTGTTTAGAAAGACTAAAGAATTAACTCAGTGAGCTGCAATTTACAGGTCGTCATGCCAAAAGCAATACGTCTGTCAACATGGTTTAAAAGATATTTTTGACAAGCTTTCATGTTCCACGCCTCTTTAAGGAAACCCAGTACAAACAACAATACTAAAAGCAAGAATGAGCAAGAACCATCCAGGTTCACAACCACAGTGACTATTTCATAAAGGGTATTTCATTAGCGATTCTAGTTTGTTTTTCCAAAAAAGACACGATAGTGGAATACTGAAAAATTTTAGTTAAAAGGATACCAAATCCAGTTTTGGTCTATTAACAGATGCTAAAAACAACTTTCCCATCCAGTTCTCTGAAACAAAATAATGCTCTGAAACCATCGACAACCCTCAAAGGTTTGGAGGAAATTTGGAAACTCCGTTCAAAGTCTGCTTAACGGGCAAGCGTAACATTCACTCTTAGCGAATTACACGGCAACTGTGGGAAAAGACCACCCATCAAGGACCATAATGTCAATCCGTGACATAAGAAGTATGAGTCTTAGTTGACATGGTTGTTACTTGGAAGATTGACGTTAATGATGCAATAGCAGGTCACAGAACGAGGATTGGTGCAAATCGTCAAAACAGGGTTTAGTATCCTTTTAACAATCTTAGTTTGTCACTCCGGGAAGTACTTCAGAAATGCTCAACCATCTCAAACATATTTTATCTTAGTCTGAAGTGTTGAAGATTTTTGGGCCTCTGAGAGTCTCATCTTGTTGCCACGTGTGCACTTACTGCTTCCAGCTTCCCCAGATCTGTGATTGGCTCTGTCATCCAATTTGTTGTATCAATGGCTGGCCTGGCAGCATGTAGCACATACTATGAATAATAAAAATTATCATATTAATAACTAACAAAGGATAAAAACAACTCAACATTCTATCAAAAAAATAATCATATTTAATAACTAGCAAAAGATAAAAAGAACTTAATGGTTCAATTACGACCTCGCTGGTCACACCCAGTTGCAGTTTTCAAGTATAAAATACTGACAACACTATTTCCTTAAAGGCAAAGGCAACCTTTTTTCATGTCTTTTTTAGCAAAAATAAGGTTAGTTGGTTATCCCAGACATATTTTCCACTTAATTGCAGCTTTTCGTAATTTAATTAATTATTGCTTCTCTGCTCCGGAAGTGAAGTTTTGGGAGGCAGGAATTTCGTGCCAATTTCATTTCATACAGTCTGACTGAGAGCTGCCAAGTCAGTCATTGTTCTATCTCGGTTGTGATAAGTTCAGACGTCGTTTGCTTTTGTTTACGTATCAGTCAACATGCCACACTGTAGCTGTGTACCGGGATGTACTCATTATCGTCTCGAAGACAGAGGAACAACTGTACCACTTGCCCGAGTGTCCCGCGACACACTCCCACTGGATAGTGACGTGAGCACACAAACTGCTTACACCTCGCCGTGTGACTCCCTCGCCACACACCTGGCACCTTATAAATAGCTCCAATACTTTCGACAAGTCCACAATAAACTTATCAAAGTTTGGCTCACCGATCTGTTCACTGAACGACCAACTGTCCTCTTCACTGGGCCTGTATTCACTCCCACTACTCAACATCGCAGCAGGGCTGCTTACAGGCTTTGGGCCATAATGAGTACATCCCGGTACCCAGCAACAGTGTGGCATGTTGACTGACTCATAAACAAATTAAAGCAAACAACGACCGATGTTATCACAACTGAGGTAGATCGACAGCTCTAATAGTCAGACTATATGAAAAGAAATTGGCGCGAAATTTTTGCCTCCCAAAATGTCACTTCCGGAGTAGAGAACGAATACTTAATTAAATTACAAAACGCTGTAATTAAGTGGAAAATATGTCTGGGATAACCAACGAACCTTATTTTTGCTAAAAATGACATGAGAAAGATGGTCTTCGCCTTTAATTAAACTTCAAAGCAATGGAAACATATCGGTAGTAACTACCACGTAATACCTCAGATTTTGCTATTTTCTCTAGATCCTGGACATTTGTCCTGAAGTGTCAAAACTGAGTACATTTGAGAACCAGCTGGACACTGGAGTATAGCGACTTTGGCCTAAATTGATAGAGAAAACGAACAACTTCCGAACAGAGTGTTTCTTTGCCTTAAATCGTCAAGTTTGCTACAAACACGATGGGCAAAAGAAGCGAATTCTGTCCACACTATTCCCAAAAATGAATCAGACGAATGTCAAACTAAAGTAAAATCAACCAAACATTCTGAAAATAGACTGGACCCACTCCGATGGCCGACGCTAACAAAATCTCTGATACCTACAGAATTAGTAAAAAGCTTTTAGCGTGATCCCCACAAGCTAGACTAACATCTGGACAATATGCACAGCAAACCAAACTGTTGACGTCCATCCAAACTGATACATTGTTAACCTATGAGGGCTTCATAACTTTCATGAAACAACAGTCAGAACTGGTAAAAGTCATCTTCTAAAAACTGTAGGTTAGCAGTTATCAAGTTTTTCGGTTTTCAAAGCGGATTGAGCATTTACGAAGGAGAGTTTCATGTAATTATGCTGCCAACTGGCCAAGATCACATTTGAAAATGTTTAAGACTCAGTAAGGGGTTCAATGGATTGATTAGTGAAAAACTAGAAACAAGACTTTAGAAACCAATTTCAGGCTCAGTATTAAAATCAGTCAAAAGTAAGAATTAATGTCAAGCTATTTCTGGAAGACAGGCAACTAAATGCAAAACCACTAGGCTACAGGAGCAAACTTGGCAACTTGTCTCAAAATGTTCAACTCATCTCCCATGGAAGTGCAGTGCATTCCCGAATGTTTTTTTTCTAGATACTCCTTCGATGTGTTTTTGTTTTTTGCCTTTTTCACACCCCACTTTGTTTTTTCATGGCAGCTTTGATGACCACTACACACTGCCCACGTTGGCCATTTTTCATGGTGCGACTCAGCAACGAAACCGCTGATGAGGTCAGTGATTCGATTTCAATTAACTGTGACTCAAAGAATTTGTTGTGAATCATCAATTTATTATAAAATAAAAAACAACAAATTTGGCTGTTTTATAGCTTTGTTCAAAGATAATAACTTCAAGAAGCCAATCCTCAATTTCAGAAAACTCTGACTCAAAGCCTCTGATAGTTAGGAATCAGTGACTTAAAATAAATATAATAAAAACAACAGGTTTTGCTGTTTCGTAGTTCTGGTCAAAAGCTAATAATTTCAAGAAGTCACCCCTATCAAAATGACCCCCAAAATGTGTTTTTACAGCCTTAAAACCGATTGCACCCTTTCACAAGGACATCATGATCCCACAATTAATATTAACAATAGGAATACACATGTCAAAGAATAGGGCACTTTTCTGACAAAATAATCAAAAGGCCAATTACCCATTTTGAGAAAAAAATAGGTTTAAGCCGCTTTAGCAAGCAATAAACACTAGCTATGATTGTACTGTAGTCACAGTGTATATCGTAACCAGCATTTGTTGCATGCTAAATAAACCGTGTCAAATGTTATTTTTATCTCGGTAGGGAAATATGACCTCAGCAGTGAACAAACTATTGCTTTAAGTGCTGCCTTCCTTGAGTGAAACGTGTCGAGAAGTTCATTGCATGTATTAGTCAGAAATTCGAAAATCCTCCGATGTATGCTGCACACAGTACCTTAGATCGTAGCTGGCTCCAGGTGGCGCCCGCAACTACAACACTCGCGATGCCAAACCTGGTCAAAGTAGAAATTTCAATGTCAGTTTTAGGCTACAACAGTCACAAAAGGAGTAAACATTTACAACTTTGATGATCAATTTCCCGAGCAAACACAATACATATAGATATAAGCAAATAATTAAAGTTGGGCAACAAAAGATTAAGTAGATACTATATGAAATTATTCTTTTCAAAGCGTTTTAACCAGAACTGAAATGTAATGTTACCTTTTCATTACTAATTAGTGAAGTGGAAACTTAATACAGATTTAGTTCTACTTTCAAGGCTTGTCTATTTCTTTAAACATGCTTTTCCACTTACAGACATTGTTTACAATACAAGCACTGAAAAAACCAGAACCAGAACGCAGTTCTTGACCCTGAAAATGTTTCGTTTACAAGTATTTAAAAGTAAATATGAACCGTTGGATTACTTGTCTACAAATTCAAAAAAATTACCAAAACGTCATTTTTGTTTTTCAAATTAAGGTCTTGCATAGTTAAAAATGTTTGAAATCATCAGATGTAGGCTTGAGACAGTTGTACATTATTCCAACAGAACAAATAATGGAGTTTATATATCCTTCTAGTTTCTTTTTGTTGAAACTTGAAAAAAAAACAAAACCTATTCTGCCACATTACATTCGAAACTGAAGTCGACCGATTCATCACTTTTTAACAGGGTGCCCCCCAAAAAATGACACAATAGCAATTTTCATTAAGCCAACATGAATCCAATTAATCTTTTAAAAATTTGATAGCCTCAGATGGATGACTTTTCCACACAGTTTTAAGGAACTCAATTTCCACAGATCATTCTTATTCTTTCCAAAAGAATCAGGAGTCCAGGTTACGGAGGACCTTAGAAAAATGTCCAAATTCCCCTAACAGTGGAACATCATATCTAAGTTTCACATGAAACTTTTAGATACTATGCCTAATCAGGGTGTTCCATCGAAACAGGAGCCCCAGTGTAAAACAGATATCCCAAAGTCAAAAACACACACACAGGAAACCTGGGGACCGAAAAAATAAATTATCAGGGTTTCCAGTACGATCCCAGCGACACCTAATTTAAAGGTTGGGGTTCTTGTTTTTAAGGTTGGGAGTCTGTTTTCGACTCCGGGATATCCGTTTTACACCGGGGTTCCTGTTTCAATGGAACACCCTGCTAATGCAGTGTTCTCCAAAACACTGCCATGAATTGTTTTCAAAGTATTCCACTTGTGCATGAAAGGCTATCAAAAATGGGACATCCGATTAGTTTCATGAAGACAATCCATAAAACAAAACAAAACAAATCAGTAATATAGAAAACTAAGATCTGATCTTGACCATTGATACCAAAAAAAAAAACGTAGGTCATGTTGCTGCTACCACTGTTTTGGTATCAATGTGCCTTTATTTTCCACTAAACTTTACTAAAAAGAGATGCTCACATGACCCACTTAATGGCAAAGTGGTAAAAACACAAAAATAAGTTTTCAGGCTTTCTGCTATTACCGAGATAAACTGGAGTTTTCAGAAATTTATCAAAATTCACAAACTTGTCAGAGGTCCTAAAAAACGTTAGAATTTTATACAAAATTTTCTGGTGCATTCCTGAGACCCCCATAACTAGGAGTGACAGGACACGCAACTTCTAAAATTAAATATCCATAAGTCACATGCTGTGAAATACGGCAGATGGCCCAGTCACATCTGCAGGACAGGCTCACTCATAAGAACCTACTGACAAATGACCAAGTTACAGATCATTAATGACGAGTTTCCATTCCGTTATTAGCATGTAAAGAAGCAATTAATTAAACAAAATATTAATTAGGAAAACGATATATTAATTAATGATCTTTCTACACATTATTTTGGCAAAGGGGATAGGTCGAGTACAATTATCATAACAGGATTGCTTTTCACTACAATAGTACAAGTTTACAAAATGTAAATACAGCAAATCACTAACCGCAAGCCCAACATTAAGTCCCATTCCATGCAACTTCAGCAATTCTTGATGGGGAAAACCGGAAAACTTGAATTAGATAAATTTCCACTATAAAGCTGGTCCCAACAACCATACGTTACCTAGAGACAAATCATAACTGACGAATATGACTGACTTAAATCATACTTTTAGAAAGGAAACCAATACCCATCAGCAAAATGAAAAAAAAAACGGGTTCCTCGAATTACTAGCCAATGCTCGCCATCCGTAAATACCCCAACACCAAGGCACTTGACTGGTAACAGTTGGCTTACCAATACAAGCATTTCTAATCTATCACAGGATCATCGCCACCACAAAACAAATGTCCAGTCCATTGGATACTCACTTGATAGGTTCTGAATGTCGGATCCCATTATACACTGCGACAGAAGCGAGCCTACGGGCACTGGTCCTCAAAGTGTGGTAAAACCTCATAACCGTGTCAGCGCAATTCTAAAAGCTTAAAAAACGCAATGAGGAAACATAATGTCCAGAGATTATATATTTTGTATTTTACTTATTTTTATTCATTATCTATTACTTATAATTGTATTAGTCGTAATAAATGATCTTATATTGCCTACCACGGTTTCCTTTTCATCTCTGGTAACGAGCATGTGACGTACGTATCATTTATTATTATTTGGGACACGTGTCGATCATAAATAATGTCTTCATGACCACACATATGTACATAACATCTAAAATATTTAAGTTTAATGTGTAGAACCATAGAAAAATGTTCAAATTTGGCTTCAGAACATCATATCTCAGAAATGGCTATTGGATTCATATGAAACTTTCACAGACACTATGATTTAAATGCAATTTTCTCCAAAATGTTGTTAACATCTAGTCTAAATTACTGCACTTTTAAATCATGGTCTATCAAAAAATAGGAACTCGATGATTTTAAACTAAAACACTGCAAAAAACAAAAACTAAATGATAATTAGAAAACTGAAATGTTGTTTTTGAGATTACATCTTGAACATAGGAATTCGATGATTTTAATGAAAAAACTAAAAAAAAAAAACTGCAAAAAACGAAAACAAAATGATAAGAAAACTGAAATTTCATTTTCGAGCTCACAGCTTGAACATTTATATCAAATAAAATATGGTCATGTTACCAATGCCATTGTATTCAATGTAACTCTGTTTTTGCTAAATTTTACTACAAGGCATGGTGATGTGACCCTATTAACTGTAGTTAAACTCTGTAGTTTAGTTGATAATGGGCTGAGTACACAGAGAAGGACCTGCATAACCAACATGACGAAGATTTAAGTTACATACTGTATCATCCATCTTATCAAGATTACTACGGTAACATGTTCAATGGATTTATTATGGCAAAACAAGGATGAACAATACACGTGTAACTAAATGTAAAATTAAGAATGACAGAAATAGCCCAAATTCCTAGTGAATAAAGCACTCACTATAATTTGTTCTGTGAGAACTGAAAAGTCTTGTATTCTTCCAACAGGACAACCAACTTGTTCCTCAACAAGCCTTAAGGTCTTGACATCATAATACTGTTATCAAAGTTTTTCTTCAAGCAGTCCTTCGTTCATTTCCCAAAATTGGTAACTGGCCATTTTTACACTGCGCACGCTAGGAGATGATGTTATACCACCTGCCGCGTGTAATGTAAAAAATAACCATTTGCCGATTTTGGGAACTGAACAAAAACTGCTCGAAGAACAAGTTTGATAATGGGAGTATTTGTTCAAGTTAGAACGAATTAAGGACATCGACGGCCTCCTAAGGTGTCCCTCTATGTGCACAAGGTATTTATAACAATGTGACTTTGATGTTTTAGTCGATGTGAGGCATGATTCGCCAAAAAGCTTCCGGCGTATGAAGCGTCTATAGAATCTACACAGTCTCTATTGAGCCAGCCAGAGAGAGAGTGGTCACTGTCTACACTAGGCAATTACATCACCCTGAATGCGGCAGGCATACAGGGGCGATAGTACATGCCAATAAAAAGTTACTCATTTCAAAATACAACAAATAAAATCGAATGAAACATGCGTATAGGCACATGGAGTTATAATTAACACATACCATGACTCAGGATAGAATTTAGTCAGCATAACTTGAACATATCCATGAGAATCTGTTGCCATTTGCTCGAGTTCCCCGTACCAGACGCCATTTTGAGGAATTTACATGAAATCACGCATGTTGACAGATAAAAAGTCCAAAGGACACAAACCTTACAAATTTCATCTGATATCTTCCAATGCTATTTTGCAAGTGTTACGCGCCAGCATCAGGCGCTTCGCTCAGTCTCACGATAGCCTTTGCCTAACTCACGTGACTAAGTTGAAATACTTTGTTGTTACCGCGTGTGCGGTGAAAAAGTGAACTGTGGCCAAAAAGTGGAGTTGGAATTCTTCACCCTATTCACGTTAATTCTCGTAGCTATGTTTCATCGAAGATATGAGTAGAAGTAGAAAGGACCACTGAAGAAAGTGAGCATTTTTCTAAGCGATAGTTTTAAATGTAGAATGTACTTTTGACGAGGTGAAAACTCTAAATCGGTGAGCGGATTTCACTTACACGGTACGAAATTAATACAGAAAGCGATGGGAAGTATTGTAGCCCCTAACCGGCCAACCGAGGGGCTACATGTTGTCTATGTCTATACATGACCAACTGTTAGGTCCACTTAGGAGCATGCGAATACATCTTTAATGACATCGACAGTCTCCTTAGGTGTCCTTCTATGAGCAAAAGCTACTTAAAAGAACGTGACTTTGATATTTTAATCAGTGTGAGGCATAATTTGCCAAAATTCGAAAAGCTTCCGGCGTATAACGTGTCTGTAGGAGCTTCACCGCCTCTAGGCAATGACCATCGCCTCTGTTGGCCGGAACCAGAGGCGATGCAGCTCCTATAGGCGCTCTGTACGCCGGAAGCTTTTCGGCGATTTATGCCTCGCACCGACTAAACCATCAAAGTCACGTTGTTATAAATACCTTTTGCGCATAGAGGAACACCTTAGGAGGTTGTCGATGTGTTTAATTCCTTCCAACTCGAACAAATACTCCTGTTATCAAACTTTTTCTTCGAGCAGTCCCTATTTCAGTTCCCAAAATTGTGAACTCACCATTTTTATACTGCGCACGCTCCAATTTTTACCGCGCTCGCTAGGTGATGTGACTTCATGACCTCAATCTTTAAATAGGCTAAAGGTGAACCATTGCGGTCTTGTCCGTCAAATCTTCGTTTCCAAAATGCCACCACTTATACTTGTCTTTAATTGGCGTTACTTGAAACTGATTGTATTTCAATGAATTACTGTTTGTATTTGATAAAAATAAATGCTGTTGATATGACATTTAATAGTATTTGTGCACATATTTGACATTTTAATGTTTAACAACACGGCAAATGCACGGCTGGTTCCCGGCAGCACTTACGCAAAGGGCGGGAACTTCAGCTTTCAAAGTTCGCCGGTAGGACCGCAACTTCTGACCTTCGGCCTGGTTAAAAGAATCTTTTGGCGTGCGCCGAGTGAAAATGTTGAGTTCACGATTTTGGGAACTGAAATATTGACTGCTCGAAGAAAAAGTTTGATAACGGGAGTATTTGTTCGAGTTGGAAGGAATTAAACACATCGACAACCTCCTAAGGTGTTCCTCTATGTGCAAAAGGTATTTGTAACAACGCGACTTTGATGGTTTAGTCGGTGCGAGGCATAATTCGCCGAAAAGCTTCCGGCGTACAGAGCGCCTATAGGAGCTGCATCGCTGGTTCGGGCCAACAGAGGCGATGGTCATTGCCTACACCGCCTCTAGTCCAGCTACAAAGCTAGACAGAGGTCACTGTATGTCGGTCCCTGATTTAGAGAACCAGGCAATCACTGAATAACGGGCCCACTTTTCAGTGACTGCCTGGTTCTCGAAATCAGGGACCGCTATATCCGACCAGTCAGTGCCCTGCAAATGTGTCATGTCAACACTACTCATTGAACTTGAAGAAGTCCGCGTTCATTTCGTCACTACAGTACTATAAGATTATGGATATTCCTGATCAGCGTATATTACCTTCAAAGTGTTGTTTATCCAGATGCAAGCAAGATCTGAAAACTGCACTCCACGTAGCAACCAATAAACCACTGTCACTGGCTTGGCTTACGTGAGGAATAACACAAATTTACACTGTTGCAGACATGTGTGTGTGAGTAGGTTTCGTCTGAAACAGTGAATGTCAATTGCTAAAATAATATATTAACTTCAATAAATAAAAGTAAAAGGTCTATGCTGAAATTCAAAAATATTTTTAACATGCAAAAAATTCTAATATTATGTAGTTAAGTCATATTTTAGATTTAAAAAGAAATATGTTACAAATAAACGGTACAACAAATTTTATATTTTGCAAACGACTCGCTTCCCTCATCCGGGCTCCAAGAAATTACCCACAATTCACATGTGATATTTATTATTTTTTCGGTGAATGGGAATCTTCGAGCAAGGTATGGCTAAAAAGTGCCCCGATTTGAGCCCTGCGATCTCGAAAAACGACCAAACATGATAACTTCTAAGATTAGAGGATTGTTGGATGGAGTCAGGGCATCTGGTGGCCCGCCACAGAAATCAGAAACAGAGATTATAGAGACTTTGCGACCTGAAAATTTTTATGTATGCAAGGTAGGTGTTCCAATACGTTTTCACTAAGGAGTCAATCGGATTTTGTTCGTCTGCATTTAACAATGTTAACTAAACTTTACAATATGCTTGCAGTGGAACTTGAAAAATACACCTCTTTCAGTTGCAATAACTGAATGCAAACTGGAGAAACTGTCTGTCTTTTCCTTGACTTTGTCTGAATCCTAATTGTTGAACACGTTGACATTGACAGTATCGAGATTTGAGTTTCATTCATTAACATTATCTACCAGCAGACAGGACGATGCACAGCTAGTCAGTGAAATATGAAGACATTTTTTTTATTTTGCAGAGGCTGTGGTATTTTGTCACTGCATATTCATGCAGTGCTTTCAAATTTTATTTCGTTCTCTAATTTTTGCACAGTGCTGTCAGTGTCAGTTTAACTGATTGCATATAAACTATAAAGTGTAGTTCATCACAAATATTAGGTTAGTCATTTACTTGTCCTAAGTTTAATACCTCCAGGTTAATTTTTAAATAAGTAGGGGGACTAAGACATTGTATAGGTTTGCCTCTGTAATTTTTGTTGAAATTAACCTTCACAATACTGTTTTTGTTGTTTTTGACCCTACCCTTCTTGTCGTACGGTTGCTGTGTCTCAAAGATGCTCTGATATGCGCATTTCAAAAAAAGAAACCTGTGACAGTTTTCCAGACATTGCTTAAGGTTAGGTAAATCTTAACCCACTTTTGTTGAAGCTCGTGTTTGAGATTGCATTAAAGATGTTGTGTGGGTGACAAAATTAATTATATTATTCTAACAGTGAATTATGACTTAAATATGATTGATATTGTTACACGAAAAGATAACATTGGTTTCTACAATTGTAGTGTGGAACTCACATTGGCAATGTTTTTGACCTGTCCAATTTTTTATCGTCGTTTAAAGCTTTGTAAATATTTTGGACATCGTGAAGCACACGCATTTTAGCTGAAAAGATGCCCTATATTTTGTCATACTTGAACACAGATGTCTGCAAACCTTGTTCTCTTGTAGACTGTTCGCCATGGATTCCCTCACAGGCCAACAGCAATGGCTTACGATCCTGTGCAGAATTTACTGGCCATCGGGAACAAACACGGGTCATTACGGATGTATCCTTTTCAGCCATTCATCAGTGATCACTAACCCTGCTGTGTGATTGATTGGAGACAGCTGCTAATCAATACATTATCGTTTCTTGTTTACTGACATCCATTGTGCTCAGCTCCTGCATTGATTTATACAGTCTTAGGCTATAAACATTGTTCAAAAATTAACATGTAGCCAACAATTCACATCTAGGTAGTTATCTCGATATGGACATCTGCTGGCTGGCTATATGATAGGGTAGTTTTAACATGATTACTTCTGGATAGGGGCATCCCTGATGCATCGCCAAATCAGCAGTTATTGCAGCTTTCTAGATACATTACACCTAGTCATGTGCACTTGTAAACCCAGACAATACTTTGTTGTACAGTGCTGTTGAACTTTGTGTCATGTGCTGCATGCTGTTGAGTCCATAAATCAGCATTTGTTTGTGTTTCTTTTTCACTTTATGTAAACAAGGGATTTCACAAGACAGTATGCTGTGCTGCACATGGGCGATTTTTGGTCATGACTTCTGGCTTATACACCAATCAAATGTCTTAAAGCGCCTCCAATGTGTATATTGCATGAGCCATATGGTGGTGGAGCAATCCAAGATCTTCAACAGGAAAATGATATGGGTTTTTATTAGTGGTATGAAAGATAGATGTATACATTTATACTGATTGCTTTTCAGGTTGATTTTTGGGCTCTTGAGATGTCATTCTTTTTTCAGAATGTTACTTTTATATGACAAATTTAGAACTGTTGAAAACACTCTCACAGCATGTAATAGTTGCTTGCAAAACACCTGCGATGAGAAATGCACCAGCAATGGTAAGCATTGTAGTCTCAGGCATTTCACTAAGATACAGCCAGTTACATGTTTAAGTTCCCCCCTGGGGACCCTCAAGCTATAAAAAGTCTGGGAGTCCCAGTTGTCACAATTTCTACGTCCATTCTTGCTGTTCTCCCCAGTTTCCCGATATTTCACACACCCACACGCTTGGTCAACAGAACTTGCGAGGCTCCTGTGGGTATGAGCATGTTTTCTATTTTTTGTGGGGGTCCCCCAAGCTGTACCTTATTTTACTTTAATAAATAATCTGTCGTTGGATACAATTGTTGAGGCGCAAGGCGACTCGCAAAACACTGACGTAAGATCTCGCACAACTTCTAGGATTCAAAATGAATCCTAGTTAACATTGTCTTGCACTTTCCTTTTGAACGCGAATCAGAAATTAATGTGAGGTGTATGCTGCACTGTGTCTGATGCGGTTGACTATTTTTTTTAATGTTTGTTTCTTGCACTTTCGATAAAAATACTCTTGACCAATAAATGTATGTATTTGTGCAGTAATGGAAGATAGGAAAAAAAGGAGATTTTATATTTGATAATTTCTATATTTGAGGAACTATATAAATAAGTTCCATTAAAGTAATAATCAACATACGTCAAGGGGTGTAAAAAATTTAGCAGACTAGTTCCTGTAGCATTAATTTCATATGCGGAGACATTTCTGCATAGCATGTACTGTTGAATTATGAAAACGTGTCCTTTGAATGCGCCAGTAGGAGAATGGAGGTTCCATTGTCAGTTTGGGTCTTCTGTACTGCTTTATATGCCAGTATGTACTATTTATGAGCAGCTCTCTCTCAGCTCGTTGCTTTTGTTGAAGTTGTTTGCTCTGTATGGTCTATCTATTTTGAGGGTATTTGTTGAACAGTGTGGTTGGTTTTCCTGGCACTTGCTTTATGGCTGCTGTTGATGGACTATCTGGACTCTCTTGTCCTTTTAGAATTTCTGTGAACATTTTATTGACTAAGTTGATGTAAGTGTTAAAACTAAAACCCCTGCAGTTACTATTCAGCATACACCAAGCCATAAATCGATCTTTGTGCAACATGAATATTGGCTGCAGTCAGATATGCATCCTGGTAGAGTAGCTTGCAAACTTGTTAGTGTTTCGGAAAATGTTACACACTATGAAAATCCTGGAATGTTCTTACTGGACTCCAGCTTCAGGCGTCTTTCATTGAGCAGAACTGTTGGGTAGTCAATGCAGTGACCAAGGCCTCCACCGTTCATTACATTCTGTATATGTGTGAGTTCACGATATATCGAACACAATGTTTATCAGAATAGCTCAAGTATTGATCCACAGTAGTGCTTGTGTTGTACATATATTATATTATTGCACTAGCCTTGCAATGCACACACAAATGGTCAAACATACACACGCCACACAGGCACGTGCACACTCGTTTCACACGTACCCATGTTGGATGCACTGGCATACATGATTTGGTAGGCGGACTCCCAAGTTTTTTGTCTGAGCTCCTGGTTGCACAAATGTAACAAGTTCACACTCTCGAGTGACATGTTACAGTTACTATTGTTGATGTCTTGTAACACTTAAACATTGCCATGAATGAGAAGCCTTGATACGTACTGCAAAAAATATTTAAAGCTGCTGGTCCACAAAAACAACAGTCATCATATTCTTGTCCTTTGCTTGAATTGAAATTGGTTACAGTTAAACAGCTGGAATTCACCTGAAGGCCATACTCTTCGCCAGTTGAAACTAACCCGGCATGACAAGCAAATTACTCAGCTGGTCTGAAAATATCTCTGTCAGTTCCTTTCAAGTCTAAAACTTACTTCTAACCTGAGCAAAGAACAAGACAGAATTAATTATATAATGGTAAATGGGCTAAATCAAAATGTTTTTAAAGAAGGTNGACTGGAAGATTCAGAATGACGTCACTTTCCCACTAAACACCGCAACTCCTTGATTTTGCGAAGTTTCTGTCAGTAGGAAAACCTAATTGCCAGTCTTAAACAGACATGATAACTCCTGAAAGCAGAGTTGGTCAACTCTTCCACAATGTCACCAAAGTTTAAATGTTCCCATTTGTTAACAAACTTTTATATTTGATTTAAGACCGAATTTGAGCGTTCACACTGACCCCAATCGTGGACAATGGTGGGAAAGGTCCGTCATGCCAGTTAAGGGCTTGAGAAGATAGCGTAGGTCCATTTGCTTCACACAAGGCCTATTAATTTGATTGCCATTGCTTGTTACCGTAGTTTCATTTGCCAAGGCAGGGGAATACCAAGCGGTTTGTTAGAACCAATTTCAATCCAAGTAGTGAATAAGGACATGTTGATGTTGCTTCTTAAGGACAAGTATGGCAGTGAATAAAGTTATTTTTTACACCAGAATATTGTTTATGAATATTGATAGTGGTGGTTCAGATCTAGTTCTTCATGACTGGGTATTTTGAAAGAACGCAGTTGGTAAAAATACGAATGCTTCCACACCATAGACGGTTTTAGACCTGCCAGTCTTGTCAAGTGGTAGTAAAGTCGAACTTTCACAAATGTGGTGTTCTTACAATATGAATTTGCTTTAATACAGAACCATGAATGCATATCTGCTGGCAGCAGTTTTTCATCATGTCCATGTTTCATTTCAAACCAATGTGTTCATTAGAAACACGATACTTAGAGATTTAAGCAGTCGTCTAGTTAATCTCCTATTTTAATTTCTTAATGAATGATTGATCTGGTGTTGTTATATTCTATCGCTGAGAGTACTAAGCATTTATATAAACCTTAAAACTGTTGTGTACCTATGTGGGTGAAAAATGTTTGATTGTGTTACTCTTTGTGTCCAGTAAGGCACGCTCTAGAACTTTGTGCTAGTATTTTATCCCTCCTTCTCTATTGTTTCTATGGCAATGCCTTATTCATAATAGGAAGTGTCATGTCATATTGAGGCAAATGTCATTACCCTGCCCTCTGCTTTATTATTCTCACTCATCTTCTATAAACGTACAGCTTGGTCAAGTGAACTTTGAGGCCAGAGTTATGCAAACAAACGGGCAATAATATTCCTGGAGAATCTATTCAGAATTCTGAAATTTAGTAGTTAGTAAATAAGCACTGTAGGTCTGAATTTACAGGCTACTGTCATGTACTTGAAGACTGAGATCTCATAGTGTCATGCTCAAGTACTAAACCATTCCGGTGTTATGGAAGTCTAACTGTGTTGCCAGTGGTTTTTGAAGGAAAGGATAGTGAATACCTGAGTTGGACATAACTGGATGTTCAGGGAGGTGTCAGTTTCAATTTGAGACGTAAAGTAGACTCTTTTATAGCTGTTTCTGTGTTTGTACTTAAAAAAGTTGGGGTCGTTAGTACTATTGTAAGTGAATTCGAATGCTCAGGCAATATCTTTGTAAGACACTGGTCATCGGCATTGGTGTGTGTCCACATCATGAGGGCATACAAAAATGAATCGATGCACTATGATCGCTTAACTTGTACCAGTGGATACATTGAAATTGTGAGTCAGTCAAGCTGCGTTTTGTCTTGAATCAAGATTCTAACATACCAACAATGTAGAACAGCTGATCATTGCTAATGTTAGTGTCTATAACAGCGATGTTGACATGCTGGGAAAATGCAGATGACAACTGTCAATTAACACGTTTTGTTAAATTGAAATGTTAGTTAACAGTGAGGAACAGTCATTGATTGATTGCTGTATAACATGGTGAGGTAACAAACAAAGTCACTCCCATTAAAATGTTGTTACCCTCAAAAATGTGGTTTTACCCAAGCCATTCACTTACTCATATGCTTTGAGCTATTACCGTACTTAGTTCAGCCCTGTATTGCTATCTTGTGTAATTAGGTATACTAACTTGGATGATTAAAGAACCAAAACATGCAGCAAAACATTGGTTTCCAAAAATGGCACTGTATAGGGCTTCAAATATCCATGTTTAATCTGCTAAGGTTTTGCATTGGTGTGCATTTTGTTTTCTTGGAGGTACTTCGTTACTCATTTTTGGAAAGGGTTACAGGGGAGGGGGGTTGCATGCCTGTTGGTATATGTGGTTGGTGTGTACAGGGGAATTAAAAATACTTGGATGTTAACTATACTGTATCGATGGAATGATGAATTCCTTCATACACAAGCCGACTTTGATCAAAGACAAAATAAGTTAATGTTCTTAAACTTAAAATCTGTTTTTTTCCATTTTCACCCTTACGAACGTCTGCATTTTAAATGGTCCATTTTGGGAAATAATTAATTTCCAAAGCCCTGCAACAATTCACACATTTTGTCAGACAAATAAAATTTTACAAAATTAAATTTCACATCAAAATTAGTATATGTTATGAGCATGGTAAAGTTATCAATATGTTTATAGCAAGCTAATGGAACTGTGAAAATTATGTAAATAACAAATTTGGCAGTTCTGTTTGTGCGAAATAACAGCAGTTAGTGTATTACTGTACCCTACATTGCTACAAAGCAGTAATATTAGTCATGTGTAAACTGCTGACAGTTTTGAGGTATCAACTCTGTTAAAAGTGAAATTAATTTTTTTGTGGTCGCAATTTTTTTCCAGTCACATACATGGTCATTATCCCGTTTGTTATCCATCCATCATTTCCTTTGCTTGACGTCCTTTGGATTTCTGAAAAACTGCTCAGTGGATCATGATGAAATTTGGTACAGAGTTATGTAATGCAGATACAATGTCGTCTGTTGATGTTTGGACTGAACCAAGTATGGTGACACCCTCTGTTGACGCTGTACATCAGTTGAGTTTTCGGGCAGATTCAATTATTGTAGAGTCCCTTCTTGGCCATTTTAGATTTTGACATGAGATTGCTTGTCCATAGATTATTGTCAAAATTGCTTGATTAAACTTGACCCAACTGATTTATGGCAATGACTTCAGTCTTCAGGTTAGGGATTTTTTTTCTTTTGTCTTCTTGTTGTTGACAGACTTTTATCCTTAGCTTGATTTTGTAAAAGGAGCTGTGATGTTTAGCCAAAAGAAATAGATTTCGAGAAACAGTCCCCTGGTTGTGTGTCATTTCCTCGAATTCATAATGCAGTAGCTGAGTTTTGCACAAAGCTCTTCTGACTTTAATGCATTGCTCCAATAAATTTCCTAGAACATATAATAGTTATTTAAAAATACGTCTGTTGAATGGAAACAGTTTTTTTGTTCGTTTCCTGACGTGCATGAGCAGAGACATTTTAATCAGTTAATAGCCAGGAAACATATGATCAGATGTTCATTTCTGCTCCTATTCCACCACTCTGGGTCACTGAATAGTTGAACTGACTCACCTGTGAAGTTAGGATCACGCAGGATGGGGAAAGAGGGTAAAACAACGAGTGATCAAGCCCATTAGATCTATGGTAGAAAAGTGCGGCCAATATCACAAAACTACACTGAAATCGCATTATTAAGAAAATTAACACGTATTCAAAGCATGCTACATAATTGGTCAGTTTTCATGCGAAGTCTTTAAGGTGGGTTTGATGTTCTTGTCGAGGGGGGGCAGAATGTCACATCACATTTCCCACAGTGTTGTTAAAATGCCTTTATTTTTCTAATGCAGGGGACAATGAAAATTCATTTTGTCAAAGTGACATTTATTTTTTTTAAACACAAGTTTGAAATGGTTTGAGTAATGAACAATGAAATGTATAATTATGAACTGCATTTGCGTAGGTGTCACATAGAACTAAATTTTGCCACAAGTGCTCAGTTGTTTTGTGCACCACATTATGTAAAAATGCCCGTGTTAATCATGTCAACCTTTCCATGGCATACATTGGCAACTTCTCACTGCTGCTGCCTGTTATATTGACTTGGCCAGTCCAGACAACATTGCTACTTGGTCAGCACGATTAGACACCAGCTAGCACATGAATAATAGACCATTTCTAGGTTGTAAGATAGAATTATTGATCCAAGCTAAATACCTTTCCTCATTTAACTAATGCTCACATCGCCAGGCAGTTTTATTGAGTACATGGTAGATCTGTTATTAAATCTGCCAAAAGTTGCTAATCATTTAGGACTGCTGTTACCATGCGATAGGCACAATGTTATGAAAGTTACTGCAGTGACAGGTCTATGATTTAGAAACCTAAAGTACGTTCTTCCCAGAAAAATTCAAGTTGCTGGACTGGAGTTTGGCGAGTAAGATTATTAAAATTGAAATGAATAAAAATTTTTTGTTAAGTATTAAAACGAATCATGATCTTTAATCCAGGCAAAAAACTTTTCCCCAAAGCTGCGTGACCTTGCATCCTTTCATTTCGGAAAATTTTATTGTGTCCTCAAAAAAGTCTGAGACATTGGCAGTTAAATACTGATGACCTTAACATGTTTGTGGAAATAATCAAAACTTTGTGAAAATTTGTAAAATTTTGTCTACTTTCAAGTACAAACAATTCAGAACCAGTCAGAAGTGGTGCTGGTTTGGCAACTTAATTGGGGATATGAGAGGTAATGAAAAGGTTGTCCCCAGATTTTTTTATTTATGAATCTGTTTTATTTCAACACATACAATTGTATGCTGTATATTTTTAGTTTTTCTACCTGGTGTTGCACTACTCATTAAAACCACATACCCTAGATATTGTTGCGGTAAGGTAAGACACTATTGGTATCTATTTTTAAAAAAACATGTTTACACACTCCTGGTTCATGTGTTGTGTCATGCACAAGTCGTTATTGAGGGCAAATGCACATTTCTTTCAATGAGAGTAGGCAGTGCATGACTGTTCATGATTCATTTCCATCGGGTTCGAGTTACTCACAGGCAGACATTGAGCACCATCTTTAAATGCTCCTTTCAGTCTGAAATATTTCTTAGATTTTGCCTACATGGCATGGCCTGAGAATCAGAATTGTTCATATTGAAGTTGGCTGATAGTTTCTTTTACTAGAAGCAAAAAATCATTTGCAGTACATTAACCACTTGAAATAAATTAAAAAGTGCTGATGGTGAGAAGTGTGCCGGTGACATTTCAGTTACATTCCACAATCATCTTCAGGTCCGGAATTACTCTCAGTTGATGTTGAAATGCTTCAGTGTTCTCCCTACATGATTTGTAACATAGTGCTGCCTCCTGTTTGACAAGTTGTGCCTCTTGTTCGAAATATGTTTACGGTAACTATAGTTGTTTCAGTGAAACATTTTCCACCATCGCTTTCAGTCAAATTTCACCTTGTGACACATGTTGAAATGGGTTTGAAAGTTTTTTGTTCTGCTAATTTTGACTGCTGGTCCCTCTCGCCAATTTACTGTAGGGTAACTGGGAATTTCTGCAAGTAATCCCTAAATATTTGCTCACCTGAGTTCCAATCATGTCTGGTGTAAAGGCATAAGTGAGTAACCTGGATTGTTGTTTCTTGAAATGAATAGGCCTCAGTGTATTTTAAATATTGAAGATGATTTTTCTGACTGGTGCTTCTATTGTTAAAATGGCATTCCTTCACATTTGACTGCATAGCAGCGAACACAAACAAATGTCTGTAACCCAGGAAACAATGCTCAGCAGTTTGTTACCATGGCTTATTGATGGGCAGTTTTACTATCAACAACACTCTGTACTACAATTTCTCACATTAATACTTGTGACTTATTCGTTTCTTTGCTATTTATACCCTAAGTTTGTATACTCTGATGTGTTGTTTCTTGCTTATTTGTCCTTCCCTGTGCACAAGTTCATATGGTAGGGTATTCAATATCTGTTGTTCATATATATCCTTTATTAATCTGTGAGGGTGGACAATCACGATCTGCAAAGCTCCACTGATTTTCTTTGGCTGGAATGTGACACAACTACAGTGTTCCCCAAAAGTATTGAGGCACAGCTAACTCGGAATTTCCCTGTCATGAGTTTGGGCGGAAGCAGAATTCATTTTAAAGAGTAGCCTTCCCACATGTCCGAGAATTAAGGGATATTTACGGGAATGTTGATAAGGTGGGTAGGCCACTCAGTAATTAAAAATTTGTGGAAATAATAGTTAGTACCAGTCAGTTTTGCTATTAAAAGAAATACCAAGGCATGACTTCATAGCGGTTTATTGTCTGATACGGGCACGTTATATTGGACTATTGCCAATGATAAGTGCACCAGCGCCTAGAAAGAACTTACAGTTTGTAATTGCCTGAGACCATGCTAATCTGCCATGGCTAGAAGCGACTCCTGGTTCATGTGTTGTTTCAAACCTTATCCTCAAAAATTGGCCATTTTTACAATATTTCACATATGTCTAGGCGTCTACCAAAATACCTCATCTTCATTCTTGGGAACTTCGAATACAAAATATATACCGTGTAGCGAAATAAAAAATTAGCAGAATCACCTTGGACCCGCACAACCGCTTGGAAATTTGTTTATGAATTATCTGAGGTCAAAGGTTACGGGGCTCTCACTCAAATGAAATTTACTGCCAGGCACAGAGCAGCTTCGCATGTATCTTCAGTCCTTTCATTCTCCGAGTCACCATAATATTGAGTCAACGACGTGTACATATGATAGAAAGATGCTGACGAATACGAAGACAAAATGTAGTTCAGATCCTGAGGGAGTTGTGTGTCTTCATGCATACGACCATTGAGAAAGAAATGCTACGAGTCGCCTCACACCTTTGTGGCTTTGTGTGACACGAACACAGCACGTTGGGTAATTTGACATTTGCTGTTTCGATCTCATGCTGGTGCTTTAACCACCGACTCAATTTCTGTTATCCATTTCATACTTGGGTTTCATATGAGTCTCCCGGCGCGTGGTGTGTATAACAATGAACTGTTGACCTACTTTAAAGTGGACCACAATCCACCAGCTTGACCCACCAAATAGGTTGGCTCCGCCCATGACCTTGTTGGACTCGATGCTTTGGAAATCGACTTGGCTAATGAAACGTTTTTGTGATAATTAAGTTGACTTTGCGCTTGAATGTTGAAATAATGAACGCGACTAAGGGGTGTATAGGTTATATTGACCGAAAACAAGTTTTCACCGAATAATTAACCAGATATCTTGAGATTTTCGGATGTCCTAATTTAATCGGCTTTTTCTTGGCTTCGGCAAATCGACTTAATTTGAACTTATGAGCAAGAGTTTTTAAAACGGCTTGGTGGATTTTGCAGAATCTTTCAAAACTTCATAGTTTTTTATCAGTCTCAAAAACACTGTTAGGATTTTTGGTATAAAGGAATGGTTTTTGCATTATGTAAAAAAGACAAATACAACTTATATTTTTTACAAAAATATCTTACGTTTTGCAAGTTGATTTGTCATAGAAACCAAACGAAAAGACTAATTGAAAATTCCTAACAGCATTTTTTAGGTAAATGGTGAAGTTTTCATTTAAAAAAGGTTTCATTTAAAATCAAACAGGGGTTGTTTTGCTATGAATGTACCTTTCTTAAAACTGAAAATTTGGCTTTAAAAAGTTGTCAATGTACGGTAATAATAATGATACATAACTATATAATGTATTTTTATATTCCCTGATTTTTATTCTTTCAGAAAATGTATACTTTTACCACATGACAAAGCCTAGGTTTTTTGATATATGAGTTAGAATGGAGGCCACTAAATAAGGTTTGTAAGCATTCTTAATGAAAAGTTTTTGTTGCCAAAATTTCGGGGTTTAAAGTCCCAATTCTGAGTTTAAGAAATGCAAGCAATTAAGATGACACTGACTGGTGAAATTGTATCTTAAATAACCCATGTGCTAAAAATTAAGATTTTTTAAGAACTATTTCACTTTAGTGATGTTGTAGCGTTGCTGACTTATTTCTTCATGACGGAACTCGATTGATTGCACGTCATTGGCCGATACGTCACCTGAAGCAAACAGCATGAGTGAAAAATTTTGGATGAACACGTGGGCTATGTGGATGGAACAACTGTCTTTACAGAAATTGCTAGCAACATGCAAAAAGATGATGAACATAAACGCCCTTCATCTGATCCACTATAAAAGAATGCAGTGTGTCAGTCAACCAATATCAGTCCACCAATTGTTGGCTTCTTGTGACATAATGGGAGATTACAGGGCAAATTTCCAGCGCATTTTGAAAAATTCATTATTTTACATTAATCGTAGTGAATGATTACTGGTACAATGGAGTCTAAAAGTTATTGTAAATTTTCTGCCGTTGCAGCAACACGGATGAGCGTGCAGTTAGTAGTTTGAAGTAGCTCTAAATGACCACATTCCAGACTGTGCTTACTCAGAAGCTAACAAAAATAATTTTAATGTCAAACATTCACCCAGCGATGAAGATGAAACGCGCCTGATTTCTTTCATCCACACATACTTTAGCAACGTTTTTTGTCATGAGTCATTTGAACATCCGGCAGTGGTAATTTGACGGCATGAATAAGACGCTGTGAACATCTTTATTAAGGGGACATGATTTGTGAGGAAAGTGATTTTCCGTGATCAGCTTCAGCACGGAAATGAACCCGTAATGATCACCGCAGTCGCAGCCTTATGCTCTGCTGGTGGCTGAGTATTTTAAGCTTATTTAACTGGTAGTTACTGGCTTTGATTGCTGCGAATATCGGGCAGAAAATGGAGGGAATTGACGATTTGTAATAAAATGACAGAAACAACGGATTTTGTTGTTTTATAGCTTAGGTCAGAACTAATAACTTCAAGAAGTTGATACCCTCCAACTGTAATCCCCAAAATACATTTTCCATCCGTAAAACCGATACCATCCCTTTAAATAGCCTTCGTCAATGAATATTTAAGGCTTCATTTCATCAAAAGTGACCCTTTTACCATACTGAAATTGCTATTGTAAGATTCCTCACTGTTGTAAGATTCCGTTTCCATTACCATAGTAATCCCAAAAATATATTTTCATAGGTAAAACCGATAATATCCGTTTAAATGTCACCGAATATTTAAAGTTGCATTTCGCCCGAATTGGTCCTTTACTATCATGAAATTGATCTTGTAAGATTCTTCATTGTGGTAAGATTCTGTTTCCGTTATCAATTCAAGTCACAGGCAATTTGTAAATTTTAGGGTTGACTGAACCCCAATAAACTCTGAAGCCTTTTCTTGAGTATCTGATGGTTTCCATGTTCTTGTTGGCAACTAATAGAATGCTATCATGGTAAAGAAAATATAAGACCAACTTTTCAGGGTAGACGACCGAAGATGATATTTTCGTTTTTTAGCCAGTATAACGGCAACTTTAAGATGTCACTGAACATTGTCTTCCATATAGTCAATCGACGTCTAGCCTCCACTTACGATGTTGCAACAATTCGGAAACTAACGATTCAGTTTCAGAATCTCCCTGTGGGCTTGCATAACTTCAGTTAAAGCTGTGTGTTGACCCAGATGTAATCATAAGAATTCTATGGTTCTTTTTTATAACAGTCTTGAGTTGCCTTGCAAACTCCAACACAGCGCAGCAGGCATTCTTCGTATCGCGTGTTTAAGGTGAACTGTTAATTCAGTCTATTTCCATTGATTTGAGCTTAGTTGTATTGTCACAACACCCGTGCAAAAATACTTTCTAAAACGCTCTTCATTCTTCTAACCACTTGACCTGTGGCTCCCTTTCATTTGAAATTGACCTTTCTCAATCTAATTACCAGGGAAGTGTTTATTAATTATTGAATGACGGGCTAATCTGATATACATATGAGTATGTAATTATAAGGAGAGAATTTTGTTGGTAAATACGTGTTAATTGATTCCACACGCCACCTGTTGGCCGCAACTGTCACTGACTTGGTGATGTAACGTCTGAAAAAATTCATCACGATAGAAGGTTTCTCATCTCTCTTACTATCCGATGCAAATTATCTAATATTAATATTCACCTTTCAAGAAGGCTTTTTATGTACCCACATAATAGCGGGCGCATGATGTGATCATCCCTCTCTGTCCATCCATCCAGTGTCTGTCTAGCATCCGCTGCTATCTCTCTAAAACCTCTGGATAGATGTTCATGAAAGTTTGTAGACATGCTTCTATCATGGATTGGACGGCACAAGCAGATTCTCCGCTGTGCTAACCGAGTCGTAATTTTAATTTTTTTTAGGTTTGTATGTTTTCAAAACATAGCACAAGCATTTCTAATCATACAGTTGTCATTTTTAGTGGAGTCTTTTTTATTTTGAACACGAATGTCTAAAAAATATATTAACTATGGGCATCTTAGTGTTAGTATTATATTCTTGCCCTCAATACAAAGGAACCGTTTCTATTTTTATTTTTATTTACATCAAATAACACAGATATCTATCATTAAATCTGTTTATAAAAAAAATGTCTGAAGCATTCATTCTTGATGACCAATATCTATATTATTCAAAGGAAAATCAAATGTGAGACACGGTTTCCTTGGTTACAGTCCATAAACTAAGTGCAAAATTTCATGGAAATCGAGGCACAGAGAAGAGAAATCGATATTCAGAACTATGACAAGTGTCAAAAATCAGAAGGCCTGAATATGGGTGATCAAAAATTACCACAAAATGCAAATCAATTGAAATGGTTTGTAACAGATCAAGGACTTGTCGCATAATGGCTCGTTTAAGGAATTATCATGAACAGCAATGAAAAGTAAAGGTGTCAAAAGTTAGGCAAAATGTTAAATATTGTGAATATTGATTCTTTAACTCATGGCCATGTGTAACAGATTAAGTTCTAATTTACCTGCCTGACATCGTTGTAATAATTGACAGACTCCACATCTCATTCATTGTCCATGCAAAGCGTTTGATATCCTTTTTTCATTCCAACTTGTATTTAACTGTGCTTCTAAACGTGTATTAACCGGACACTGCAGGATTTAGATACTCTAAGGAAATCGGTTGCTGCGCTTAGAAAAAGGGATAAATATCTTGTAAGCCGGGACAGACATCAGTTCTCTTGAATTTGTTTTCTCTGCTCTTCTCTCGTGTGGAAATGTTCCAGCTGAAACATTCCTCGAGCTTTTTACAATTCATGAAATGTAAACGTAGGCTCAGTGTTTACGAATGCCAAGTTTCCCTGAATTATGAAGTGGTTGAATGCACTTCCTTCCAACTTTACGGTGCCTCTGCTCAACGCTAAGAACAGCAGCTGTCAGGTAACAGGTGTTTTAAAGGTGGTTTGTAATTAGATACAGGTAAACCCAAGTAACACTTCTCTGCAATGACTGGCTTCTATTTACATCGTCTGTGGCGCAGTTCAAGATGAAGTTGACGTACATTTCATTCTATTAGATGTTCTCCAGTTGTATATACCCCCAAAGTCTAGTTAGCACTTAATCTCAGTTGTATTCTAATGTAATGTAATGTATTGCACTTTGTTGCATTGTATTGTATTGTATTGTATTGTATTGTATTCTGTGCCCTACTAGTTTGTTTAGACCTTCAGGGATGAACACATAGTTTAGGTTTGCAGTGGTCTTGTTTTTGCAGCCATGTTGAATTTAGAATCTGCCCTCAAGTTTTCATAGTAACGATATCATATTGGGTCATAAAATTGTGCTCTCATAATATTCTTTGATATTCCAGAACACGACATTGTTTTTTATTCTTCTAAAACAACTGGCGAGTTAACTATGTAATTTATTTGCGCACTGTCAGTGCTATATTGTCATTATTTTCTCATGTGTGCCAGTCTACTGTATTTATCAGGCGATCTATACTTGTGACCAGACTTCAAACATCTGTCATTTGTCAGCCATACTAAGGACAAGTTAATCCCCAACTGGATGTTTTCTCCTCTGCTCTATTAATCCTGTGATTGGCAGCATTGAAGAATTAACTATGGTGCAGTCTCAATAAACTGTCTTCATCTTCCACCAGTCTTATCTGCTCCATGCTCCAGTGTGTACCAATGAATTAAGGCAGATAAAGATAGCTGTGGAAATTAGATTGGTTTTAATGATATTTAATTAATTGTAATCTTCCGCAATCCTTTGCACTCCTGACAGTGTGATGGTTTTGCGTCTGTTGTCTTAAGTTTCGAAATCCATTTCATGAAATAATTTTTTTTTATTCCTAGTAGGAATTGTGATAAAATCTGTGGATGGTCTTACTTTTTTGAGATTTAAACTTGTCAGTGAAAGGTGAAACGTAATACATATTAGGTTTTTATGTAAATGGTGTTTTATTATGGTTTATGAGCCAAGGTATTTTGTAATAGCGGTAGTTATGTGGTCTTGTTGTGGTAACTGAGACGTTATTTCTATTCATCAAAATCAATGATGGATGACCTTCATGTTCATGAAATTCTTTCCATAGATTAGAGTGGAAAAGATTACAGTGTAATTTTTTCAAGTTAGAAAGAACTCAATTTTCAATGATACAGTTAGCTTTTGAAATGTGGAAAAGTGAAATTTTGATAAATATTTTTGTTCGAATTTTATGAAGCCTTATACTGTCACTTGGTAATACTTAGCAAGATGTTACAATCTCTTACCCTAGTTACATTGTAATTCTGGATTGACTTACTAAGTTGATATATCCCTGTGGGCTCAAGTCACGTTTACACTGCATGTTAGGCGATTTATCCTGACTGACTCAAATCGCTTCATCTTGCCATTTACACTGTTAAGATTGAGTTGGTTGGACTGTGTTCTGGAACAATACTGTGTACGAGCACTTCTTTTCTTCATGGCAACAACTTTTGTTATAAAATGTCGGGTATTCATTTATAGTTTTCTTACGTTTTTGTTCTTCTGAGATTCCCTTTATGACAACTGCTGGTTTAGTTTTGTTTTGCCTTAATGTGTTGGAGAACGTCAAAATGTTTATCACTGGCACGGTAAATCATGGACGGAAATAAAACACAGCAGCTAGCGTCTGTTCATATGCAATTATACGTCACCTCCCCACAATTCAATTGCCCATTCACACTTGTGAGCTACGTGTTCGCTAAAACTTAATTCGGCTCAACAACCAGGTCCACAAGCAAGTTGGGCTTACATTCGCCCCACAAAATGACTTTTGAGCCGCAGGGGGCTATTATGCCGAATTAAAGTCTGTATCGTTTGGTAACTGGTAAACATTTGTTAATATTTTGTTCTAATATTTAATGTTTTGGCAGTGTAAGCATTCTGTTTCAATTTATCCATGTACTTGTTGGATTCTTTACATTTATTTACCAAAAGTCATTGAGCATAATGCAAAACTAGTTCCTGCCATACTGCTTCTGTTCAGATAAGCCAATACTCAACTGTCTTGCGATAACTCTGCGGAATTAGTTGTTGGAATAATTCCGAACCTGACATCATCATGGGAACAGTACCGCTTAACTTCGCGGTTAACCACTGTTGACGTCGAAGCTTCCATAGTAGCGTAGTTAACTGTTACAGTACAGGAAAGGGCCTTTGGTGTTAACAGTTGAGGAGACTGGTAGTAGCGGAGTTAACCGTATGGGAAAGGGAGTATAGGTGAAATCTCCGAGTGCAGTCATAAAGCATCATTGCTGAGGTTCCTTAGCATCTGAGACAGCACAATGCCAGTACACCTAGCCAGCATATTGACAAAAGAAAATTACAACTGGCTGGTTAACAAGAGCATTAAGTATTGATCAGTCCCTCCGATCATACTCACTCAACCCAGTTCAATATTTGCTCTAACTTTATGATTATGTCTCCTTGCAATCGACTCTGTTGTTGGTCTACTAGAAATCCATTCTTTGTGACAATATTGCCATTGTGTTTCTTGAAAGACTATAAAAGTGTCAATTATCGCATCTGTCCATTTTCTGTTTCCGTGGTTGTTTTCGTTTTTGTTTAGGGGTTTTTGGGTGGATACATTTCTGGAAAGGTCTTAAAATTTGCATTTTATTATTTTAACAAACGTTCTATACTCTTTCAAGTTGTAGCAGGAAGTTTGATTTTGATGGAAATTGTACGAAATACATTTAAGAATATTTTTTAATGTTTCATTTTAATTTAAAACTTCATAAAGTGAGTTTAACTATAGCCAACCTATTTAGAAATAATTCTCTCAGCATTAAATTGTTTTTTTAAACTAGAATTTTATTTTGAATTTTGAATGTTTTGTGATTTGCCATAAAGTGCTGACAATCCTTAACTTGTGTCTGTTCATGTAGAATAATGACAGTTACTAGCAGGAGTTACACACAGGAGTGTAATTTACAAATTTTCTTACCATACCACGTTTTCTTTTTCCTAACGGGCAAACGGGCTGGTTCAAGCCATTTTCCTAGTGTTCAAACATGATTGACACAATTACCCAAAGCATAATTTGCTGGGTGTTAACTTGGTGGCTGCTTTATCAGTCAAAACATGTTCTTAGCGTTTGCTGAGGTCAGCCAGGGTTAAGTACTGTATCCACCTCTCTTTCCATCATTTTGTTAGCACTGCTAGCATTATTAATCAAGCCTCAATAACACACACTACATCCCATTCAACTCGTCACCAACTTCTAATTTTCCCACAATGCAATGCAGATTGACAACTCGTAAAACATGTTACGTGCTTCATCGAAGTGTAACGTAATGCTATTTAGACTCTTGTGAATTTTCTTTGAATCGTGACTTAACACAATTAAAAAGAATCCAAATCTTTCAGCGTCCTATTGCTTGGCTGATCCTGCCATTTTAGTTTTGTCCCCATGGCCTAACATGATCATAGGTGGCACTAAAGTTGCTTGAATTCTGAGTTGTTTGTTACATTTTCCATTCTACTTCAGTACAAAGTCCAACTAAAGGTCGGAATGCTCTGTACTCCATTATATTTTGGTTTACATCGGATGACTAATCCCGTTTTACACTTGATGATCCGCTTGCACTAGAGCTACACGTTTTGAGTATTATCTCAAGTTATTAGTCAAAAGTTCTCATTTGAGTCCGTGGCTCTAATCTAGGGATCATCAAGTGAGAATTTGGAGTTATAATACCCTCATTTGCATAATCTACAATATGCTAAAACACAAAATGCTAGATAATTAGTAGTTGGTATTAAGAGAGAATATAAAATTTAAAAAATATTTTTAGTTCAATTTCGAGTAAAAAGATTAGACTCGATCCGGGCACAGATGATTGACATTGATGTTTTGTGACTTTTTGAAACTGGCTGGCAATCATCGGGTTCTCACTGGTTAATGTCAAGCAGCATGTCGTTGATTGACACCATCTTGTGATTGGGTAATGGGAAAAGCAGACATTCATGATAATCATCTGATCTATTGTCCATTATGACCATTTTTGGCCCAGACAATTGTTCTATCAAGTTCAGAGTCGATTGAGTTTTATAAAGAGTGGCGTAATTTTTGGTGGAGTGGTGGCAAATGTCATTGTGATCTTGTGAAACATTCCTTAACCAGACCATAGCTTTGGCCGGCCTGGCGTGGACCGGCACATTTGGCATGAAGAGGATGTCGCCATTACGCAGATACTCTTCATGGTCAATGAGGTAAGTCTTGCATGTTGTTGGAAGATCGTTCTTGATCTTCCCGCGTCACAAAAATATTTCTTGGGTTGTAAATTACACCCATAATTCTCCAACTCAAAAGTTGAATTCCAAGTTACTCAAATCTGCAAGTGCATATTTGTGTTTTGGGTTTACCCGCAGCTTATTTGCAAAATCTATCTTGGACATTGAAAAGTTTATATTATGCCTATTGTTACAGCATTTACTACATAATGTGTATTATCTTGCTCAAATGGAGCATAGTAATGTTCAATTTCCGTAGTTTACTTTTGCGGGAACTCCCAGTCAGTGACACTCTCATTTTGTGAACACTTGGCGTGTTAAGATTAACTGCTTCGAAAGTTTTGAGAGTTGTGCGATCCATTTATTCATGATATGGTTGAATAGACAGACATCTTGTTGAAGGATGGTTGCATTTCCATAATGGTATATGCAGAAACTAGGAGTTGTTATATTGCTCACAACGTTTGACGTTTCCCATTTTCTCCACTAGGGTGCCCTAATTACTATATGTTCTGATGATACATTAAATTTGTGGAACTACCTGCAAAAATGCCCAAAGATTGTCAACACTCTCAAGTTCCAGAGAGAAAGGTAGGTGTCACTCAAGGCACTTGTATATGATGTACCATCATGGTTTCAGGGAACATTCTAATTCATGTTATTATGAAGATAGCTAAATATCAACAAGTATGTGATATGTATGTTCAACAATAATTGGACCATGTCAAAGTGGAACAAATCTAATTGAACAATGCAATATATGAACGCACACAGATACTTAAAAATTTTGATAATGGCTTCGTATATGACGTAAATGGTTTCACCATCTCGTGTGTCACTAGTCTGTTACCCATCTGCTTATCACTCAGGTTGACCTATTGCCACTTGCCGTTCCAAAGCAAATGGCTGTACGTGGGTACAGAGCGTGGAAATGTGCACGTCGTCAACTTAGAGTCTTTCATACTGTCCGGTTACGTGATCAACTGGAACAAAGCTATAGAGTTGTGAGTATGAATCAAAGTACTTCACAGATATTGCTTGTCCATAAATTATTGGCAAAATGTCTGGCCACATGTTGATTTAACTTGACTCAGATACATAGTGTACACGCACAGGTACCAGACTACCATAGCACCTCCTGTTGGCCACTTTGGTTTAATTATTGTCAGTATGGCGTGACAGTATTTTTATATATATACTTGATATAGAGATGAATGGCTGGGATATGGCACCAGTCGATTTCTAGCTCAGACCGAACTTATCTTGTCAGAATACTAACATTCCTACAAACATACCGTTAGCTAAACATCGGATGCAGTCTTGCCGCATTTACGTAGAAGACAATTGTTACGGGGAAACTAACACAGAACAGCTGATCAGGCACAAGTGCATGACTGACACAGAGTATAGTTGACACTGTGGTGGCCATTTTTGATACAAGTTTGAGAAGTAAAGCAAGTTGTACTCAAACAGTTGCTTCAGTTTCAACTACACGTCTAAACACAAAGTGGGACAAGACTTGCGTAATATCACACACACACGGGATTGACTAGCATTCCAAGTGGTTTGGTCATTAGCTATTGTTTATGAGAGCATACGCACATAGTCTTCATCTAATTTACAATCTAATATGTAAATGCGAGTAAAGTGGATCAAGGCCCCCTGTGACAACTTGCACCGTGACAACTTGCACCGTGACAACTGTTCCTCTGTGTAAAAGCAGCTCCTATAGGCTCAATAGCAAGTTCCTGGATGGCACCATTTCATGCTTACAACATTTAATGCATTGCAAATAATGGAAGTTTGTCCATTTTCTTGAAAAACAGGCAGACTTGAAAACTTCTTTTACGAAGAACCTGTTCGATATAAGGGTTCTTGTAAATTTAACTCCGGTGTTTCGTACTGTGGGCCCAACCATATGGCCCCTTGACCTCTGATGCTTTGGAAAAGACATCAGACCACCTGCTCTTTTTTACCATTTGCTATGTAGTTGTGGGTGCTCTTTTATTTCTTTGAAGTAGTAAACGAAATTTTGCTGTATTTTCAAAGTGGAATCAAATGAAATTTCTTTGTTTTTAAAACGGAAAATCTGGGTCTCTACATCACCTCCACAAGGCAATCAGCCTTCCACTCAGGACCAGTTACAAATTTGCCTAACCAACTTATGCTGAAATTGAAATTAACTGCAGTTCCATTTTTTCTTATATTATCTTGAAAATACAGGTGTCAGTATTGGTGCAAATGACAGACTCCCAAGTTGTGATGTCAGCCAAGAGGTCTGTTTTTTAGGAAATTTGATCTTAAGTCCTATTGTTTGGAGTAAAGCAATTACCACATTTGCAATGTCTTCGCTCCAATAGGCTAAATTAAATTAATATATTATGTACTAAAACTGTTGATTTCAAACTTGTTTGACTTCTGAAATAGAAGTCCTGGTAAAAAAGTTGAATTGGGATCTTTTTTACCCAAAGAAATATGATAAAAATTAGCCAAAGTTAATGCCTTAGTTTTCACTTCTCTAGTACCTTTTGGGGAATGGTTTTAGTAACTCTTTGATCCATGCTAGGTAACTGGCCTGCCAGTCCTGCTGTTGGACAAGAGGTCATCAGAAAGCTTGATAATGGACTGTATTGATATTATCTGTATTGAGCCTTGATTTAGGAACTTGTGTGGAGATGAAACCAAGTGCAGACTTTTGTAATGCCAGTTGCCAGCTCATTTGGTAATAAATTCAAGATCAGATGAGCGTGGTAATATTTTTAAACCCTTAAGTGCTTTGGTTAAGAATTCAACAATGACAGCGAAATGCCACTTTAAACGATGAGTTTACTAAAATTTGCAACTGTCACCAATTATTTAGTTTCATTTGAATGAATTCGATAAATTGGTTGCTATGCTTTTTTTCAAACACAAACCTAATTATAGCTTCATAGTTTAGTAAAATGTCACCAATCCCAGACAAATGTAATTACTTTCATTGATAATTTCTCATTTTTCGTCCTCAGTGAAGACCAACAACTTTTCAAAGTATTGTCTGGTGCTAGCTATGGCCTGGAACTTGAAAAGACATAGAAGCACTTATTTTACTCTACTTATGTTATATGTTTAAAACATATGGAAAATAAGGAAAACTTCACTGTCCTCTACATTGTTTCCTGAGTTGGTTATTTACAAAACTCGACAAATGATTTTTCACTTCTTCTGAATCCTGATGTTCAATGACATTTGTCTAGTCTTATCGCCTAATCAAATATTCATAAATCACATTTAAATGACAACATATTTAATGCCCTAGGACTGGTTGATAAAGCATGTTTTAGTGTGGATAGAAGACATGTTCTGTTGAAATAAATTTCACAAGCCACCCTGTTTTTGGACAAATTGCCATGTGTCCATGTTTTTGCAGTCTGTGTTGCCTAGTTGGGGTCAAAGGTTACCATTTCGAGTGGGAGATTGTATGTTGATAGTCATTACTGAACTTAGCTTTTGCTATGTATGATCTTCCTCAGTATTTGAAATGCAATTAATGTTCTTGAGCTATATTAAAGCAGCCAGTGATGATAGTCGTATTCCTTTCATATTTTTTCGTCGTAAAAAATCTACAATTGTAATGAGGCCGAAGTATGCTGCGTCATTTTACGAGTTGTTTGCTCTAGGTTATAACCAGAAAATGACACTGTTGACCGCTTGACCTTTGCTCTTTGACCTATTAGTCAATCATTCCTTTTGAAAAATGCGTGGCCACTGAAACCAGGAGACCCTTCATTTTGTGTGTGTATCAAAGTGATGCTTCCAACTGTTGATCTGTGGTGTACAGATGCAGCCAGAGTTCCCTGTTCATCTGAAATTAGTTCTATTGATTCGACAGTTGTTTCTGGGACCTGTCTTATCAGGAGACCCGGTGAGAATTGGTTGTGCATCAAGGCAGATAAAGGCTGATTTCTCTGAGGATTCATCGGTAGGCGAGAGCCAATAATTTGACCAGCCCGCTTCTCTCTGTGTCAGCTTGCTTTGGCCATTCTTGTTAATGCGCTTAATTGAACTTTACAACTTGTGGCAATAATTGAAACTCCCACGTTGCGCTCCCAGATCTAGTGGAAATCGCAAATTTTAATCTCGAATGAATCGAGTTAGCGGTAGTGAATTTTTCTGTGAAAGTAATCAGTGACCTCCATTTGGTCCATGATTTCATGACGTGTAATTTGGGAGACTAACTCTTAAACAACTGAAGAAAGGTTCCGACCAGCAGCAAAAAGCTTCATTCTGGTTTTCAAAGGAGCTGCATAAGTCGTCAGCAGCCATTTTATGACATGATGGCGAGGTTATGACGTACAACTTGCCTCATGGTAGCAATGGGTAGTTGGTGGACTGCGTTTTGGGTTCTTGTTTTTTTTTTCTGTTCTGTTTTTACTAATTCTTTCAAATTTCCACTGTTATGCAGTGCGGTATTTAAATAGTTGACACAAGATGTGCAACGTCTAAAATTTCCATGACTAATATAGATTGTGTTTTGTCGTGGATTCCGGACTTTGAAAATGGGTCAAGCGGCTGTCGCTTTCCTGTGTTAAGTGTTTGACATTATAGGTCATGTTGTATGGAGTTCATAACAAGTCGATTTTTCAACATAGCAACTGACTGTGAAGTACATTTGGTTGCACTAGTCAAAGTGTAGTGCCGTCCACAGTGTGGGTTATAAAAAAAATAATTGCAGGCAGCCTGATACACGTTGTATCAGACGTGCGCAGGCCTCGCATGTGGGCCCATTGCACTGATTACCTGGAAATATTTTTATGCTTTATTAATATATGGTTAAAACCGAGCTGAGGAGCTAGAAACCTGGCTCAAGGGTTTAGCAGTGTGACCTGGTGGGACTTGAACCCACGACCTCGAGTAAAGAAAGCGGGCACTTATCAACCAGGCCACACTGCCTCCTC